>CAJQUN010000494.1:0-403005 GCA_907163345.1 Haberlea rhodopensis
ATGTATTAGTTATTTATACAGTTAATGAGCAGCGCATGTATATTTATGGATCTCTAGGATTCTTTTCCATGTTTGTATTTCAAGTTTCAGGATTCATTCCGTTTTAGTATTCTATGAAGTGAAATGTGATTATGTGAACTAACATATGGAAATAAACGAGCTGAATTCTGAGGTGAACCTATGTTTTGATCCAGGTTCTAAAAACGTGACACTTATGACAAAGTGTCATGGTCAAGCTTCAAGTTTTACAAGTTAAGGGGTTTAATGCGAGATTAAGCTTGAAAAAATATTTTGTTTCAACTATAACTTTATTATACAAGTTAATTAATAGATTAAATAACAAATAACATACAAAATTTAAAGAATAAATACATAAATCTCAAAAACTTTCTTACTATCTCGGGTTTTATTAGGTGATACGTGGTATCCATCAAATATATATTGTTTAAAATTGAAGTTACCTTTATAACAAAAAATTAAATTTAACTTAATATGGACACAATACCGATGCGGATTCCCTTGAATTAGCTTTAAAATGGTATATAACCATAAGCTGAAAGAAAGACAACATTTGAATTTGTCACCAGCCTCACTGGCTTTCTAGTTTCACAGCTGATCCCTCAGCAGATGCTTGTCAGAGCCATTCTCGTTGTGCTTTGATAGACTATCAGATAGACTCTTGCGGAGTTCCAAAAAAAATTAAAAGTCTAATTAAAATTTATTTAAAAAACTGAGTTTTTCGTAGCTAATATGGTCAACTTAGGTACTTCTTTTTTTCTCGTTTTTGTTTCATGCTTCGTGTTTAATCTGTGCTTTTGAGAACACTGATTTGGTAAAAGAATTGACAGCTATCTGAAGTGTCAAAATAACATTTTTAAAACAATTAAATATCTCTCAACATTGGTGTTTTAATGTCTTGAGTTTTGTGTGGAAAAATTTCCTCAAAGAATGAAGATCCATAGCCTCAATGATAGTATTTACATGCATTCTGCATTATCTGACTTGTGTACTAGAAAACGATAGGCACTACTATCTTGCGATATCCGATAAATACACAATCCACTGTCTTAGGTCAATATCCTAGTCCGTTTAGGAGGAGAAATTTTGTACCTTTGCTAGACAACCCCAAATCCTTAAAATGTTGTTGGAATCGAGAGGGGGTTGAATGAGATTCCTTGGCTACTTTACCTTTTAAAATGAGTTTGCAAAATAAAGAGTTTGCGCTTGCGGAAGGCTTAAGTCAATCGATAAATAAAAGAAATAAAGAAGTAAACAAATAAATAAATGCGTAATGAAATAAAGCGGTAATGACAAGGATATTTGTTATAGAAGTTCGGCGATGAATCGCCTACATCTCCCTCTTCCCGGTTAGATAACCCTCCAACCGAGGTTCCACCTAGAACGAAAAAGATCTTGGCCTTGAGGGCTCCAAGTTAGGCCACAACACACTCTTCCCGAGTTTACAAAGCTCTTCCCGAGCACACTACTCTTCCCGAGTACACAAAATGCTCTTCCGAGCTACCAACACTCTTCACGAGTCTTCTTGGCCTTAAGGGCTCCAAGGACAGCCACAACACATGCACCAACTTCACTTGTTGGCGACTTTACAATTTACCAACTTGCTTTGGTGTTGGAGGACCTTACAATAACTCAACACACACCTTCACGGTGGTACCAACACGAAGAAAACAAGACTCTATCAAAATAAAAGAATTACAAGCTCCAATACAACAACAATGTATGGAGATTGCAAAGCTATTTGAAATTTGAATTGACAAAGCTTTGATGAAGTTGTAGGCTTGTTTCTTGTCTTCAAAATGCTCCAAAGCATCCATATTTATAGTGTAGGAGGCCCCCTAGGCTCATACTAGCCGTTGCTAAACATAAGGCTGAAATCCACTCATCGATCACTTCGGACATCGCCTCGGGCGATCTCCATCGCCACCCTTTAACGGTCAAATCTGGCCCAGATCGCCTCGGGCGATCTCCCCATCGCCTGGGGCGATCATCAATGATAAACAAGGCCGTAGGTAAAGTTCTGGATCGCCTCGGGCGTTCCGTGCATCGCCTCGGGCGATCGCCCTCAAAAAAATGGCCTAGGAAGCATTCTGGATCGCCTGGGCGAGCTTGACCATCGCCTGGGGCGATCGGATCGCCAGCGTGCACACCGTGCCATCGCTTCAGTCGATGGTGCGCAACATGGCTCGGATCGCCTCAAACTATGGCTCGGATCGCCTCATACTATCTCCCAGATTTCAACACTCTCAAACTTTGTACTTTTTGACCATCTTAAGCTCGTTTCTGGGACAAGTGGTAAACATTAAAGTTGTAGCCCTTCCTCTTATCTAGGTGTGGACAAAATTTAATTGCATTTCATTAATGTAGGAAGAAGTTATGCTTAAAATTCTACAGTCGCTCAAACCTTGCTACAATCTGCACTTGTTATGACTTCCATGACATTTTGCTCCATGATGCAACCCGAATTGGACTGAGATGTTTGAATATGAAATCTAGCATATTGAGTTGGCTTTCCAACCTCTTTAGATTCACATTGTTCGGAGCATCGAGCCAAGAGATATAATCAAAACATTGCACTGTGCTCCAATTGGCTTCTAAACGAATTTGCCCACCAACGGACCATTGGTTTGTGGGTCTTCATCCCATCATAAGAAATTGTTCCAACATCATTCCACACATGTTGAACACTTAAATTGGTTGTTCATAGATATCATTCCTTCTCGTCCAAGCTCAATAGATTCCTTGATAAAAATCACCGCTTGTCCTATGAACTCGCATATGTTATTGTATAACTTGGGTTCTCTTCCATTGGTCTTCCCAACCAATTTATCAATATAACCATGTACACTAAGTAGATATATTAGTACAACAAATGCAAGTTTTGTTGATCATCAAAACCCATAAATAATTCGGAGATAATTAAGCATTAAATACAAACCATGTGTTTAAGGCTCAACAATCTCCCCCTTTTTGATGATCACAAACTTGATAAACTTGAATATGTAATATGCATGAAATGTGAGTAAACAAGACTCCCCCTTAACAATTGCATAGCACATACAAGATTAAACCAAGTAATGCATAAAACAAACAACTCTCCCCCTCAAACCATGCATACAAAAGCTCTCCCCCTCAAACCATGCATGTATAAAGCTTCAAGTTTATCACAAAATTCTCCCCCTTTTTGTGATAATCAAAAAGCACAAAATTCAAATAATCACAAGTATATGTTGACACAAAGTCATATTTTAACACTTTACACATGTTCCTCATCAAGTATGTAATAGCCATAACAAGCATAAGATAAGATCATTTAGAGAAAGACAAACATGCGTTTAAGGCAATCAACAATGAATTCTAAATTTTGCAAAGTGTTCATATGTTCTACCAAGAGTTCATGCACCTATGCCAAAAGAGATAATTCTCAAGCATCATTAGATAAGTTTGTTAAAACATATAATAGCACATTTCCACATAGCAAATTCAAATTTGAATACATGGCATGTCAAGTTACTTACTATAAAAAGATAAGCATACATCATGCATTAAACAATTATGCTAAGGGGTTATGCATTTTACTCCAATGAATATTGAGCTTCATAATTTATTGGTCACAATTAATTTGTGCCAATTAAATTTTGAATTGCTCTTATAACATGTAAAAATAAATTTACCCTCGATGACAAGAGTTCGTTCTTGTCATTGGTCCAATGCCTCTTGCTTCTTCTATGGTGGTGAACAAGATAAACTCCTCCTTTGAGTTGCTTGGCCCTTCATCCTCCTTCCCATGGTTGTTCCTACAAAATAAATTTCCAATAGGAGGATCTTTGGTACCCATTTGATTTTTGGGTCCTAGAGGGTTAGCTTCCTTTGCCACCTTTGGAATCCATTTCCACCTTTTGTTAGGTTGGTATTGGATTCTAGCAAATCTACATTTGTTCTTGGTATGACCCTTTTTACAACAATAGTTACAAGTAGGAGAATCATGCTTAGCATTGGCAAACAAGCTTGAAAATGTTTTTGATTTGCTTGAGAAGCCTAAACCGGCTTTATCAAAGCTACAACGTTGCAAGCCAAGCAATTCATTCATTTTTAAACTACTTTCACTAAATTTGCAAAATGATACCTTTAAAGAATTTAATTCATTTTTCAATGAATTATTTTCTTCATCTTTCTTAGCAATCTCAAGTTTGAGTAATTTGTTACTCATTTGGATTTGCCAAGAGCATCTATAAGTTCATGGTAGGAATCTAATAATTCATTAAATGAAGGTACCTCATCGTCGCTTTCATCTCCTTCATCTCCAAGAGCCATTAAACAAAGATTTGTGGCTTCTTCTTCATCGCAGTCGCTATCACTCCATGTGGCTATAAACGCCTTCTTCTTCCCTTTGTCCTCATTCTTCTTCCTAGGACATTTGTTAGCATAATGGCCTTTATCTTGACAATTATAACAAGTTACCTCATTTTTGGATTCTTGTTTGGTAGCATTGGAGGTCTTTGACTTGCTATGTTTGTTGAAGAACTTCTTGAACTTCTTTGTGAACAAGATCATCTCTTCATCATCATCGTCTTCTTCATCATCGGAATGGTCTTTCCTTCCAACCAAGGCAATTCCATTTCTTTTGGATCTATCCTCCTCCTTTACTTCTCTCCTTGTTGCAACTTCAAGTTCATGAGTCACCAATGTGCCATGGAGCTCATCAAGGTCATATGGGGCATTTTCTCCTTTGTTAGACTCGATGATGGCCGTCCTCTTTGCGTCCCATTCTTTAGGCAAGGCTCTTAGTGCTCTCCTCCATATTTGCTTTGGAGGGTACTTCTCTCCAAGTTGAGCAAGCTCGTTGATAATTAGGGTGAGCCTCCTAAACATAGAATCCACCTCTTCTCCGGACTCCATCTCAAATGTCGCATATTTGAGTTGTAGAAGATCAATCTTGGTCTCCTTCACTTGATTTGTTCCTTCATGACAAATTTGTAATTTGTCCCATATCTCCTTTGCCGTTGAGCACATCGAGATCCGGTTGTACTCCTTCATATCTAAAGCACAATATAAAATATTAATAGCTTTAGCATTTTGAGAAATTAAAATCATATCCGCTCTAGTGAAATCGTCCATTTCTTTGGGAGTACTTATCCCCCAACTTCCTTTAAAGGAATATGTGGACCTTTCACTATGATCTTCCAAAGGTCATAATCTACGGATTGGATATATAGAGAAATTCTATTTTTCCAATACCCGTAGTTATCACCCGTGAAGAGCGGAGGTCTATTTGTCGATTGACCTTGAGCAAACTCATTTGCTAGATTAGCCATAAAAAAGATTTGATTTAAAAACAAAAATCAAATGGCTCTGATACCACTTGTTGGAATCGAAGAGGGGGGGTGAATGAGATTCCTTGGCTACTTTAGCTTTTTAAAATGAGTTTTGCGCTTGCGGAAGGCTTAAGTCAATCGATAAATAAAAGAAATAAAGAAGTAAACAAATAAATAAATGCGTAACGAAATAAAGCGGTAAATGACAAGGATATTTGTTATAGAAGTTCGGCGATGAATCGCCTACATCACATCTTCCCGGTTAGATAACCTCCAACCGAGGTTCCACTAGAACGAAAAAGAACTTGGCCTTGAGGGCTCCAAGTTAGCCACAACACACTCTTCCCGAGTTTACAAAGCTCTTCCCGAGCACACTACTCTTCCCGAGTACACAAAGCTCTTCCCGAGCTACCAACACTCTTCACGAGTCTTCTTGGTCTTAAGGGCTCCAAGGATAGCTACAACACATGCACCAACTTCACTTGTTGGCGACTTTACAATTTACCAACTTGCTTTGGTGTTGGAGGACCTTACAATAACTCAACACACACCTTCACGGTGTACCAACACGAAGAAAACAAGACTCTATCAAAATAAAAGAATTACAAGCTCCAATACAACAACAATGTATGGAGATTGCAAAGCTAATTGAAATTTGAATTGACAAAGCTTTGATGAAGTTTGTAGGCTTGTTTCTTGTCTTCAAAATGCTCCAAAGCATCCATATTTATAGTGTAGGAGGCCCCCTAGGCTCCTACTAGCCGTTGCTAAACATAAGGCTGAAATCACTCATCGATCGCCTCGGACATCGCCTCGGGGGATCTCCATCGCCACCCTTTAACGGTCAAATCTGGCCCAGATCGCCTCGGGCGATCTCCCCATCGCCTGGGGCGATCATCAATGATAAACAATGCCGTAGGTAAAGTTCTGGATCGCCTCGGGCGTTCCGTGCATCGCCTGGGGCGATCGCCCTCAAAAAATGGCCTAGGAAGCATTCTGGATCGCCTGGGGCAAGCTTGAACATCGCCTGGGGCGATCGGATCGCCAGCGTGCACACCGTGCCATCGCTTCAGTCGATGATGTGCAACATGGCTCGGATCGCCTCAAACTATGGCTCGGATCGCCTCATACTATCTCCCAGATTTCAACACTCTCAAACTTTGTACTTTTTGACCATCTTAAGCTCGTTGCTGGGAAAGGTGGTAAACATACCAGTTGTAGCCCTTCCTCTTATCTAGGTGTGGACAAAATTGCATTGCATTTCATTAATGTAGGAAGAAGTTATGCCCAAAATGCTACAGTCGCTCAAACCTTGCTACAATCTGCACTTGTTATGACTTCCATGACATTTTTCTCCATGATGCAATCCGAATTGGACTGAGATGTTTGAATTTGAAACCTAGAATATTGAGTTGACTTTTCAACCTCTTTAGATTCACATTGTTCGGAGCATTGAGCCAAGAGATATAATCAAAACATTGCACTGCGCTCCAATTGGCTTCTAAACGAATTTGCCCACCAATGGACCATTGGTTTGTGGGTCTTCATCCCATCATAAGAAATTGTTCCAACATCATTCCACACATGTTGAACACTTAAATTGGTTGTTCATAGATGTCATTCCTTCTCGTCCAAGCTCAATAGATTCCTTGATCAAAATCACTGCTTGTCCTATGAACTCGCATGTGTTATTGTATAACTTGGGTTCTCTTCCATTGGTCTTCCCAACCAATTTATCAATATAACCATGTACACTAAGTAGATATATTAGTACAACAAATGTAAGTTTTGTTGATCATCAAAACCCATAAATAATTCGGAGATAAATTAAGCATTAAATACAACCATGTGTTTAAGGCTCAACAATCTCCCCCTTTTTGATGATCACAAAACTTGATAAACTTGAATATGTAATATGCATGAAATGTGAGTAAACAAGACTCCCCCTTAACAATTGCATAGCACATACAAGATTAAACCAAGTAATGCATAAAACAAACAACTCTCCCCCTCAAACCATGCATACAAAAGCTCTCCCCCTCAAACCATGCATGTATAAAGCTTCAAGTTTATCACAAAATTCTCCCACTTTTTGTGATAATCAAAAAGCACAAAATTCAAATAATCACAAGTATATGTTGACACAAAGTCATATTTTAACACTTTACACATGTTCCTCATCAAGTATGTAATAGACATAACAAGCATAAGATAAGATCATTTTAGAGAAAGACAAACATGCGTTTAAGGCAATCAACAATGAATTCTAAATTTTGCAAAGTGTTCATATGTTCTACCAAGAGTTCATGCACCTATGCCAAAAAAGATAATTCTCAAGCATCATTAGATAAGTTTGTTAAAACATATAATAGCACATTTCCACATAGCAAATTCAAATTTGAATACATGGCATGTCAAGTTACTTACTATAAAAAAGATAAGCATACATCATGCATTAAACAATTATGCTAAGGGGTTATGCATTTTACTCCAATGAATATTGAGCTTCATAATTTATTGGTCACAATTAATTTGTGCCAATTAAATTTTGAATTGCTCTTATAACATGTAAAAATAAATTTTACCTCGATGACAAGAGTTCGTTCTTGTCATTGGTCCAATGCCTTTTGCTTCTTCTATGGTGGTGAACAAGATAAACTCCTCCTTTGAGTTGCTTGGCCCTTCATCCTCCTTCCCATGGTTGTTCCTACAAAATAAATTTCCAATAGGAGGATCTTTGGTACCCATTTGATTTTTGGGTCCTAGAGGGTTAGCTTCCTTTGGCACCTTTGGAATCCATTTCCACCTTTTGTTAGGTTGGTATTGGATTCTAGCAAATCGACATTTGTTCTTGGTATGACCCTTTTTACAACAATAGTTACAAGTAGGAGAATCATGCTTAGCATTGGCAAACAAGCTTGAAAATGTTTTTGATTTGCTTGAGAAGCCTAAACCGGCTTTATCAAAGCTACAACGTTGCAAGCCAAGCAATTCATTCATTTTTAAACTACTTTAACTAAATTTGCACAATGATACCTTTAAAGAATTTAATTCATTTTTCAATGAATTATTTTCTTCATCTTTCTTAGCAATCTCAAGTTTGAGTAATTTGTTACTCATCTTGGATTTGCCAAGAGCATCTATAAGTTCATGGTAGGAATCTAATAATTCATTAAATGAAGGTACCTCATCGTCGCTTTCATCTCCTTCATCTCCAAGAGCCATTAAACAAAGATTTGTGGCTTCTTCTTCATCGCAGTCGCTATCACTCCATGTGGCTATAAACGCCTTCTTCTTCCCTTTGTCCTCATTCTTCTTCCTAGGACATTTGTTAGCATAATGGCCTTTATCTTGACAATTATAACAAGTTACCTCATTTTTGGATTCTTGTTTGGTAGCATTGGAGGTCTTTGACTTGCTATGTTTGTTGAAGAACTTCTTGAACTTCTTTGTGAACAAGATCATCTCTTCATCATCATTGTCTTCTTCATCATCGAATAGTCTTTCCTTCCAACCAAGGCAATTCCATTTCTTTTGGATCTATCCTCCTCCTTTACTTCTCTCTTTGTTGCAACTTCAAGTTCATGAGTCACCAATGTGCCATGGAGCTCATCAAGGTCATATGAGGCATTTTCTCCTTTGTTAGACTCGATGATGGCCGTCCTCTTTGCGTCCCATTCTTTAGGCAAGGCTCTTAGTGCTCTCCTCCATATTTACTTTGGAGGGTACTTCTCTCCAAGTTGAACAAGCTCGTTGATAATTAGGGTGAGCCTCCTAAACATAGAATCCACCTCTTCTCCGGACTCCATCTCAAATGTCTCATATTTGAGTTGTAGAAGATCAATCTTGGTCTCCTTCACTTGATTTGTTCCTTCATGACAAATTTGTAATTTGTCCCATATCTCCTTTGCCGTTGAGCACATCGAGATCCGGTTATACTCCTTCATATCTAAAGCACAATGTAAAATCTTAATAGCTTTAGCATTTTGAGAAATTAAAATCATATCCGCTCTAGTGAAATCGTCCATTTCTTTGGGAGTACTTATTCCCCCAACTTCCTTTAAAGGAATATGTGGACCTTTCACTATGATCTTCCAAAGGTCATAATCTACGAATTGGATATATAGAGAAATTCTATTTTGCCAATACCCGTAGTTATCACCCGTGAAGAGCGGAGGTCTATTTGTCGATTGACCTTGAGCAAACTCATTTGCTAGATTAGCCATAAAAAAGATTTGATTTAAAAACAAAAATCAAATGGCTCTGATACCACTTGTTGGAATCGAAGAGGGGGGTGAATGAGATTCCTTGGCTACTTTAGCTTTTTAAAATGAGTTTGCAAAAAATAAAAGAGTTTGCGCTTGCGGAAGGCTTAAGTCAATCGATAAATAAAAGAAATAAAGAAGTAAACAAATAAATAAATGCGTAATGAAATAAAGCGGTAAATGACAAGGATATTTGTTATAGAAGTTCGGCGATGAATCGCCTACTTCTCCTCTTCCCGGTTAGATAACCTCCAACCGAGGTTCCACTAGAACGAAAAAGATCTTGGCCTTGAGGGCTCCAAGTTAGCCACAACACACTCTTCCCGAGTTTACAAAGCTCTTCCCGAGCACACTACTCTTCCCGAGTACACAAAGCTCTTCCCGAGCTACCAACACTCTTCACGAGTCTTCTTGGCCTTAAGGGCTCCAAGGATAGCCACAACACATGCACCAACTTCACTTGTTGGCGACTTTACAATTTACCAACTTGCTTTGGTGTTGGAGGACCTTACAATAACTCAACACACACCTTCACGGTGTACCAACACGAAGAAAACAAGACTCTATCAAAATAAAAGAATTACAAGCTCCAATACAACAACAATGTATGGAGATTGCAATGCTAATTGAAATTTGAATTGACAAAGCTTTGATGAAGTTTGTAGGCTTGTTTCTTGTCTTCAAAATGCTCCAAAGCATCCATATTTATAGTGTAGGAGGCCCCCTAGGCTCCTACGAGCCGTTGCTAAACATAAGGCTGAAATCACTCATCGATCGCCTCGACATCGCCTCGGGCGATCTCCATCGCCACCCTTTAACGGTCAAATCTGGCCCAGATCGCCTCGGGCGATCTCCCCATCGCCTGGGGCGATCATCAATGATAAACAAGGCCGTAGGTAAAGTTCTGGATCGCCTCGGGCGTTCCATGCATCGCCTGGGGCGATCGCCCTCAAAACAATGGCCTAGGAAGCATTCTGGATCGCCTGGGGCGAGCTTGACCATCGCCTGGGGCGATCGGATCGCCAGCGTGCACACCGTGCCATCGCTTCAGTCGATGGTGCGCAACATGGCTCGGATCGCCTCAAACTATGGCTCGGATCGCCTCATACTATCTCCCAGATTTCAACACTCTCAAACTTTGTACTTTTTGACCATCTTACACTCGTTTCTGGGAGAAGTGGTAAACATGAAAGTTGTAGCCCTTCCTCTTATCTAGGTGTTGACAACATTTCATTGCATTTCATTAATGTATGAAGAAGTTATGCCCAAAATGCTACAGTCGCTCAAACCTTGCTACAATCTGCACTTGTTATGACTTCCATGACATTTTGCTCCATGATGCAATCCGAATTGGACTGAGATGTTTGAATATGAAATCTATATTATTGAGTTGGCTTTCCAACCTCTTTAGATTCACATTGTTCGGAGCATCGAGCCAAGAGATATAATCAAAACATTGCACTGCGCTCCAATTGGCTTCTAAACGAATTTGCCCACCAACGGACCATTGGTTTGTGGGTCTTCATCCCATCATAAGAAATTGTTCCAACATCATTCCACACATGTTGAACACTTAAATTGGTTGTTCATAGATGTCATTCCTTCTCGTCCAAGCTCAATAGATTCCTTGATAAAAATCACCGCTTGTCCTATGAACTCGCATATGTTATTGTATAACTTGGGTTCTCTTCCATTGGTCTTCCCAACCAATTTATCAATATAACCATGTACACTAAGTAGATATATTAGTACAACAAATGCAAGTTTTGTTGATCATCAAAACCCATAAATAATTCGGAGATAAATTAAGCATTAAATACAACCATGTGTTTAAGGCTCAACAATCTCCCCCTTTTTGATGATCACAAAACTTGATAAACTTGAATATGTAATATGCATGAAATGTGAGTAAACAAGACTCCCCCTTAACAATTGCATAGCACATACAAGATTAAACCAAGTAATGCATAAAACAAACAACTCTCCCCCTCAAACCATGCATACAAAAGCTCTCCCCCTCAAACCATGCATGTATAAAGCTTCAAGTTTATCACAAAATTCTCCCCCTTTTTGTGATAATCAAAAAGCACAAAATTCAAATAATCACAAGTATATGTTGACACAAAGTCATATTTTAACACTTTACACATGTTCCTCATCAAGTATGTAATAGCCATAACAAGCATAAGATAAGATCATTTAGAGAAAGACAAACATGCGTTTAAGGCAATCAACAATGAATTCTAAATTTTGCAAAGTGTTCATATGTTCTACCAAGAATTCATGCACCTATGCCAAAAGAGATAATTCTCAAGCATCATTAGATAAGTTTGTTAAAACATATAATAGCACATTTCCACATAGCAAATTCAAATTTGAATACATGGCATGTCAAGTTACTTACTATAAAAAGATAAGCATACATCATGCATTAAACAATTATGCTAAGGGGTTATGCATTTTACTCCAATGAATATTGAGCTTCATAATTTATTGGTCACAATTAATTTGTGCCAATTAAATTTTGAATTGCTCTTATAACATGTAAAAATAAATTTTACCCTCGATGACAAGAGTTCGTTCTTGTCATTGGTCCAATGCCTCTTGCTTCTTCTATGGTGGTGAACAAGATATACTCCTCCTTTGAGTTGCTTGGCCCTTCATCCTCCTTCCCATGGTTGTTCCTACAAAATAAATTTCCAATAGGAGGATCTTTGGTACCCATTTGATTTTTGGGTCCTAGAGGG
The DNA here is from genome assembly GCA_907163345.1 of Haberlea rhodopensis. Classification (NCBI taxonomy): domain Eukaryota; kingdom Viridiplantae; phylum Streptophyta; class Magnoliopsida; order Lamiales; family Gesneriaceae; genus Haberlea; species Haberlea rhodopensis. The sequence goes on from CAJQUN010000494.1 coordinate 12,346, forward strand.
TTAGCTTCCTTTGCCACCTTTGGAATCCATTTCCACCTTTTGTTAGGTTGGTATTGGATTCTAGCAAATCTACATTTGTTCTTGGTATGACCCTTTTTACAACAATAGTTACAAGTAGGAGAATCATGCTTAGCATTGGCAAACAAGCTTGAAAATGTTTTTGATTTGCTTGAGAAGCCTAAACCGGCTTTATCAAAGCTACAACGTTGCAAGCCAAGCAATTCATTCATTTTTAAACTACTTTCACTAAATTTGCAAAATGATACCTTTAAAGAATTTAATTCATTTTTCAATGAATTATTTTCTTCATCTTTCTTAGCAATCTCAAGTTTGAGTAATTTGTTACTCATTTGGATTTGCCAAGAGCATCTATAAGTTCATGGTAAGAATCTAATAATTCATTAAATGAAGGTACCTCATCGTCGCTTTCATCTCCTTCATCTCCAAGAGCCATTAAACAAAGATTTGTGGCTTCTTCTTCATCGCAGTCGTTATCACTCCATGTGGCTATAAACGCCTTCTTCTTCCCTTTGTCCTCATTCTTCTTCCTAGGACATTTGTTAGCATAATGGCCTTTATCTTGACAATTATAACAAGTTACCTCATTTTTGGATTCTTGTTTGGTAGCATTGGAGGTCTTTGACTTGCTATGTTTGTTGAAGAACTTCTTGAACTTCTTTGTGAACAAGATCATCTCTTCATCATCATCGTCTTCTTCATCATCGGAATGGTCTTTCCTTCCAACCAAGGCAATTACATTTCTTTTGGATCTATCCTCCTCCTTTACTTCTCTCCTTGTTGCAACTTCAAGTTCATGAGTTACCAATGTGCCATGGAGCTCATCAAGGTCATATGGGGCATTTTCTCCTTTGTTAGACTCGATGATGGCCGTCCTCTTTGCGTCCCATTCTTTAGGCAAGGCTCTTAGTGCTCTCCTCCATATTTGCTTTGGAGGGTACTTCTCTCCAAGTTGAGCAAGCTCGTTGATAATTAGGGTGAGCCTCCTAAATATAGAATCCACCTCTTCTCCGGACTCCATCTCAAATGTCTCATATTTGAGTTGTAGAAGATCAATCTTGGTCTCCTTCACTTGATTTGTTCCTTCATGACAAATTTGTAATTTTTCCCATATCTCCTTTGCCGTTGAGCACATCGAGATCCGGTTGTACTCCTTCATATCTAAAGCACAATATAAAATATTAATAGCTTTAGCATTTTGAGAAATTAAAATCATATCCGCTCTAGTGAAATCGTCCATTTCTTTGGGAGTACTTATCCCCCAACTTCCTTTAAAGGAATATGTGGACCTTTCACTATGATCTTCCAAAGGTCAAAATCTACGGATTGGATATATAGAGAAATTCTATTTTTTCAATACCCGTAGTTATCACCCGTGAAGAGCGGAGGTCTATTTGTCGATTGACCTTGAGCAAACTCATTTGCTAGATTAGCCATAAAAAAGATTTGATTTAAAAACAAAAATCAAATGGCTCTGATACCACTTGTTGAAATCGATGAGGGGGGGTGAATGAGATTCCTTGGCTACTTTAGCTTTTTAAAATGAGTTTGCAAAATAAAAGAGTTTGCGCTTGCGGAAGGCTTAAGTCAATCGATAAATAAAAGAAATAAAGAAGTAAACAAACAAATAAATGCGTAATGAAATAAAGCGGTAAATGACAAGGATATTTGTTATAGAAGTTCGGCGATGAATCGCCTACGTCTCCTCTTCCCGGTTAGATAACCTCCAACCGAGGTTCCACTAGAACGAAAAAGATCTTGGCCTTGAGGGCTCCAAGTTAGCCACAACACACTCTTCCCGAGTTTACAAAGCTCTTCCCGAGCACACTACTCTTCCCGAGTACACAAAGCTCTTCCCGAGCTACCAACACTCTTACGAGTCTTCTTGGCCTTAAGGGCTCCAAGGACAGCCACAACACATGCACCAACTTCACTTGTTGGCGACTTTACAATTTACCAACTTGCTTTGGTGTTGGAGGACCTTACAATAACTCAACACACACCTTCACGGTGTACCAACATGAAGAAAACAAGACTCTATCAAAATAAAAGAATTACAAGCTCCAATACAACAACAATGTATGGAGATTGCAAAGCTATTTGAAATTTGAATTGACAAAGCTTTGATGAAGTTTGTAGGCTTGTTTCTTGTCTTCAAAATGCTCCAAAGCATCCATATTTATAGTGTAGGAGGCCCCCTAGGCTCCTACTAACCGTTGCTAAACATAAGGCTGAAATCACTCATCGATCGCCTCGGACATCGCCTCGGGCGATCTCCATCGCCACCCTTTAATGGTCAAATCTGGCCCAGATCGCCTCGGGCGATCTCCCCATCGCCTGGGGCGATCATCAATGATAAACAAGGCCGTAGATAAAGTTCTGGATCGCCTCGGGCGTTCCGTGCATCGCCTGGGGCGATCGCCCTCAAAAAAAATGGCCTAGGAAGCATTCTGGATCGCCTGGGGCAAGCATGACCATCGCCTGGGGCGATCGGATCGCCAGCGTGCACACCGTGCCACCGCTTCAGTCGATGGTGCGCAAACATGGCTCGGATCGCCTCAAACTATGGCTCGGATCGCCTCATACTATCTCCCAGATTTCAACACTCTCAAACTTTGTACTTTTTGACCATCTTAAACTCGTTTCTGGGACAAGTGGTAAACATGAAAGTTGTATCCCTTCTTCTTATCTAGGTGTGAACAAAATTTCATTGCATTTCATTAATTTATGAAGAAGTTATGCCCAAAATGCTACAGTCGCTCAAACCTTGCTACAATCTGCACTTGTTATGACTTCCATGACATTTTGCTCCATGATGCAATCCGAATTGGACTGAGATGTTTGAATATGAAATCTATCATATTGAGTTGGCTTTCCAACCTCTTTAGATTCACATTGTTCGGAGCATCGAGCCAAGAGATATAATCAAAACATTGCACTGCGCTCCAATTGGCTTCTAAACGAATTTGCCCACCAACGGACCATTGGTTTGTGGGTCTTCATCCCATCATAAGAAATTGTTCCAACATCATTACACACATGTTGAACACTTAAATTGGTTGTTCATAGATGTCATTCCTTCTCGTCCAAGCTCAATAGATTTCTTGATAAAAATCACTGCTTGTCCTATGAACTCGCATATGTTATTGTATAACTTGGGTTCTCTTCCATTGGTCTTCCCAACCAATTTATCAATATAACCATGTACACTAAGTAGATATATTAGTACAACAAATGCAAGTTTTGTTGATCATCAAAACCCATAAATAATTCGGAGATAAATTAAGCATTAAATACAACCATGTGTTTAAGGCTCAACAATCTCCCCCTTTTTGATGATCACAAAACTTGATAAACTTGAATATGTAATATGCATGAAATGTGAGTAAACAAGACTCCCCCTTAACAATTGCATAGCACATACAAGATTAAACCAAGTAATGCATAAAACAAACAACTCTCCCCCTCAAACCATGCATACAAAAGCTCTCCCCCTCAAACCATGCATGTATAAAGCTTCAAGTTTATCATAAAATTCTCCCCCTTTTTGTGATAATCAAAAAGCACAAAATTCAAATAATCACAAGTATATGTTGACACAAAGTCATATTTTAACACTTTACACATGTTCCTCATCAAGTATGTAATAGCCATAACAAGCATAAGATAAGATCATTTAGAGAAAGACAAACATGTGTTTAAGGCAATCAACAATGAATTCTAAATTTTGCAAAGTGTTCATATGTTCTACCAAGAATTCATGCACCTATGCCAAAAGAGATAATTCTCAAGCATCATTAGATAAGTTTGTTAAAACATATAATAGCACATTTCCACATAGCAAATTCAAATTTGAATACATGGCATGTCAAGTTACTTACTATAAAAAGATAAGCATACATCATGCATTAAACAATTATGCTAAGGGGTTATGCATTTTACTCCAATGAATATTGAGCTTCATAATTTATTGGTCACAATTAATTTGTGCCAATTAAATTTTGAATTGCTCTTATAACATGTAAAAATAAATTTTACCCTCGATGACAAGAGTTCGTTCTTGTCATTGGTCCAATGCCTCTTGCTTCTTCTATGGTGGTGAACAAGATATACTCCTCCTTTGAGTTGCTTGGCCCTTCATCCTCCTTCCCATGGTTGTTCCTACAAAATAAATTTCCAATAGGAGGATCTTTGGTACCCATTTGATTTTTGGGTCCTAGAGGGTTAGCTTCCTTTGCCACCTTTGGAATCCATTTCCACCTTTTGTTAGGTTGGTATTGGATTCTAGCAAATCTACATTTGTTCTTGGTATGACCCTTTTTACAACAATAGTTACAAGTAGGAGAATCATGCTTAGCATTGGCAAACAAGCTTGAAAATGTTTTTGATTTGCTTGAGAAGCCTAAACCGGCTTTATCAAAGCTACAACGTTGCAAGCCAAGCAATTCATTCATTTTTAAACTACTTTCACTAAATTTGCAAAATGATACCTTTAAAGAATTTAATTCATTTTTCAATGAATTATTTTCTTCATCTTTCTTAGCAATCTCAAGTTTGAGTAATTTGTTACTCATTTGGATTTGCCAAGAGCATCTATAAGTTCATGGTAGGAATCTAATAATTCATTAAATGAAGGTACCTCATCGTCGCTTTCATCTCCTTCATCTCCAAGAGCCATTAAACAAAGATTTGTGGCTTCTTCTTCATCGGAGTCGCTATCACTCCATGTGGCTATAAACGCCTTCTTCTTCCCTTTGTCCTCATTCTTCTTCCTAGGACATTTGTTAGCATAATGGCCTTTATCTTGACAATTATAACAAGTTACCTCATTTTTGGATTCTTGTTTGGTAGCATTGGAGGTCTTTGACTTGCTATGTTTGTTGAAAAACTTCTTGAACTTCTTTGTGAACAAGATCATCTCTTCATCATCATCGTCTTCTTCATCATCGGAATGGTCTTTCCTTCCAACCAAGGCAATTCCATTTCTTTTGGATCTATCCTCCTCCTTTACTTCTCTCCTTGTTGCAACTTCAAGTTCATGAGTCACCAATGTGCCATGGAGCTCATCAAGGTCATATGGGGCATTTTCTCCTTTGTTAGACTCGATGATGGCCGTCCTCTTTGCGTCCCATTCTTTAGGCAAGGCTCTTAGTGCTCTCCTCCATATTTGCTTTGGAGGGTACTTCTCTCCAAGTTGAGCAAGGTCGTTGATAATTAGGGTGAGCCTCCTAAACATAGAATCCACCTCTTCTCCGGACTCCATCTCAAATGTCTCATATTTGAGTTGTAGAAGATCAATCTTGGTCTCCTTCACTTGATTTGTTCCTTCATGACAAATTTGTTATTTGTCCTATATCTCCTTTGCCGTTGAGCACATCGAGATCCGGTTGTACTCCTTCATATCTAAAGCACAATATAAAATATTAATAGCTTTAGCATTTTGAGAAATTAAAATCATATCCGCTCTAGTGAAATCGTCCATTTCTTTGGGAGTACTTATCCCCCAACTTCCTTTAAAGGAATATGTGGACCTTTCACTATGATCTTCCAAAGGTCATAATCTACGGATTGGATATATAGAGAAATTCTATTTTTCCAATACCCGTAGTTATCACCCGTGAAGAGCGGAGGTCTATTTGTCGATTGACCTTGAGCAAACTCATTTGCTAGATTAGCCATAAAAAAGATTTGATTTAAAAACAAAAATCAAATGGCTCTGATACCACTTGTTGGAATCGAAGAGGGGGGGTGAATGAAATTCCTTGGCTACTTTAGCTTTTTAAAATGAGTTTGCAAAATAAAAGAGTTTGCGCTTGCGGAAGGCTTAAGTCAATCGATAAATAAAAGAAATAAAGAAGTAAACAAATAAATAAATGCGTAATGAAATAAAGCGGTAAATGACAAGGATATTTGTTATAGAAGTTCGGCGATGAATCGCCTACGTCTCCTCTTCCCGGTTAGATAACCTCCAACCGAGGTTCCACTAGAACGAAAAAGATCTTGGCCTTGAGGGCTCCAAGTTAGCCACAACACACTCTTCCCGAGTTTACAAAGCTCTTCCCGAGCACACTACTCTTCCCGAGTACACAAAGCTCTTCCCGAGCTACCAACACTCTTGACGAGTCTTCTTGGCCTTAAGGGCTCCAAGGACAGCCACAACACATGCACCAACTTCACTTGTTGGCGACTTTACAATTTACCAACTTGCTTTGGTGTTGGAGGACCTTACAATAACTCAACACACACCTTCACGGTGTACCAACACTGAAGAAAACAAGACTCTATCAAAATAAAAGAATTACAAGCTCCAATACAACAACAATGTATGGAGATTGCAAAGCTATTTGAAATTTGAATTGACAAAGCTTTGATGAAGTTTGTAGGCTTGTTTCTTGTCTTCAAAATGCTCCAAAGCATCCATATTTATAGTGTATGAGGCCCCCTAGGCTCCTACTAGCCGTTGCTAAACATAAGGCTGAAATCACTCATCGATCGCCTCGGACATCGCCTCGGGCGATCTCCATCGCCACCCTTTAACGGTCAAATCTGGCCCAGATCGCCTCGGGCGATCTCCCCATCGCCTGGGGCGATCATCAATGATAAACAAGGCCGTAGATAAAGTTCTGGATCGCCTCGGGCATTCCGTGCATCGCCTGGGGCGATCGCCCTCAAAAAAAATGGCCTAGGAAGCATTCTGGATCGCCTGGGGCGAGCATGACCATCGCCTGGGGCGATCGGATCGCCAGCGTGCACACCGTGCCATCGCTTCAGTCGATGGTGCGCAAACATGGCTCGGATCGCCTCAAACTATGGCTCGGATCGCCTCATACTATCTCCCAGATTTCAACACTCTCAAACTTTGTACTTTTTGACCATCCTAATCTCGTTTCTGGGACAAGTGGTAAACATGAAAGTTGTATCCCTTCTTCTTATCTAGGTGTGGACAAAATTTCATTGCATTTCATTAATTTATGAAGAAGTTATGCCCAAAATGCTACAGTCGCTCAAACCTTGCTACAATCTGCACTTGTTATGACTTCCATGACATTTTGCTCCATGATGCAATCCGAATTGGACTGAGATGTTTGAATATGAAATCTATCATATTGAGTTGGCTTTCCAACCTCTTTAGATTCACATTGTTCGGAGCATCGAGCCAAGAGATATAATCAAAACATTGCACTGCGCTCCAATTGGCTTCTAAACGAATTTGCCCACCAACGGACCATTGGTTTGTGGGTCTTCATCCCATCATAAGAAATTGTTCCAACATCATTCCACACATGTTGAACACTTAAATTGGTTGTTCATAGATGTCATTCCTTCTCGTCCAAGCTCAATAGATTCCTTGATAAAAATCACCGCTTGTCCTATGAACTCGCATATGTTATTGTATAACTCGAGTTCTCTTCCATTGGTCTTCCCAACCAATTTATCAATATAACCATGTACACTAAGTAGATATATTAGTACAACAAATACAAGTTTTGTTGATCATCAAAACCCATAAATAATTCGGAGATAAATTAAGCATTAAATACAGTCATGTGTTTAAGGCTCAACAAATGTGTAGCTAGGTGCGCGACCTTTCCACAATTCATAAGGCGTTTTATCCAACTTTTTATTTGGTACTCTGTTTAGCACATAGTTGGCGGAAAGTAGAGCTTCTCCCCACAAATTCCGAGGTAAGTCGGAACTTATAAGCATTGCATTCATCATTTCCTTAAGCGTTATATTCTTCCTTTCAGCAATACCATTTTGCTCGGGAGAATAAGGCGCAGTAGTTTGATGAATAATCACTCTCAGCACATATTTGTGCAAATGGTGACTCATATTCACCGTCTCGATCACTTCGAAGAATTTTAATCTTTTTATCAAGTTGATTCTCAACTTATATGAATGAACATATCAATTGCTTCGTCTTTATTTCTCATTAAGTAGACATAACAATATCTTGTACAATCATCGATAAATATTATGAAATAATTTTTACCGCATCTAGATTGTACATACTTTAGATCGCATACATCCGTATGAATCAAGTTTAACGGTTCGGTGCTTCGCTCAATTGAGTGGAATGAAGACTTGGTTAATTTGGCCTCTACACAAGTCTCACACTTGTGTTTATGATTGATGTTAAATTTAGGTAATAGATTAAGAGACATTAGCCTTTGTAAGGACTTATAATTCACATGTCATAATCTACCATGCCACAAATGTAAAGACTCACAAGAGTAATCAAACTTTAAAGTTTTATTAGCCACATTGGCAATAGTCATTACATTATTTTTACTTGTGCTAGCCTCGTATGTTGCATTAACATCAACCTCAACCTCTACACTAGACTTAGCCTTAGGAGTTAAAGTCATTACACTCATCTTGAAGAGGTTATTGGCCAAGTAGCCTTTGTCGGATTCAAACACGAGCCGAAAGCCCTTCTTGTTCAGCACTGCTCCGGAGATGAGATTCTTTCGGATCTATGGCACGTGGAGCACCTCGGTAAGAGTCAACTCTTTGCCGTAAGTCATCTTCAGCACAACCGTCCCTTTGCCTTCAACTTTTAAGACTGTTGAATTTCCCATGTAGCAGTGCTCATCTTTTACTGGTTGATAGGTCTTAAACATCCATTTGTTGGTTAAAATGTATCGAATAGCCCCAGTGTCCGCTCACCATTCCTTGGAGTTTCCACCAACAAAGTTCACATCCGACACCACAGCAGACAAATGCATATCATCCATGTCGGAGCTCAGGTTGTCCTCAGCAATGTGGGCATGAGCAGACCTCTTGCCTTTGCCTTTGTAAAGGACTATCTTCCTCTTACCCTCATTGTTTTGACGTTGAGTGAGTCCTTGGCCTTATGGTTAGGCTTACCACACATATAACAGTCACCGGAACCTCCTTGTCTGAGTATCTCTCTTGCGATCAAAAGTACGCTTGTGTTTATTCCCATGGAAGTTGTCCCCAACTTCAACCATGTTGGCTTTGGAAATCATTCCAAATGATTTCTTGTCAAATTTTCGGTTGTCTTGCTCGATGCGCAGCCTTCTGATAAGATCCTCGAGACTCATCATCTTTCGTTTGTGCTTTAGGTAGCTTTTGAAGTCCTTCTAAGATGGCGGTAATTTTTCAATCATCATCGTCACTTGGAGAGCATCATTTAGCCCCATACCTTCGGCAACAAGGTCATGATATATCTGATGCAGCTCTTCGCATTGCTCAACAACGATCTTGCCATCTACCATTCGATAGTCATGAAATCGATCGGCTACAAATTTCTTTGCGTCTGCGTCGTCAACTTTGTACTTCATTTCTAATGATTTCCAAAGATCATTTGCAGTTTCTTTGGGGGAATACACATTGAAAGTGCATCGTCAAGGGAATTCAATACATAGTTACGACAGAGGTAGTCGGCACTCAGCCACGGTTCGACTATTACAGCAGATTAAGGATCCTATTTGTCCTCCACTGGTTTCCCCTCAAAGTGGTCAAGAAGAACATCATCTTTTGTTGCCAACGCTTAAATTTGGAACCCTTGTACTTTTCCGATTTCTCAAATTGAGAGAACGTCATTGGGTTTCTCAGAACTGGCATAACGACCTCAGCGCCGCTAGCTTTCACCACTGGAATCTCAGTATTCTCAGTAATTTGGTTTGGAATCTGGTCAACCATTAGCTAAGACAGAACACAAACAACACAACACAAATAATATCAAACTAGTATGAAAAACAACAGTATAAAACCTTTGATAGTGCTCAAACAGTGATTGTTTAAATATTCAAGAATTATTGTTTCGAAACTAATTGAACTCCAAAGATAAACAAAAACACAAAAAATATTTGAGTTTACGATTGTTGGTATTGTTTATTTAAATCGAAAGATTGAATCAGTTTAAACTTATAAGTTACACTGAAATAAAGAAAAACAGTAGAACATACAGTAACAGTTTATTAACTGTAAAGAAAACACAGCAAGAATCTGGAAAAGTTTCTGGACGAGACCACAGCAAGCCGTGTGCCCGTAAACTCAAATTTGTCCGCCTTAGCTTCTGGCCTCCTGGACAAGTGAGTTTCAAGGTACGACGTCCAATCACCTCTTTTCGGATTGAAGCAAGACTTCGAACAGACTACCTCGAACACTTGCAGTGTGCAGTACTCTCAAAGCATAATGCTATATGTATGTATGCAGATTTTCGGAATGAAGAAAGTATAGAGCTGGTGCAGCTTATATAGCTGGGCAACAGACCTCTCCAAAGGTCTCATATAATTAAATGTAATGGTTAGTGGGGTTGATGAAAAGTCTCAATACTTAACATCAGATTAATTCGACTTAAGTCTCACACTTAAATCTGAAATCAATTCTGCAGGTAGGTGAAAAGTCTCAAACTTAACTCAGTAGAATGTAAAAAGTCAGGTATATGAAAAGCGCGGCGCGGCGATTCGCGACGAGCCGAGCGGACGTACGGATTTCACTAACTACACTCTATTGATTTGTATCTCATTATAAACAAACCATAAGTGTTTCAATTTCTGAATGTGAAATTTTTTTAGTCTAATTGACTATTCATAATTAACTTACCTTAATTTTATTCTCATTAACAAAATTATACCAAATTATTGAGCTTTTATTCATTAAACCCAATAATTAATCACAACATCACATAGATCCGTCCGTGTAACATATACCTTTCGGAATTCTCTCGACAATTTTTTGAAGAACATATAATTTAGTTACAAATATATATATCCTAAAATATTTCCCAAAACAAAACTCGTAAAAGTATGGGTCAAATGACAAGTTCCGTCCAAGCAAATTTTATTCTTGAAACTAAAAGTATCAGTTAGTAAAGTTCAAAATCAACAAAACCATTCAACAGAATTCAACAATAATTTTTGATACTTCCTTTTGTCCTGTGCATGTAATTTCTGATATTTTTAAGCCCATTATTGAGCATCCCATGTTTCAAAAAGACATTTCTTTAATATGGACCATATGTGTAACACATTTTATGTTTCAAATTATATATTTTTTCTAATACCAAACCAATATAAAAAAATTTATTTGTTTAATTTTTCAAACGTAAAACATATAATATAATTTATTTCCTTAACTAAAAGATATAGGTTGGGTTGAGATAATTTGTATATGCATCGTCAACTGATTAACATATGAATCCACGACTCACGAGTCTTAACTCACATATTACAATAATAAAATTTTATATGGTCTTTTGTGGGATGATCGAAGTGGAGTAGGTCGATTGAGTCTGTCACGTCGAATTTGCCTAATACAGTTTACACGACTGACATGGTTCCTATAATTTATCTAGTATACATTCAAAGGTTAGTGACCACATATTCCAAGTCATAAAATAAATAAATAAAGTCTTTGCATAAAGATAATGCCGTGTCTTAGAGGCCATTGATTATTATATTCTTTTATATTTACGTCATTAAATTAAAAAAAATTATCAAACTAATTTAAAAATCAATACTATCCAAGTTGCCAATAAAAAAATAACAGCCTATGACCTAATTAAAATTGACAACTTTAACCAACCAAAGAAACAAAGTTACAACAATCATGTTGGTCCGCTTCTTCAGAAACCTTTTATCCGTGCACATTTCTTGATTTATCTGATGACGATCTTGAAGAGCTAAGATCGTCGTCCAAATATTAGTTGGGCACAACATGGCTACCTAGTTTTAAAAAAAAAGTTACAACAACCATTACACATGCCAATTATATTCCACCACGTGTCCAATTTCACTCCCACTACTCCTTTCCCTCCCTATAAATTTGCCTTATACAAGAGAGAAGAAATGAACCAACTATCAAGGCTTTATGGCTAGAAATTTTGATTCCTTCTTCCTCTCCTTCCTCCTCCTAATTGCGACGTCGTTTTGGTTCTCCCTAGCCCAACATGACATCACCGATGGCGTTAGATCGGCCGACGATTTCTTGATCCGCCAGGTTGTGGATAGCGGCGAGAACGGAGTGTTGGATGAAAACTCATTGCTGAACGCCGATCATCACTTTGCGATTTTCAAAAGGAGGTTTAACAAAGCGTATGATACACAGGAGGAGCACGATTATAGATTTTCTGTTTTCAAGGCTAACCTGCGCCGAGCCAGGCGACACCAGGTGCTGGATCCTTCTGCCGTTCATGGCGTCACGCAATTTTCTGATCTCACGTCCCGCGAGTTCCGCCTTCAGTTTCTTGGCGTGAATAGGAGGTTGCGATTACCTTCTGACGCTCGCAAGGCGGAGATTTTACCGACGAATGATCTCCCTACGGACTTTGATTGGAGAGATCACGGTGCTGTTGGACCGGTGAAGAATCAGGTGCGCTTAGATTTATTTATTTTCACAGAATTTTTTTGTTTGAATAATTTATATATTTATCCTGTGTGAGCTAAAGTGGATTAACTCATTGTTTAATTATCAATTCCTGAGAACGGACCTAATTTTTGTCTGGAGGTTCGATTTAGTTTTTGCAATATGCAAAGTATCAAAACGGGCCATAATTAATGACTCGGTTCGTCATACAACTGGCTTATTTAAGCGTACCGTGAAGACTTAAAAGTAAATGATTGTTTTGCGGGATCAAATACGATTTTATGTTTGTCGTAAACCGGCTAAATTTCTTAACTATTGTCTCTATAATATATAGTCAACGATAAGAATAAGCGACAGACTCCATTTTCTGTTCGATATTTTGTTTTAACAGTGATGAGGCATATTCCAACCGGTGTCGTAATTTTTCGAATATTTGAAGCAAAAACCCTGAGGATCAACCGATTAATCGAGTGGCAGAGTTTGTTAGGACAAGGGATATTGATTTAAAGACATGGTTTCGAATTTATCTTAATTTTGTAACTGTTGCTTGATTGGTTGGATAGGGTTCTTGTGGATCGTGCTGGTCTTTTAGCACAACCGGAGCATTAGAGGGTGCCAATTTTCTTGCAACTGGAAAACTCATTAGCCTCAGTGAGCAACAGCTTGTGGATTGCGACCATGAGGTTTGTATACTTCATTTTTTACCAGTATCTCCAAAGGCAGAGCCTAATACGGAGCAGTCTTCCCCTTATAAATAAACAAAAAGTAGTCAATTTTTTGTTTGATATTTAGGGAAAAATATGTATCTGACCTTCAAAATACCTTATGTCTTGTGCTTTCTTTAGTGTGATTCCGAAGAAAAGGATTCATGTGATTCAGGCTGCAATGGTGGATTGATGAATAGTGCTTTTGAGTACACCCTTAAAGCTGGTGGACTCATGCGTGAGGAAGATTACCCTTACACCGGCACAGACCGTGGAGCTTGTAAATTTGACAACACTAAGGTTGCTTCAAAAGTTGCTAACTTTAGCGTAGTGTCCCTTGATAAAAACCAAATTGCAGCCAATCTTGTCAAGCATGGCCCTCTTGCTGGTATGCATCTGCTTTCTTTACATCCTTTCAGGTCCGAGTCGCCTATGGAAATCTAGTCACAAGTGCTATTATGCGACCAACCAAATTCTCCATTGATAGAACTAATAACTTTCCAATACTAGATTTTGAATTTGAATCGAACCAGGGGCATGCTTATTTAAAGAAACTCAAGAGTGGTAGTTCTTTATTTGTGGACAAAAATCAAAAGTACATCTACCAGGAGATTAAAAACCAGTTAACCTGCTAATTGAATTACTCAATTTTCTTAACCCTTTCTGAAGTCCATTTAAACCTTCATGCTGTAATCCTCCGAAATTTTGGTACAATAGCTTGAGATCCTAATTCTAATTTCACCCCTTAATATTTCCACAAACATTCAGTCAACTGTATGGTTCTATAGATTAATTGTGTTTCAAATGGGATTTTGTGACAAGCTACTCCTTGATCTCCTAATGCAGTGGCTATCAATGCGGTATACATGCAAACATACATCAAGGGAGTTTCATGCCCATACATTTGTTCAAAGCAATTGGATCATGGCGTTCTGTTGGTTGGTTATGGTGCATCTGGCTACGCCCCCATTCGTATGAAGGATAAACAATATTGGATTATCAAGAACTCTTGGGGCCCAAGTTGGGGTGAGAATGGGTATTATAAAATCTGTCGTGGCCGCAATGTTTGTGGAGTGGATTCAATGGTTTCGAGTGTTGCAGCTGTTAGTACTAGTAAGTAGTAACTCACACTAGCAGCATATTTATTTTAGTAAATTTACTCTATGGTCTCACCCCAAACCCTGTAAATAGAGGTGTGATTGTATTGGATTATGTTCTTGAAAGAACAAATTTGTAAGAAGTTGATTTACAAAGCAGTAGATTGTTGACGAAATATTTGGATCAGAGAACCAAGAAAACTCGTATCCACCACACCACCCTCGTGAAACTTATTCTGGAACTCCACCCAGTAAAATCTTAAACGCATCATTTACTCCAACGTCACACAAATGAAGATATGATGATGCCCCAAGGAAAATTGAATTATTGAGTACTTGAATCATAAAAAAAAATGTAATATGATTAATTTAGTAATGTGAACAATTAATTAGTTGTATGGTGTATAATAACAGCCCTTAAAAGTGAAGGACCCACAAAAAATTCAAATAAACCTAACCAAGCATAGGAATAGGAGATGACTATGCAATCAAGATTAACTCCTCTTTTATCCTTCTCATTAGGCCACACTCCGCCACCCTTGACTGAAAATGGCTCTGCTGATAAGCGAACAGAATCCATTTTCATAACCCAATATTTTCCCCTGGAGTACATTACAGGGGCAAGATCTCAGGACCTCATAGCTCAAATTTTTGGGCTGCTGGATACTTGTATCTTAGCTATCTACAAACAAAAAGCTTTTTCTATATCTGTTGAACCGAGTACGAAGAGGTGGCATCCAATATTTGATTATCCATTATATGGGAGGTTAAGGAGATCTTAACCCATTTGAAATCTATGTATACTCGACTGAATGAAAATATGGAGATGGTTCGTGTCTATCTTTAGCTAGGGAATGAGTATATACAACCTGAAAATTAATTCCATGATGGCCTAAGCAATAACAATGGCAACATACAAAATCATCAGAATGCCAGTAGCATCTCATTAGTCACCGACAATATCAAGGCATTTTAGTCTTATCTGCCAGGCCATTGATATACACAGCATTTTACCAAGTCAATCAATATATAAAACTTACTCGGCTCACCAACTTATTCAACATTAAATCCCACAAACAACATAAACAAAGCAGTCATAAACTCTGAGGAGATACCAAAACCAAATGGTTAACCTTTGAGATGTAAAACTTTGTCAAATTTATTAGTCATTCCAAAATCATAGTGCAATCGATATGACGGACGCATAACATCACCTACCCCTAGAGAAATCGATGCACACTAAAGATCCACCATTGAAGACTTCCTATCAAAAACTAGTCTTCAATACATGCTCCTTAATCCAGCATATGATGTGAACCTAAATCACATCACACACCGACACGGTGATAGCATGGCAACACTTTTTCAAGGCTCCCCTTACTCTGTGTCGATTCTCAAGGAGACCATAAACATCCAAACCGAAAAGAATAATCTCTTCGGTGAGACCAGATGAGCGAGGCTCCCAACGTTTATTGGGAGAAACCTGTGTGGGACCTTAATACACAGCCACCATGAAAACCAAGGCATAACAAAAATCCAAATAGCAATATTGACATATATCAAGAACCAGATTCTACATGCAACAAAACAAACTAAGCAGCAAACACTGTGATGTTCAAAGATCTCATAAAAAATTGTGTAAAATATCCATATTTGAAATAGTGAAATCAACTGCTTAATATCATATCCACACATTATAAAAGTCAATATCCTGAATTAGAAAATTTCACTGAATTAGATCGTCAAACATCCATATTCAATGTTCACATACATCAGCATATTAACAGCTAATACAGGAAACAGATTAAGCAGTAGAAATAACAAAACAGAATCAACACTAACCCAAATATAACATACAGATTCCCCCAATTAAATGTCGTAGTGATGCACACCGAGGCCATGCTTTCCATACAAACAGCCAGGTCTATTATGGTAATGCGGCAGTCTCTTTGATTTGCTGACCTTTGGACCACCTCTCTTCCCCAGCTTCCTTATCCTTTGCTTCCCAAATCTGTCTTTCGGTTTCCATGGAATTAACTCATCATCCACATCATAATCGTCGTCGTCATGCACACGCTCATCCTCATCATCCACATGAAGACGCATCACATCTTCAACAGGACAACACACAACAGGTTGGGGTGACACCGTCTTCCACTTGCACGTAAATCTCCTCCTGCTCGTCGCCGATAGCGTCATCGCATTATATGATGACGTCATCGCCGTCGAAGGAGTAGAGATCTTCGTCGTCCGAAAGAGATGCGCTTACGAACTCCCACGTAGAGAGGTTCTCGACGACGTCGTACTGTCCGGAGGCCTTGGATCCTCTGGTTTTCGCCATGGATGCTAGGAATTTGAATTACAGTTATTTAATTTCAGTTTGCACCATTAAAACCAATAAATACTATTTTATTCAATACTATAGACCTTTTTATTATTATATAAATGAGGAAACTATAAAATTTTAGTTTATAAAATGGTTTACACATTAATAAAATTTAAATATCAATCATATGATGTTACTTTAAAGAATATTTTTTTACATCTCATGTGATACTTACCATAAGATATATAAAATAGATATTATGTTTGTTTTTACATCGGGTTTCATTTTTGAGGAGTAAAACACAAAATCGAGTCAAATTATGGAGTAAAAGTGCAAAATTTATCGGGTTAAAAAACAGGAAGAAAAGCCAAGTATTTTTTGAGTCACGTGGCAGTTATTGATCTATTATTAGTCACCCGCAACGGAATTAAAAGTTATGGGGGTTCAATTGACATGGAAATGTCAAAATTTTTTTTTCCCTATTTGCAACTTTTTTGGGCATCTCGCTTAGCATTTTCTTCTCTTGTAAAAAAGGAGCCAGAAAAGGTTTTTTTATAAGAAAAATAACTTGGATATATATGATTTTTTTATTTTTTTGGAAAATTGGATGTATGTATTTAAAAATTATGATTTGAATTCTAACGAGATTTGGAAATGGTGAAATTGAATTAATGTATAAATCAACGATTCAATTTGTCAAATTCAAATATGAAATTAATAGGAACCATGGAGAACATCTTCCATATTTGCTAAAGCGTCACGGTCAAGATTCAAGCTTTACATTTAAGTGGCTTTAGTACCAGATTAATAGTGAATTTTTTATTATTTTTTACTACAATTTTAAATATATCAAGCCATAAATAACACATAAACATACTAAAACTTTAGAATCAATACATAAATTTACAAATTCTAGCTCATTTTAATTCAATATATTCTTACTTATATAATCTTCCGCATTATCCAATACAAACTTAGACTTTATTCAGTGCCTTTAAGATTTTTTAAAATTATATTATTAAATATATATTATTTAAAAGTTAAATTTCATATAAAAAAATAAAATCAACTTAAAATTTTATCCAAAAACTCTTTTTCCATGTCATTAAGAATCTCTGACAAATTTTCTTCATGCGTAGATGGTTTGAATACATGCAGCCTATCTAGTTGGAGATATTTTTAGAAAATAACATGTCAACAATATTTTTAAAAATTAAAATTGGTTGGCTTAATTTCTGGATGTATCTTTGGGCAATATAAGGGTGACGAAAAATGGCTAGTATGTCGAGACAATAGTTCAATTATTTGTCCTTAAAACGATATTGTCATGCAATTATGCTTACGGTTTTAATGGAAATTCATTTACGAAGATACGATTATGATTTGTGATAGAATCATTTCAAATCACAAATCTTTTAAACTACAAATGTTTAAAAGTACTAAAATTCGAAGAAAGAAGATGATATGCAACAAAATGCAAATATTTTTCTTTGAATCTTTGTGTTTATTCCGTAGAAATGTGTGTTTTAATGCAAAGGGATTTGTTATATTTATGCTAACCCAATAGACATCACTAAAAAGATATCATTTGGAAGCAACGTTTCATAAAAAATCGCATACATCAAAGGGTGCAATCATTAGCCAAAAACTGAATACGAGTGCAGGGGCGCTGCATTTACAGCTCATCGCCTCCCTTTCTGCCTAAATGCAGCGTCCCAGCTACCAACACTGCCCGGATTTTTCCAGGCGGTGTTTTTGGCGTCCGGATTCTTCATTTTTCATTCGTGTTAAGCCTAATTTTCCAACAAAATTCTTTTTATAATAACATGAATTCAATCGCCTCCCTCGATTAAATTTGAAAATTTCTTCGTAAATATGATACAACGACACAAACCTAATTAAATGTTTGGCGAGTGTCCCATACATGCAATGTATACGGGACAATTGGATTCTGTGCATAATGTACACTACCCAATGCAAAATCCAATCCTGTGCAGCCATACCACTCCCATTCCACTGCCAAACAAGCCCATCTTAGGAATGAAAGGCTTTTGTCATAACATAAATATGTAGCCTTCCCTCCCCCCTACAGTCTACATCAGACAACTTGATTAGTTCCTTACAAAATTACAACAATCGTGGATGGGTATAATTAGTGGAAATAAATAATTATTGTTGATCATATGGTCAAATATTGCCTCCCGACGGAAATTCTTTATTAAAGATAAAGTCTTGATGTATATTATTTGAAAAAAAGTCGATGTATATGGATATCCCTAGACTAACCGGCGACGTTGGGATTCAAAACTATTTATTGATTTCGAGTGGCAAACTCTATATTCTTTACAACAAATGGTACCGGGGCGAAGCCAAGATTTTGTTTGAGGGATAACTTAGTACTGTTAGAACGGAGGAAAAAAGAACCATATTCATTAAGAGAGAAGCGAACGTATCTTCCAGGCCTGCACTGGTCCACTCTTACACCCAATCCAAGTGGGGAAATATACTCAATTTGCATGAACTTTTTCAAGAGCCTTTCTTATCCAAGGAACACAAGTTCTTAATATCTCTTAGTTGTGCTTTTCCAACCCATATGCGCCCATAAAAGTTCGACCAACCATCTATTTATATCTCTTAACAATACATCACTATGTATTCAAGATATTCACACACCAAAATAGACACAGTGGTAAACAATGAAGATTCTATGTGATGTTTGCTGGAAAGAAGAAGCCTCTGCTTTTTGCCCTGCAGATGAGGCTGCCCTCTGTCAAAATTGCGATGTTCGAGTCCACCAAGCCAACAAACTAGCTGAAAAACACCCTCGGTTCTCTCTTCTCCATCCTCAGTTTCAAAACTCACCATTATGTGACATATGCCAGGTAAAACATGCACGCTTTTCATATTTATAATGTCCTATCATTTCATCTAAAAGTTCCATCACTTAAGGAAACAAATGATGATTACATTGTCAGTCTCTAATGTTTACGGTTACACTGGTTTTGGTCAGCATGCTAAACAGGTAATATTCAGTCTCTTAACTTTTGAAAACATAACTAATCAAATAGCATAATTTTACATTGAGAATCATACCCACACTTAACGTTTGCCCAAGAAAGAGAGGACATTCTCCCAAATTAGAAATATACTTCCTCCTGAATTTGCTTACTACCAAGTTGGGTTCAGCAAACAAATTAAGGAAATTGGAAACAATTTGGCAGAATATCTCTTCTTTCTTGGGCAACTGAAGTCCAGTTATGGTTTTGGGGTAAAATTAGAGCAACCGCACATGTGATGCATATGACAATGTCCATTTAAGAGTGGATAGAGACTACTCACAAAGACTAGATCTAGTTTATTCTAAAAAGTTGAGGGACCAAACCTTTAACTATCAAACATGGACGACTAAATATATTTTAATGATAAATTTTAGATATTAAAATTAAGTTATTCTATAAAAAAAAGGCTAGTTAATATCTTCCCACATTTTCTTGATTGGTTTTCACAGGAAAAGAGAGCACTATTCTTCTGTCAAGAAGACAGGGCATTGCTTTGCAAAGAGTGTGACAGTTCAATACACAAAGCCAATGAACATACAAAAAAGCACAACAGATTTCTACTTACCGGGGTTAAGCTTTCTGCGGCTGCTGCTTCATTTAATGTGGCAGCCTCATCCAGCGAATCAGGATCAGAAACAAAGATCAAGAATTCCATTACAAGTGAAATTAAGTTCCATCCAAATCTGATGGCCAATTGCTCAGAATCATCATCAAATCCTTGGGGAGATAATAATGAGTCAAGCAAAGCAGCGAGCCAAGTTTCGACCAGTAGCATGACAGATTATATAATGGAGAATTTACCAAGTTGGCATGCAGAAGATTTGATGGATCCTTCTTCTCATCATGGTTTCAGTAAGGTTTGTAGCATATTTCTCAAATTTTTTTTTTTTTTTATATTTACCAATCCTCAGTTCTCATTAAGTAAGAGACTTGACTATCACTACTAAGAGGTGCAGAGGAACACGACTTTTTCGAATATTATTAAATTTATATTCAAAATTATAGAACTCAATCTAAATTTGAACATGTTCAAGTATATTTCAACTCAAACTAATATACATATACATATATATGTATTTATTTAACAAAAAATACTTCAGATACAACAAAACTTACAACCTCAAGCCATGATTCAAGCTTTTACTTAAATAGAACTTGATAATTAATTTGAAAGCAAACGAGCCTCATTGGAATTCGAACTCTATTCAAGCAAACTTAAACAAAAAAATATTTCAAATTTTTTAGATTCGATGCCGCTAAAAATTTCTGGCTCAAGCTTGAATAACAATACACGAGTGGTATTCCTCTATCTACACCATTAGTAACTAATAAGAAAAGATACATAAAAAACTTACCTTCATATGACCATTTACAATTTGTCAAGTGTGTCAAGCGCACAAAATGTGTTGAAGTGCTAATAAATGATACTGAAGTCAAGAAATTAAGATACTAGTAGGCATATAATCTTTATCGCTACTTGACTTATAATACAACAAAATCCTTCTATTAAAGTGTTCTTACATTAAGTTTGAAGCTCTTGCAGATTTACGACCAGATGTCCCTCTTTACAAATGATGATTTTGAAGGCAATTTTGATGCTTTTGCATCCAAAGATTATACTCCAGCTCAAGAACAAAGTTTGGCAGAAGTCTCTGAGAAAAAGAAAGTGGTGAAATGTAGGAGGAAATGATGTGAAGAAGGTTTAGCTTCAGGATTGAAAGCGATTAGGCGACTGCTCCCAATAACTTAAAGTTACAACAGTTTTCAGTAGTAATCTGTTTAAATTGTAACAGCTACCATTTTTCGACCCGTAAATGAAAGTTCTTACCCATATATTTCATAAGAGACCCCATAGTTATTAAATGTGCATAGCGCAGTGAAGCGCAAAGGTGTCCTGGGGCTATAGCGTTGACACAAAGCCCTCACTTTACTAAAGTAAAGCGCACTAACTTATATATTCTTAATATCATAAGCGTCCATAAATTTTAACAGTTATAAACAAACTAACTTAAAAGATAACAACAAGTAACAAAGTAAGAATCAAATGACAACAAAAAAAGGGATTAACCAAAAGGCCAACCTGACCTACGAGGGTTTCTACTGGAGTACTGGACAAAAAACAACGCTGGTGACAGAGAGAGACAGCCGGAAACAGATGAACGGCGGCAATGTGCAGACTGACAAAGATGAAAAGGGCGACAAACACCAGGGAAGGGCAGAGATGACAATGGCGCAACAGCGGCTGGGCATGTTATATTATAATTTTTTGAGTTAAAAAAAAAAGCCCAGCAAGCCAATCTAGCGAAGGGGCGCAAGGGCGCACACCTTGCTTATAGGAAAAAGTGAAGGAAGCGCACAAAGGCGCGCTCCTTGCGAAAAGAAGGGGCGCAAGGCGTGATGCATGTGCCTCGCGTCATCTTGCGCAAAGGCACCCGCCTTTAATAACTATGAGAGACCCTCAACGTGGGTGGTAGAAACCATCTTATACTACTACTTTTTATGCAATATAGCCTCCTTCAAACACATGGAGTATCCAATAAAAAAACAGTATCATTGTTCCATGTTTTCAATAACACCAATCCAGTACACTGTGCTCTTTGAGAATAAAGCAGGACTACTTCTACAAACAATGCCCAGTCACAGCAATTTAAGGAAATCGTAAAATGTTAATTTCTTCAGAATTGAGGCGATGTTATCAGATCTTCTATCTGGGTTGATTACTTTTTAGTAGCTCGTGCTTGATTCCAAAGCTCATAAAAATGGGCAAAAATCTTATCTGAGATTAGAAAGCAGAATCGCTGTTCCTACTCTTTCCAAGAATAACTTCTTTAGCTTCGTTAATTTTAGAAGCAAGATAATGGCTCCCACCTGCATCGGGATGGTTTGCTACCATCACCCGTCTGTGCTCTTCCTTTACCTTATTCGCAGGAGTGCTTTCCCTGAATTGAGTCAAACTGATTGGTAAAAATGAAAAAATCACATATGATCTTGTTGATATCAGACAGTCATCGACAAATCCGTATTTTACGAAACCGGAGCAAATAAAAGGTCAAACATGAATCACAAGCTTTAAAACCAATAATAAAGATGTCCATCAATTATTAACTAACTTGAGATAAGGCATATAGAAACACAAAGAATACAACCAACGATGGTTTTGAATTACCTAACTCCAAGAATAAGGGCCGCTTCCCTCCTGGTCATTTTTGGCTAGAAACCACCACCATAAAATTTACACATTCTAACAGTTGGTGGCCTTGCCTTGAATGCTTGCCAGGCTTGAATTCCATATTTAGCAGCATAAGCAGCAGCAGCGACGGTTATTCCTACTATCAAGGGTGAAGGCTGCTAAAAATTTCAGCTTGCAAATTTTCATAATGTGTGTAATTATTACCTCAAACAACAATAAAATTAATCTCTAAAGAATAATCAATCTAACTGTATGTACAATTAATAAAATGATGCCATTGATGATAAAGGAAGAAAAGCAGAATGATGTGATCCTGATTGAGAATGATGAGCAAATCAATGGAGGATCACTCGCCCACTTTGATGCTACGAATGAGATGAAAACAAGATAACTGAAGATCATGTAATAAGCTATTTCAAGAACGTGGAAAGAATATGCTTGCAAATTTAAAGTGGATCAACCAAATGAAAATCCATGATTGATTTCATTAGTAATGAGCTGGCTTTCACTCATCCTAAAATAAATAGGCAGTTCTCATCATCCAGACTTCTTAGAGATGAAGAGATTTACTCACATGAGAATTGCATCAATAGCATCAGTCCATTATATCAGACAACATGCATGGTCAGTATAGTTGTATAATTTAATCCCATTAATTAATTTAATGACTGCAAAATTTCCTTGTCTTATTTAGAAACTAACATCAAAAGGAGCATGCAGCACTCAAACATAAAACAAGAATCAACCAAGATTCTACATCAAATATGTTCGTAGACAGCATTTTGTAGACGTATCCACATGTAACTTATAAAACCTACCGATCAACTATGCAAAAAGAAAGACAAAGCAAAACAAGTACTAGCATTCATGAAATGGAGAACGGAAAAATGCAGCATGCTTCGATACCCTATTCTTTAATTCACAATCCTTAAACAGAAATATATCAATTCATTGACGCAAAAATAGTAAAATTGGCTGCATGTATTAAACAAACGCAGCTATTTTCCTCTAATTTAATATGCAATTTCTGATGAAACAAGGAATTTCAACGGCACTCACCATTTTTACTCGAAGATAACTCAGTGTTCAGCATTCAACACTCGTTGACACCTCTTGTTGAGGTCAGATACGCTGTGTTGCCCTCTATGTACTCTGTTTTACGGGTCAGACAGACTTGTTCTCGTTTAAACAAAATTAGGGTTTGGAGGAATTTTCTGTGATTTTATTTCTGCTTCGATAATGTTAAATAAATTCAAAATTTGCTGATATTTATGAAATCGTTATATGCATAAACATAATAATTAATTTTTTGAAGTTTATAATTATTTAAAATTGATTTTTCATATCTTTAGTATGACCATTATTTCAATCAAAATAAGAATATCAATTTTCAAGTATACTTCTCGAAAGAGGTCGGAAAGGTAAAAGTAGAATTATTTTACAAAATAGCATTCGTTTAGCCAATATTTTGAAATATAACGCTATTTATCTTATGATTTTTGGTTGACATTTGTTTTTCGTATGCGATGTTATTTTGCAATTTTAAAGAAATTTCACAAATAAAAAAATGTTTGATCGATGTCATTTTTTAAACTATCCCATTGAAAAATAAACAAAGTTATTAAGAAAAGTGTAAACGAGACATGAATTCTACAAAGGCAAATGAAACTCACAAGATTCACTCAAAGCAATTGAAAATTATGTGGTCTACAAAGTATTTCTCAGTATAACAATCTCAATAACAGTAACAGAAAGAAGCCAAAAAAATTTATAAGTAACAAATGTATAGCAAGACTCACTCAAGACTGAATAAAATCAACCCCAAACCAAGTCCTCGAAGCAATTTAAAAAAGAATATGGAACTTCACAAATGAAATGAACCTCTTTACTCTTACTTTTGTTTAAATACTGCATTCCCATAAACTATGATCGGATCAATTGATAACTCCATCCACATTATTTTCAACAATGGAGCTAGTGTCGATATTTGAGGGCCCTGACTGCCGCCTCGGTCTGGCAGGCGAAGGTGGATAAGAGAGCCGTTTCTTGGCAGTTCCGTCTGAACCCTTTTCAGGTGTGTTACCATTATCGATTCCTAATGGACTTGGGAGCTTTGATTTAGCTTTTGCCGACTTAGTTGATACCATGTAACTCGGAACCGACATAGAACTTGCTAAGCTCTCATCGTCCCTAAATGTTGGACCAGCAATGCTATGCCTCCTGTTTCGCTCTGATTGTGCACTTATAGTACTTTTTGAATCATCATCTTGAGTTATTGCACTCACTTTCGGGCTTGCAGATTTCACCTTTCTTGCAGATATCGAAGATGTAATGGCCTTTGAAGGGGGCGTGGTGGGGGACTGGCGGCTAGAAGGCGGTTTTTTGTTGGATGGTGGAGATGGATTTTCAGGATTTAACTGATGACGTGCAAACGATTTCGTAATTTCTCCTCCTGGAGTACTTCCAATATTAGCACTTTTGATGGATAAATCATCCGTATTAAGATCTTTATCCACCGAGCTTTGTGTCTCCCGTGGCCGATCAGCCATCCAGCGTTCTAACCAGCTCCAGCCCCAGTGAGGATTAGTCGGGTCCATGAAAAGTAAGTTCGAAGACTTTACTGATTTCTTCCACGTTTGCTGCTTTTGGTTTGAATGTATAGAAAACAATCCATTAAATATCAAGAAAAAGGTATATTTTCACTTAAAGTTTTCAAACCCTTTTTATATACTGTTGCCTTTTCTTGAAAACACATTATATACCAATATAAACCGAATTACCTGATGCGTGTAGGAATAAGCTAGTGCTCTTTCTCGTCTCATTGTTGCTTCGTATTTGTGAAGCAGGCTCGCCTCGATTTGCTCTTTTGATTGTAAACTATCATTCCATTCCTCTCCCATCTGTAAAAGAAGGCACGAAGTAAAAACTCATTGATAATCGAAGAATGGATAAATGAAGCTAGTCAATGTACAGGATTTTGCAGTGATCCAATGTTTAAATTTATAACCTTCTGCATTGTATATCTATATGAAAACGACCAACAAATTTACGAGCATGACACGTGAAAAATGAATTAAAAATATAACCAACGAGGTAAATCACTAAACATTACACCATAACCGAAAGCTAACTTCAATATCATTCTTATCGTAGGACCGATTAGTGTTTGTTAATTAACAATAGTGCTCCTCAAGTATTTTACAGTGTACACCAGTCCCAATGCTGTGCTTTGAATACTGAGATACGTTTGACAGCAGGAGAATTGTTACTTTCCAACTAGACTTTCCAATAATTGCATCAACTTGCAACTAACGAGAATCATAAAAAGAAGCTACAGCAGCAGGTGCAAGTTCCTATACTTAGTTTTCCCAAGGTTATCAATGTCTGACTTGTTTATAAAGAAAATGCTGGCATTAGTAAGAAAACTAACTCTCAAGCTCTCCAATTCTTTAGCACGTTTCTGCAAGAGCTGTCTCTGAAGTGCTTGATTCTCCTCCAACATTCTGAGCCTTCTTGCTTGAATCTGATATTGCACACGAGATAAAGATTGCATGCATTTTAGAGTGTGCGCAGTTTGGCGTTTCACAATCGGTCCATCAACAAGCGATTTCAGTCTTACAAGCCCTTTGAGAGCTCTCAACGCCCTCCTCGCCTGAGAAATCAAATGACCGATAAAATTTCATAGTAAAGTTTTTATACCCCGATGAACAACAAGTTTTTAAGATAAAATAAAATAAAAACAAAATGAAGGGCGCTGTAATAAATTATTATCACACAATAATACTGTAAGGAATTAGAATAACTGTCTCAGAGATCACACAATAATGCTATCTGTGACTTAGAATAACTGTTCAGACTATCATGATTCATGGCGACGCCTCAATGCGCATGATGGTAGCATCGCTGAGTAATTTGGCTCATTAAAATGTATTAACAAAGTTTATATCAATAACAACAAAAATTTAAACGCTCATACTTCGGATTCGGAATAAATTGATCCCAACTCCTATATAAAAATGAAACCATTTTCAACCTTCTTGCCAGCAGCACCGAATTCTGATCCTTATGTTTAAGGCTAAATCAACTTCACTTTGAACATATGATGTCCTAAAAATAACTGGGTGCAGTAGCGGATACTCTAGGACACCGGAATCACTCAGAC
Source organism: Haberlea rhodopensis (assembly GCA_907163345.1). Classification (NCBI taxonomy): domain Eukaryota; kingdom Viridiplantae; phylum Streptophyta; class Magnoliopsida; order Lamiales; family Gesneriaceae; genus Haberlea; species Haberlea rhodopensis. The sequence goes on from CAJQUN010000494.1 coordinate 39,238, forward strand.
ACGTGTGGTCTGAACTTTGATCAGACAAGCCACGTCGCGTGCCCTTAATTTTTATTTAAGGATAACCAGATAATCTACCATACCAGATAACCACGGAATGTGGTCTGAACTTTGATCGCTGCCACTTCCTCCACTGATTTTCCTGCAAATCGTGTCACAGTTTGGGGATGGACAACCTCTGCAGCTGCTACATCTTCAACATCAGCTGAGGCATCGACTGAGACAGTATAAGCATTGTTTGAAGGCGTATTCTCCGCCTCTGTTGGTTTCACATCTTCCACTTGTGGAAGAGGGTGATGATAAGACACTCCAACAGTCTCGGGGATTGGAGATCTCGATGCCAATGGCTTTTCTTTCCTGAACCATTTTTTCTTTGATTTATTTGCACTCTGAATCCGGAAACCAGAACAAAAATCAATGAAAACAAACAACCATCAAAGTTTTGTCACAATATATTGAATCCAATTTGCTTTGCGCACCTCAGCTTTCTTTTCCTCAGAATCTGAGCTGAGGGCCTTTTTCACCGACAAAAACCAACCTTTTTTCTTGCTCATCTTCACTTATTATTCCTCAATCTGTCTATTCTATAAACAAAGAAACCAATTTATTTCCAAGATTCCATCTCTTCGAAGGGACAAGATCATACATGTAAGAGCACAAAAACCTTTACAAGCAATTTAATAACTAAAAACAATATTAATAAATGACAATTCTTTATAACATTCGAATCCCTCAACAAATAAGTATTCGATATGCGCGCCACGAAGCCAAACATAAGGATTTTCGAGAAAAAATCACTCAATATTCTTGGAAAATTATGGGATACACAAATTTTACACCAAGAACCTTGCTGTACAAAAATTTCAAGAAGATAAATGCAGAAAATCACCTGAAACTTTAGCTGCTCAGATCTCACACAATTGCTTCATCTTCCCAATACAGTCAATTTAAGTCTCTGTTCATATTCATACTTAGAAATCAAGTAAAATAAAAGATAAGAAGAAATTGGACTCCTCCACCCTTTTTCTAACGACCCTTTTGATTACATGAATTTTGGAAAGTGTGTGTGGAAGATTGAAAACCAGATCTTGGCAAACTAAACAATTCATTGGAGGACGAACAGCTTAGTTTTGCAAACAAGGGGGCCCACATTTGGATAATAATACAGGAGACAACCAATTTATTACCTTTAATACTAACATTATTGCTTGTTAATCGCCATTTTCTTTAATTTATTTCCCGTTTTACTTCATGTCTCAGTTACATGCCATATTATTTCTGAGTCAATCATAAAACAATTCTCTTTTTTTTATTTATCATATTACTACCGATATATAAGATCGTTAAATAATTATTTGCCTATGACTCGATTGACACAGTTTTAGCATTTGATTATTATTACCTGTTTTTATTATAATCAATTGAAATATTACATTATACAATAGTTAAGTTATTTAACTATTAGATAAAGTTATATTATTTCCAGAATCATATTCACTTTTTTCTATTTGATTTTTTGTTAACTTGAGCAAAATATTGGTGTGTATTTGTATATCTATATGTTATGCGTGTATATATATCAATCTTTTATGAAGGGATCGATATTAATGTTAGTTTTTCTCGTCTCTTTGAGTCTTGTCTTGATGGCGTCATCTTCCCTTTTTGGAAAAAATAACTTAAGTTTGAGTCTTGTATAAAACACTTCAAAATCTCCCGAGATAAAAAAATATTAATTTTTCTCAAAGAATAAATCACACTTTTATTTCAATAATTTAATAAACTAGTTTAAGTCTTCAAGGTTTTTGTAACATAGTGGGAAAACCGTAATAAAAACATAAACTTTTCTTGGGTTATTTTAATATTTGGGTAAACTGTAAGTATCAAGGTTATGCCATGGATTTAGTCATTTAAACTTACGACTCTACTTTTTACAACTGATGCCATATGAGTATTATTTAATTAAATAGCCAAGTTCCAAAATTATAGCCGTCCCCTCTCATAATTGCAAACTTGGACTAAATCTTCAATTATTGACATATAATTTAAGCAATACTGCCTACATGATAATGAGACTCATTCCAAGCACGATAAATTCCAAGAACCCTAAAAAAATTAGTCAACCAATCCGGTTAGTTTGATGTTTTAGGGGTATCACTGACATTATTATTTATAATTTGGAATATTTCATATCAATTGAAAATTAACGACATGTACTATCCAGAACTTGCGGATAGCATCAAATTTTCCAACCAATCGTTAGAAGCACGAGAAGATCGAGTGATCGATGGGAGTCATGGTAATGTCATACCTTGTGACAAGGAACAAAAAGAAATATTTTAAAGTCAACTTATTAATCCCCAATTTTTCCTAAACGATAACTTTCTACTGCCAAAATATATGGCATACCAATAATTCTAGATAATGATAAAAATTCATATTAAATATTTTAAATTACTTGACAAAGCGAACATTATATTTATACTAGTTAATTTGGCACCACGCAAGGCGCGGGTGTCAGTGAGCTTATAATCTGATATATATGTCCAATAAAGCGTCCGACACAAGTTCAACAGACAGTTCTGGAGAATAAAAAGATGGTCCTTACGCATTGAACATACAAAATCATACGTATATAAAATCAAATAGGTTGGAGTAAACAAAAGTCTTCCCCAACAGTACACCATATCAAGAGTTGGCATATGATATCCTTGTAGGGCCCAATAGACGCTCTAAACAAAAGTCATCTACGAAACTGCAGTAGTAGATGACATCAGATATCACAATAAAAATAAATCTAAATGAACTCCAAAAAACCAATCAAAAGTTGTTCGCAAGAGTTTTCAAAAGGACGATGGTTCATTTCATAATGCAGATACGTGTTCGGTTTCTCATAGCAGTAGCGAGCATCTCATAAGAGGAATTATAGTTTATATTCATTGTTGTAGTTGCATTGTTATTTTAGGATATTGCTCTTATATTACTTGTTATGGCCTCGTGATTAATTAATCATCTTACTTTTATAATTATTATATACTTTCTGACAAAATGAATGTAAATGTGACGTCCCAAATTATTATCAAACAAGTAATATATAATTATCATAATTTAATATTTTCTAATTTTTTTGATATAATCTCCTTGTACATGAAGGGAAAATTTGATGCCAAACATCATAACAAAGGTAACCGAGAACAATCACATATTAGCAATGGGTCGTAGGTAAGCCAAAACTCAAAATATATACAAACAATCAAAACTGACGACCTCCAATCTACCAAAAATTCATTATGCCGAATATTTTATAAAAAAATTATTATCAAAGTTTGCCACAACGAAAACTTATTTTTAACTCTTTTTTTTAAAAATAAGTTCACATAAAAAGTATTATTAAAGTTTGCCACGACAAAAATCTATTTTGAACTATCTGTTTTTTTTTTAATTCATATGACAAAATCAACAAGTTTTTTTCTAAAAAAAAAAAAAGAAAACATTTTTAAATTTTAAAATTGAGATAAGAGGGATGCACTATTGGGTCAAGGGTTTTGATATAATCTCCTTATATATTAAGGGAATATTTGAACAAAGATAATACCAAATATCAGCAATAGGTCGTAGGTAAGTAAATAATCAAAATGTACATAAACAAGCAAAATCGACGACCTGCAATCTATTCAAAAATATATAATGCCGAATATTTTATAAAAAATACAAAAATAAAAGAAAAACTAAAAGAAAAAGGAAATAAATGTCGAATATTTTATAAAAATAAAAAAATACAAAAACAAAAGAAAAACTAATAAAAACAGGAAATAAAAAATTTTTAAAAATAAAAAAGCGACGGCCGAATATCATAAGAATAATAACCGATTGAACAAATAATAAATAACAAAAAAAAGAAAATAACCAAAAAAAAAGGAAAAAAGCGAAAAAAGGAAGGGTTACAATAATCGATTGAATAAATTGAACAAATAATAAAAACAAAAAAACAAAAAAACAAAAAAAAGAAAAAGAAAAAGCAAAAAAAGGAAGGGAACAGTAACCCTTCATCGCTTATATATATGTAATAATTTCATTAGCTAAGCCAGCAGACCAATATTTTTATTCTCAAACTCCTTCCAATAACCAACTCGTTAAAATCAATGATATGATACTGGCTTTATCACACCATTGTAGGCTCATCTTTGTGCACATTACCAAAAACTATAATTACTAACGACATTGCATCTCAAATATTTCAAATAATATGCCAACACAAACATCATATGTTGATCGTTATGGCAACGATTCAATAATTAGAATTGAATGTATGATTCTTTAACCTTGATACTAATTGTATGATTAAATGTCTACTATCATGTCAAAAACTAGAGTTTACGGTATATAAATCAAATAATTTAAATCATAGTAGTTAAAAGCACAAGGATTCATTTGTTTCATCCTCAGAGGCAGTTGTTCTCAAACAAATCTGATTTAACAATAAATTGTTTTAAGTAGATGATATAGATACATTACAACATGGAAGAAATTATTGCGCAATTGGCAACACATTTGAAAAGCAAAGCTATGCGTTCACTTCTTCCCCCTCTTTCACAAAGACCCCATTTTTTTCTCGCTTGCATTTTACAATCCTATATTCCTATGGGAATAAAAAGCAAAGCGCGAAATGATAATGACACTTACATACATACAGATTTAACTGATTAAAGAATGACACCTGCCATTTGAGGAAAATAACGAGCAGGTAATTGATGGAAGAATAGTCTCAATTCCCTGCAAAAACAGATAGAAATGCATGGAATATTAAAACTTGGTGTTGTAGAATCCATTGATGAACACGAGGGAAATTTTCTTATCATGGAATATGCTAACTAAATTCACGAGTCCCAAATTTTCAAACTATTATGAAAAATCACAATCACAGTAGTTTTGACAGGAGATTATAAGTGTAGCACGTCAAGAAAAAAATTGCAGACTAAAGCAGGAGCCTATGGAGTCTAAGAGGAGATAACTTCACCTTGAGTTTACATGGGAGTCAAGTAAAAGCAAAAATCCTATCAGCGATCTTTGTTCGGCAAATTGGACATTCAGAACATGCAAGAGAACATGATTTACACACTGCAACAAATAAAACAAAGTCAGTACTGTTCCAAACGAGTTGAAGAGCATTATATTACATTGAATTACGAAAAGGCATTAGGATTCAATCAGGAGTAGAACGTACAGCAAAAATGACGACATGGAAGAAGCATTGCAGCTGTAGGTGTTTCAAAACACACTTTACACACATGAGAATTGGTATCTCCATTCCCAGTGTACCGAAGTTCTTTGTCCTTCATCTCCTGCATTCGAGCCTGAAGGGATTTGAAGGAAATATAAGAGCATGCTGTTGTTCTTGCATGAAGAATACCTAGTTAGCAAATCAATTTTCAATACAGCACACATGATATATATTCGAGTCTTGTTGTCAAACTTCTCTTTAACCGATAACTACGCGTATTAATGTTTACTGAGTCGAGCATATAAAATTGCATTGTCTGCAGCTTTAGATCACGTGTTACTTATTAGTAGAACCCAACGAATATGTATCCATTTCAGGCAGCTAAAAGTAGCAAAGGCTAGTTTCAGGCAGCCTAAGATAACGAGCACCAACATAAAATAATAAAAAAATAAACACCAACAACAAAGCTGTTAAATGGACAAGTCAAAAGAGCAGTTTAAAAAGTGAGGGAGTGAGAATTTACTTTCAGGCGGACAACAAGAGGTTCTTCTTTGGGAATGTCAGAATCTGGTGTTGAATTATCTTCAGCTTTCCTTTCCTTGAGAGCTCGATCCACACAGTCAACATCATCAAATTTTTGATCTTTTACTTGGTTTATATCCTCATTCTGCATGCCATTGATCTTCGACTCTTGAGTAATACTCCTCTCTTTCTTTAGCTGAGCAACCAGTACCCACATGTTTGCCAAATCATTTTCTAAAGCCACCTCCCTCTTCCTTGCCTCTTCAATCGTTCTTTGGTATTCATCTTCCTTTACTTCCTTCTCAGCCAAGGCAGCATCAAGAGTGGCTTCCCGTTGTTTTCTCGCTTGCAACTCCATTTTCAGATCATCAAGATCAAGATTCCACAAGTCAAAATTGTCATTGATCATACCAGAAGCATCATTTGGGCGACTAGAAAATCGACCTCTCCGACCAGTTCGTTGTACATCACTGTGCTTTCGGTTCCCACCAGCATGAATGTTGGAACTTCTAGAGCTCAACTCCCTCGCGGCCTGTAATTCTTTTTCTAATTTGGAATTTTGTAATGACAACTTCGTAACTTCACCAGCTAAATTCTTTAGCTCAACCGCAGCAGCAGATGCTAGTTCCTTAGCATAAGAAGCTTCCTCAGATAATTTCTGATTTTGTGAACGTAACCCACTATGCTCCTCTAGAATCTGAACGCGTTCTAGCTTTAATTTCTGATTCTCAATTTCCTGTTCAGCAGAAACAACTTGAATCCAAATTCCGAAAGAGAAATACTTATCATTTTTAGGGGAATTAGAATAATGCTCATTAGAAATAATCAACGATTTTGACCAAAAAAAGAAGATAAATCCATCAGAAGAAGATGAAAACTCAGAAAGATCAACAGTTGAAAAAAGCTACACTATATCATCAAACCAAGTATATGAAATCTTCCTCTGTAATGCTTCAAACATCCATATATATTCAATCTTAAACTCCAAAGATGACGAGTGCGTATGTATTACAAGGCCATAAGCGAAGGAAAAAACTAAGAAAATAATCTTCAATCTTATCTCGATGGACTCCTGGAAGGTTAGGAATCAATGTACTTCACGTGGAAAAAAAATGAGAGCAACAATGTGATAACTATCCAACATGGAATCAAATGATAGTGAACTACCAGTAGCCTGGTATGACGGCTGACCTTGGGGAAACGTTTGGCATTGAGCTGCAGGGAGGTCTAATGGTCTTAAAATAGATTGACAAAGTCATCATCGTGCATTGCGAATGCTGGTTATATATCGTGTCTGTTGTGGGGCTAGGTTTGACTCAGTAAATAAGCAGGTTTAGCCGTTTAGAGGACATCTTTAGCAAACGTGAACTAATTTTCCACAGCAATGAGAAATGTGAACCAGTAGCCACTTATGTTTATACTAGTTAATTTGACACCGCGCCTTGAGCTTCTAATCTGGTATACATGTCCAACAAAGCGTCCAACACAAGTTCAATAGACAATTCAAGAGAATAAAAAATGGTTCATAAGTATTGAACATACATAATCGTACATATATAACACCAAATATGTTGGACCAAACAAAAGTCATTCCCAAAAGTGCATCATAGCAAAGAGTTGGCATCGGATATCCTAATATGGCCCAATAGACCCCTAAACAAAAGTCATCTACAAAAGTGCATTATAGTAGTAGAAGGCATCAAATATCACAACAAAAGTTATTCTCAACAAACTCCAAAACCAATCAACAGTTATTCGCAAGAGTTTTCAAAATGATGATGGTTCATTTCATAATGTAGATATGTGTTCGGTATCTCATACATCGCATAAGATGAATTATAGTTTATGTTTATTGTTGTCGTTGCATTGTTATTTTACGATATTGCTCTTATATTAGTTGTTATGGCCTCATGATTATTGAATCATTATACTTTTATAATTATTTATATATTTCTCACAAATAATGAATCTAAATGTGACGTCCCAAATCATTATCAAACAAGTAACATATAATTGTCATAATTTAATATTTTCTAATATTTTTGATATAATCTCTTTATACATGAAGGGAAAATTTGATGCCAAACATCAGAATAAAGGTAATTGAAACACGCACATATTAACAATGGCTCGTAGGTAAGTCAAAAATCAAAATGTATATAAACAAGAAAACTGACATGTAATCTGCCAAAAATTCATCATGCCTAATATTTTATAAAAAAATATTATTAAAGTTTGCCACTACGAAAAACCTGTTTGGAACTCTCTATTTTTTTTAAGCAATTCACATAAAAAATTATTATTAAAGTTTGTCACGACGAAAACCTATTTTGAACTCTCTGTTTTTTAAATCAATTCAATACTTGACAAAATCAACAAGTTTTTTTTTTTTAAAAAAAGAAGAAAACATTTTAAATTTAAAAAATTGAGTTAAAAGAGATGTACTCTTAGATCAGGGGTCAAATTTTTCCAGACAAATCAATACTTATGCCAAAAAAATAATAATAACAAAAATAAAAGAAAATAGAACTAAAATTTACTATTCACTGGAACAGTGCCAAATGCAAAAAAATAAAGAAGAAAATAAAAGTACGGACAGTTACTGCCCGTTCCTCGCTTATATATATGGTCTAAAACGTGGCTTTTGAGCTGATAAATTCAAAAGGTAGGTATCAAATACTCTTTAGAGATTCTTGAAGCGCTTCAGCATCTTATGTATCCATAAAAGGCGCAATAAAAGTACCAGAGTCATATGAAAACTGTTTGTATTAGTTCTGGCTGAATTATATCTAAGAATTTAAAAGCAACTGCAAAACCAACATCACATGAGCAGAAGTACACCATAGTCTCATTTAACAACCAGGCAAAATTCAATCAGTTTAAGCCTTTTCTCACATGACATCAAGCTTGCAATTATTGACATCAAAGATATAGAATACCACCATTAATACATCAAAAAATCAAGGCAACATTTTACCTGTGAATGAATGTTCATTCTCAATTCCTCAGCGTACTCATCAGATACACATGGACTAGAGCAGGATGGAATCTTTTCACCCGAGACAGAAGCTAGTTGCTGCTCTAGGTTTTTAATTTTCTCCAGCAATTCCTCATTTTCGGCACACTGGTAGTAAACAGAGCCAACATGGAAGGGTATAGCGAAAAGCATTGGTATAATCATCACGAAATCAATCATAACTAAGTAAAAATAGTTTACAATTTTTAATGTTTGACCTTGTTTTGCAGCTGATCTTGAAGCACACGGTTGTCCGCTGATTTAATCTGAATATTAAAATTAAAGGAGCTTAAGAAAATCTGATCACTCTTGGACGGTAATAAAAGGGAACTGTCAGATATTTACGAGGAAGAAACAGTAACAGCAAATTCCAGACAACAGCTACAGAATAAAGTGCAAAAACAAATATGGTGAAAAGACGAAAAAGAAAACAAACCTCTAGCTCAAAGCCCTTTTCACTACACTGCGCCATCAACTTCGAGACTTTCTGTTAAAAGAACAATAAACAAACAAATTGTCACACTAGTATCAAATAACAAAATCAGAGAGTTAAATGATATGATTCTTTTGAAATGGATATAACCTGCTGCATTTCAACCATCGACGCATTCACAACAGAAGCCTCACCACTCTCAACTATACGCTGTTCTAAGACCCTCATCTGCTTTCTCTTTTCTTGGATTTCACACTCCAAGTTCTGAATCTGTCCAATAAGAATAATTGAACTTCCGTATGCTTAACATCTCATCATCAATCATTGTGGCAGAATCAAAACAGTGAGACCTTAAAATGGAAGGCAGAATCTACAGGAAAAAGATTAACCGTTTTCTTTAAAGGAATGAAAGAATACCCGATCTTTTGAACTTTCAGGATCATCAATGGACTGTTCCACCAGACGCTTTAGTGTACTGGTGCTGAATGCAATTTCTCCAGCAAGCATCTTGACTTGCTCAACAATGAGGTCCATCTGATCTGACATTGTCACTCCATCCTACAAACAAGAGGACAAAAACATCAGCTGAGAATGATGAACTTTAGATGTGAGACAATCAATATTTAATGGTAAAATATAAAATCACAACGTCAGAAACCAATGGTGCGACTAAACAATAAGATAAGGTCAAGCAAGATCAAAGGATCAGGGGAATAGCAGGATGGAACTTTAGAAAAAGCATATGGTCAACAGCTACCCAACAACAAGTGTGGCATGTTACAAATATAGAAACATAATTGCCCTTAGTGATACCACATAAAATATCTATTTAAACAAATTTAAGTGTGTGTTTCACGAAGCATAATGTCCTAATAGAGAAAAACAAAAGGTTGGAACATACTATGGGCAGTTTAGTAGCACAGGAAAAGCCACTGATTAGTTCTCCCGCCTGAGTTGTTTCAGTTATAGTGCTTCCAGTTTGCGATACATCATCATTCCACTTGCTGGATGATCTTCTGTGTTTATGATCATAAGCATCTGATGTGATACTTAAAGCAGAAGGTGACGCACGATTTTGGCTATGCCCTTCAAGTATTAAAGACCCATCGCGCAGAATATCCAACTTCTGCCAGATAACAATCCAGAAAAAAGATGTATTGTTAAGTAGGTGAAGCACTTGGATGCATTGTTACAGATTCAAGTCAGTAGTACTCACTGCAATGCGTCAAGAGACTATTAGCTAAGGATTAGAATCACAAAGAAGAATTATTTGAAGTTGTTACATGGTAATCTGAACATAACCCTCGTCAAGATTTATTAGGGATGGCAATGGGACGGGTCCAAACCCGGACCCGCATTGAACCCGCCTCGCACCCGCCCCGCTTTCAACCGGATTTGGAAGCGGGGCGGGTGGGGCGGGTCTGGACCCGCTTCAACCGGGTTTGGAAGCGGGGCGGGTCCTGGGATTGGCCGAACCCGCCTCGCACCCGCCCCGCTACGAAAAAAATATGATATTGATTATACATTTTACTTCTTTGATTGAACAATAAAGTGTCATTATTTAATTTTATATCAAAATTCATGTGTTCATGTTAAAAAAGTTGGACATTTTGAAGGAAATAAGAGCAAATTAATAAATATTTAGTAATTTAAAGATAGTTTTACAATGGTTATTATAAATATTTACTAGAGAAAACATGAAATTTAATCACAAAACTCAAATTTTGTGTTTGACAATTGATTTCTAGCTAAATATTTTTTTAAAAAAATAAAAAATAAAAAAAAACTGGAACCGGGGCGGGGCGGGTAAACCCGCCGGGTTCGCGGGTCTAAGCGGGGCGGGTCCGGGTTTTATATGTAGTGGGGCGGGTCGTGGGATTGGCCAAACCCGTCCCATACCCGACCCGTTGCCATTCCTAAGATTTATAGATGTCCACTTCAATATGACAATGGTTTGAAGGGAAAAGTTAATGAATAACATTACGTAAACATGCCTAGAAAAATTCAAATGCGAGAATCAGAGAAGGCAACTTACGTCATCTTCAGAAGCAGAATGGCTCCTTTGGTGTGAGGGCACGTCATTCAAATATCCTGGTATATTATTTTTGGAGGAAACAAGTATTAATTTGGTTAGCCTTTGAATTCTGCTCATTAAAGCAGCTTTGGCATCTTCCTCCTCCTCCAATCTTGATTGCATTTTGACTTGCCCCACTTCCAACTAAGTAGAAAACATAGATTGCATAATAATGCAAGTTGTCCATAAGGTCACATGAAAAGCATATTAAATATCAAGAATATAAATATTAGATATTAAATTTGCAGGCAGCAGGCAGCTCTTAAACCACTCAGCTTCCTAACCACTGTGAAATTAAGAGTCATAATACCTGGTGTCTTAAGACCATAATTTCTTCATGGTTGACACCAGAAAGCATTCCCCTCTTGAGATGATCAAGTTCTTCTTTGAGACATGATATTTCTCGTTGATACTTTTTGATCAGGGATTTTTCATCAATTATCTAAACCATAATAAAAAACATGAATTTACCCAACTTCAGTTTTATCTAAACTCTAAAATAGTGACCAACTACTAAGCATACAGTAAAATACGCACCCTATTTCGTGAGGCATATATTTCAATGCGTTTTGCCCTGCTGGCAAATTTTAACGTGTTGTGGGTTTCCTCCAAATTACTTGAGGCTGGGGTTATAGTACATATAAGCTGGGAAATACAAACAAGAATTAAGAGCCCATCAAATAATATGTCAAGCTAAATTTTCCACAAACATATTCCCAACATGGTATTTTAAAATAGTCGATTGGTTGAGACAACTCATGCACATAAGAAACAAAAAAGACTTAAATAGAGAAGTGTCAAAAAAACATAGCATCAAAGTAATGAGAACAAAGTAAATAAATTTCACACGATTCAAACAAAATTACATTTTGGTTCAGGAAATATGTAATACACAGTCAATTGTTTAGCATGCTCACCGATACATGTCCATGACCACTTAGTGAAGATTGTAGAAGTCTTGTAAGCTTTGAATCCCGATAAGGAACGTGTGACGCCCTCCCTTCACTGAGTTTTCCAATCACCTTCACATCAGAAAAGGCATAAAAACATCAGAGCTTACGATTGGGAGACATATGTGCAGATATCGGAATTCAGAGAGAGAGAGAGAAAGTTTGAAGCAGAACTACATGGTTAATAAAAGATAGCTTGTTTGAGTCAGTTTGAGCGTCAACAAGCGTGCATGTGATAGCAAAAACAAATGTGGCACTGAATCAACCAAAAATGGGAAATACACAAAAAAAGTAAAAAGGTAGGGTTCTTTTAAAATAAAAATAAAAAAGATACGTGAGATGTTCAGATACTCACGGTTCCAAGTGTCAGAAGACTTTTATTGATGTATGATCCTTCCTTTCTGCGTAAGCCGGTCGTTTCAGTTTTTGAGCTTTCAGATCCGGCTAAATCAATTAGGTTCTAAACAAAATAGGACAAACTACTTATACATGAGAAATTTAGATATCCTCTGTGGTTGTCAATTAGATAATTTCAATATCCCAGACAATAAAAATATACATACCAACTGAGAGAATATTACGCCATCATAATCATCTCCATGTGCACTACTTTCGATCATCTGCAAGGAAGATAGACAATTGAAAATGGAATGCTCATGAATGTTAATTGTCCCCTTACTGTTGGGAGGATGAGTTAAACCACGGATCTCAAATATTTAACACCCTTACCAATGTAAAAATTGTATGACTCCGGCTGCTGAACAGATTAAAATTATTTGATCCAACATGCCGATGTTCTGTCATTACATCCAATAAAGGTCAAATAGTTTATTACCCATTCAAACAAGCCATAGGTGAACTACACATGTAAAAAGAGAGGCGAGAAAATGAAATAAATAACAATGAAAAGAAGAAACTACTTTTGATCTAACGCATTAAGTCCAAAACTTTATTAGAGAGAACACTCTAATGGACTGTCCAGGAAAAAGAAATGGTAAAACCAAAAAAACTAAAATAATTACCTTCTCCTGCAGCAATGAAAGAAAGAACATGTCCAGGGGACAAAACAACTTCTTCTTTTATACCTTCAACGTAAGTTCCCTGAGCAAATATAACATTATTATTAAAATCTAAAAAAACTGAGGATTGAGAAAATGCATACTAATGACGGCATGATAGAGCTATCAGATAAGTGTGAGTTCCAAAAGATCATGTACTCGAAGCTTCCAAATTGAATTCTTGCGGAACAAGAAATTCAGGCATAAGGTAAATATAAATGAAATAAATCATTGAGCCCTAGTGAAAGGGTAAGTATGCTGGCTGATTTTTTACAGTTAAGCAAATCAAAGGTATTCACATAAACTGTTAATAGGACACATAAATAGTGCCCATGGGAAAGAAGCAAACGTTGAGCGTTGCAGGGGAATTTCTTGAAAGACCAAATATGTCGACATTATACTAAGGACCTCAACATGTTAAGCAGAGAGTGTTACACGGATAAGAATGACAGCACAATTACAGCTATCAATAATTCCTCATTTCACGCCATTAGTCTTGTATATAGTTACTATAATTAATGTTAATGATATTACATATATATATTAATATTTGATTTGATATGATATTATTTGATTTGTAATAGAGATGGTAATTAGTATATTTGGCAGAATCTTATGTACTCTTAAGTTGATTCATGGAGATTCTTATTGTAATATGCTCCTCTATATAATAGAATGAAAACCCTATTCAAAAGAGTATTGAGTTGGGAGATTGAGATTTACATTTATTGACAATTAGTTTGTTATTTTCATGAATTTCCAGTTGTATTAACTCCTCATTGTATTATAAATTTACGGTAAATCACTCAATAGAAATATACAATATTTTACAGTGCAAAAAGACTTTGTAAGCTTAGACGCTCTCTATATGGCTTGAAGCGAACTCCTCAAGCTTGGTTTGATAAATTTCGGACAACGCTTCTCCGTCTCTCCTTTATCCAAAGTCAGTATGATTCTTCATTATTTCTCTGCAAAACATCTAATGACATTGTTCTTCTTTTGGTGTATGTGGAGGACATTGTTATCACAGGAACCGACTCATTCTTGATCTCTGAGTTACAGAAGAATCTTCAGAGTTCGTTCCATATGAAGAATTTGGGTCGATTGCAATACTTTTTGGGTCTTGAGGTGTTGTCTAATCCCACTGGCACGATCTAGCACCAACATAAGTACACCCAATATTTGATCTCCTTGGCAGGTCTTCAACATGGTTGCGTTGCTGACACTCCTTTAGAGGTCAATGTGAAATATCATAATGATGAGGGCTAGTTTCTGTCAGATCCTTCCATGTATCATCAACTAGTTGGAGTCTCAACTATTTGACAATTACTCGTCCTGACATTTCTTTTGCTGTCCAACAAGTTAGTCAGTTTATGCAAGCTCCCCGACATCTTCATCTCACAGCTGTTTATCGCATTATTCGTTACTTAAAGGGTACCTCTACTCGGGGACTATTCTTTCCAGTCAACTCCCCAGTTGAACTCATTGCATATGGTGATACAGATTGGGCGGGGTGTCCAAACAATCGAAGATCAGTTTTTGGTTGGTGTATGTTCCTTGGATCTACGCTTATCCCGTGGAAAAGTAAGAAACAAGATCGGTGTCAAAATCTTCCACGGAATCCGAATATAATCGATGTCCTCGGCATGTTCTGAGATTGTATGGCTACGTCGTTTATTGGCTGAACTTGGCTTCGATCAACTTATTCATACTCCTCTTCATGTTGACAATACAAGTGCTTGTTCGCATCACAGCTAATCCAGAGTACCACGAGCGGACTAAGAATATTGAAGTGGACTGCCACTATATACGTGAAGCTTATGATGATAATGTTATCACTCTACCACATACTCCGTCACTTCTTCAGACCGCTGATATATTTACCAAGGCTCTTTCTCGCCAACGTCATGACTTTCTCGTCGACAAATTGATGTTTTCTCATATCCCAGCATCAATTTGAGGGGGGATGTTACACGGATGAATGACAGCACAATTACAGTTATGAATGATTCCTCATTTCACGCCATTAGTCTTGTATATAGTTACTACAATTAGTTTGTTATTTTCCTGATTTTCCTCTTGTATTAACTCCTCATTGTATTATAAATTTACCGTAAATCACTCAATAGAAATATACAAGATTTTACAGTGCAAAATACTCTGTTAGTTGACAGAAAGCACTCAAAATAAGCATACCAGAAGAGAGACAAGAGATGTGAAAAAGACCTGTGCATCTTCTCTAATACGCAAATTCTGGCCAGTTGGGTCCAACAAGTCATTAATCACCTAGCACCGGAGAAATGAGAGAAAACTTTAGCATTGGACTTGAAGACACCATATAAACACAATTAAGCTAGCTTAGTATTGAGTATTGGATCCACTCCTCAAGTTTCACTAAGGGAAGCGGGAAGCAAATAATCATATCGGACATGAAATTTATCAGAATGACAACTTCCCACTGCTAGTGTCGTATTTAGAAACATAACAATCATAGAACCAACCTCATTGTAAATTTCAAGATATGACACACGAAGTAAGAATTCACTGCCTGGAGTCTGAAGAAAAATCAATGACAGTCATCCACTAATAAGGGAATTTATTGTTAATAAAAATGCATAAATAAATAAATAAAAACAACTTGATAGGGGGCACATGCCAGTGGTGTTTCAAAATAAATGAACAGAGTAAAATTTCTAAATTTGATAACTTACATCTTGGATGATGCTGAATACATCCCTTATGGCCAATGGTATGATCCCAGGAGAATTTTGATCTCCCTGACAATATATATTTTGAAAAATAATGAAATATATAGGAGTTCGTAAGGTTTTTCCTTTTCCGCAGGTTGAAAATTGTGAAATTTCATTAGGAGCCACAAGAAAAGCACACAGAACAAAATAACAGGAGAAGTAAATCAGTTATCATAACAAATAAAGTTTTGTCCCTCATCAAACATCTCATGCTCCTTCATTCTAGATGGTAAGACCTTTAAACTATACTTTGGCCATCTACATATCCATTATAATGACTGGTGTTATGCAGTTTTAAATATATTCATCTGCCATTTATATATTCATTATAATCTCAAACGTCGAACATGAACGAGTGGACACATGATAAATCACTGTGACTAGAACAATAACAGCCAGTTTGGAACGAAATTGTTTTTTATTTCATTTCAAACCATGGTTGGAAATATTATGCTAGGATTCATCATACTGGAGGATGCAACTTACATGCATAGTATGTGTCTTTCCACTACTGGTAACACCATAAGCAAACACAGTTCCTGCATATCGACACAACCAATATTAGATGGAAACGAACTTGCTACTACAAGCAGACCTCATTTGGCACAGAAAAGAATACAACAAAGAAGAATAATTTACCAACATGAATGTGAACTCTAGCTTATTATTGATCAATCACCAGTATATTATCATCAAAGAAAAAGTAACTGACAATCGCTAACCCCTTAGTCAACTTAACAATTTATAGGTCAGCTTTTAATTAAGCATTTGAAAATGTGATCTGAAGTTGAACATACCATTCACACCCTCCATCGCAGCCTTAACTACAGGTCGAGCAGCTACTTCATACACCTCTGGTGTTACTGTATCAGGCCCAAAGACTTTATCTGTCACATGAACAAAAAAACTTTAGGGGCTCATTTTCTCATCAATTATACAGCAAAAATTCCGTTCCGAAACTGGTAATTACTATTTAGCGTTGGTAAATGGTGACGAAATCCCGCACGCGGAAACGTAAAAAAGAATTACTATTCAAGTCTATTGATTTCACATCATTTCAACTTGAGCATGCCCATAGTGAATTGCTATGTAATGAATGGTTTTGCAGCTCCTAAAATACAAATGCAACTAGAAACCAATCATAATTTAAAACAAAAGAAAAAATAGCAAAGAAGTTCACCAAATCCATATGCGGTCATGGGATTATATTCATTCCTCACGATTTTGTCGCCATCTGGATACCATGCGACCTCCTCACCTCTCTGATGTTCTCGTTCACTGCAACAGAAAAAATTAAGGCAATTCCAAGTCACTCTCCTTTCCCACAAAGGTGAGCAAGCTTCCAAGATTTCCCCAAATTCAAACGATCGTGCTAGAACCAAACCCAAGTCAGATCTATCATTTAAATTCACCTCATAGGCCGAAATCTTATCGTCACCAAAATGCTATCCCCGGAACTTGAAGCATTCTCTACTGGATCGTCAATCAGCTGCTCTTCCATCGACGGATAGCTCACCGGCGTCCTACTTCGAGAATAATCTCTAGTATTTTGGCTAGGCGCCGTGGATCTGGATCCATATCCTCCTCCTCCTCCTCCTCCGCCACCACCACCATAAAACGACGTCGCGGAGGAGGAGCACGAACGCGGTATCAAACGACCGTTCATCATCGACGAAGATGAAGATGTAGATGAGTACGGACTCGACGGTTTCCGATAATGGAAAGGTGAACTGCTCCTTCCTCTAGAAGACGACGCCGCCATATTGGAACAAATTAAAATAGAAAGCCAGTTTCCCAATCTACAACTCCAATACACACATCTTGATACTGAAGCCTTCACAAATCACATAACATAGCTGCGTAAATCGTAGAACATTGCCCGAATTTCAAATTTTTTGGATCCTTTTATCAGCATAATCCACTGCGCGGAAGAATCTCGACTTCGCGTGCGCGTGTACTCACACGTATGCATATACATATGCATACATATTGTTGTGTACGTACTCACACACACATACACGCGTGGGTGTCTGTGTGAAGAGTTGCAACGAGAGAGAAGACTGGTTGAGAAGTTTGAACGATGGGTTTTGAATATAAATGATAGTGGGGATTTTTGAATTGGCAAATTATTTAAAAATAAGTAATATTGACAGGGAAATTTTGCTTGTGCCAAAGTGATGTACCATATGAGAAGCAGGATGTACATGTGTCTTTGGGTTGTTTTGGTGGATGTATAAAATATCATTAACGTCAGAAGACTATGGTGATGTCGAGCTTTACATATATGACAATTAAAAACTAAAAGCATCTGAGAAAGTACAATTTTAATGTCCTTAAAAAATTTACGTTCTTTTCTCTAAAAAATTACTTCTTAAAGACAATTTTAATATATTATTGGTTTTTTCTTTTAACTCAATCATATTCGATCTCAAACCCGTGACGGATCTGATTGTATTAGATAGTCAATCAACATAAAATATTCACAAATTTCTCAATTCGCAAATTTCTCATTTATGGATTGTGATGATAAACTCCGTCAGTGATATACATCCTTGGTGATATGAATTATTTATGATATGTATCACTGTCTGTCCCAAGTCAATGTAGATGATAAGGGTAGTAGTAACCCTGTGACAGACAGCCAGACAGATAAATTAATCACATCTCAATGACATGAGCTATAAGATGAATTGCGTTGGAGCGTTCCCTACGCAGCGACGCGTTGCACCGGTAGCCTACCCTAATTTATTGGTATTAAAGGTTTAGTTGTTGTTGTTATGGATTGTGATGGTACATATAATCAATCTTATTTTATGTAAAGTAAACCCATTGATCTATCATCCTTTTATGTAAAATTGGCTTCTCGAAATTTCATTCCATAAAATACTGTATCCTATAAAATTAGATTCTTCTTAACAATATTTCTATCAGGTACAAATATTTGCAATATTTTAGCTTTTAACCCGAATTTAACTTCCACATGTGTGATGGTACAAAACAGCAATAATAATATTAAATTCAGTCACATCTAGCTAGTAAGGTAAGGACAATAAGGTTGTGAAAAAAGGCCAAAAGTAATTATGAGCTAATAATTGGCATCTTTGTAGCTGCCCAAATATAATACCTAATATTCTTTTTTTTACATAAATATAAATTATATTAATAATCTTATGTCTACAACGAAGTATTAATCAGAACCCACAAAACACGACAAATTAATCGATAAAACAACGACAAAAACAATTGCCAATAGTGTAAACATACTAAGGCAAACCTAATACAAAGCATATGAATTGGCCTAATAGTAGAGTAAGTCGGAACTGAATCACAAGATAGAGATCTGAAGTTAGCAGAGATCACTAGAGTCAATTAGGTTCCCTCAAACCATGTTGTTCAGGATATTGTCGAACAATAGGTCTGCAATGTGTCTTCCAAAATATCTGAAAGAATAAATGAGTGACAGAAACTGATAAACATGTTTTTAGTATGTAAGTCTTGACGTTGTTCTTAGGAGTAGATCAAATAATTCATTTCAAATATTTTAAAAAAAATATTACAGATCAATAGTTGATGTATCACGGGACACTGTCTCTCGGGTAATATTATAAATTCCGAAAAGAGATGCAATTATTATGGATAATTGCATTATATATGTATATTATTTTGAAATAAATTATTAATTTTATCACAAGATTATATCAAATTGAACCAAAAATTAAAAACTTTGTATATGTAATTTATATTGTTCAAATTGTTTAACATATATTTAACTCGATTTGTATTATTACATTCAAAAGAACAGTTAATTTAACCAATTGATTGCCTGAATATAATATTTAACATGGGACCTGACGAGAATCACAAGTTAAGAACAACACTTCATTTACAGACCCACATGCAAAGATTTTCAAAGTCTTGAGTATAATTCTTACAAAATCAATTACTATCTTACATTGAACACAATGCATAGATGCCTATTTCACAAGTTAACCCACTCCTCTTTTTCTCCAAAACTTCTCAACTTCCCTGTCATATATTTGGTCTTCTCCACACACATAAGATAACGGACGGAGATAGGATTCAAAATTAACTGAGGTTGGATGAGCTAGGTAGGGTTAAAAACTATCGTAATTTAAAATGTTGAGCTAAAAAACTAAATTTTTGAAATTTAATAATAATTTTTTAGAAAAAATTACATGGGGTTAGAGTTCATCATATCTTATAGGGTGGCTCCGCCAATACATAAGATGCAACTGGATCATAGAACAATAACAAAAGGTTCAATAGTGTCCCTCAAAAAATAAGGTTTAATACTGGATGTGTAGAAGCCAAGAATAGATTCAATAAATGATTGACACCGAGGGAAAAAAATGGGAAAATACTTATATGTACCCGGTTTGGTTCCACTTATGCACCAATTCAATATTTAAATACAACACTTTTTAAATAAAATACATAAGCTAACATACCAATTATTTTAGATTATTCGTATTGAGTTGGTCCACGGTGGAGCACATTTTGGGTCAATAAAACCATTTTCCAGCAAAGAGAACAGAGAGCACATGACACTTTGTCTCTTTGTTTTTTTTTTTTTGTTTTTGTTTTGCTTATGATAGAATGGTCCTATCTTCTTACATATCTTATTTCATTCAATAATGAAAAGTGGTCATAGTCAATAAACTAAGGCTGTGAGCACAAACTATTAGTTACTATCCTTTTGCCTCAATGAGCGTGCGCTTTGAAGGAGTTAGCTGTTGCTTATATGGTCCTTCCTTCCACATGATGATCATTTGTAACTTCCTCGTTAACTAAGGAATTTTTGATATGATTGTCGATAATCTATGGATAGCCTGATGATTTATACCTGACTCCCCTATTGTTGACGAGGAATCGAGTTCATCTCTCCAAAAAATTGTAGTTGTAATAGTGATCATATATATGTATGAATGACATTTAAAAAAAAACATTAATTTAGCTCTTTAAAAGATTATAAATTGAGCTTCAATTAAGTACTTTATTTCAAAAATATTTTAAAAAAAACAGTAATAAATAAAATGATAAAAACATAATATAAATCCTAAATTTATTCCATCGGATTACAATGCTTAATATATTATTTTGTCATTTTTTGGCAAATTTGATTGATGTAAAACATGATATGGATGAAAGCATTGAAAAAGTTGGTATCGTATATTGTTGCTTTTTATTTTTAGGTAATCTTTTTAATCAAACAATTAAATTTGTATATTTTACTGTACTGGATTAAGATTGATTGTTTATAGTTATCTTAATTAATAATAATGGTTATTATTTTGTTCATATATATCAATTATTATACTTTTCTTATAATTAATTATGATTAATACCAAAACTATTAGGTATCTTCTTTTGGACCCCTCTTTAATGATATCTATATTGTCATGGAAAATACAATATAAGGGCTTTTTTTAAAAAAAGAAAATTATTGCGGCCCTGACTAGTTGATTCTAGCTCCGTCTCTCGCAACCTCTTGAAGGAACAATCATTAAATGTGAATGCTCCCAGAGGCATAGATAGATTGGTAAGGGCTGAAGTGGTGTGGGGAGAAACCCTCCGACGTCGCAGGTTTGAATCTCATGTGTGACAAATTCTCCACTGAAATATTGTGGTGGTTTATCCTGTGTTCGGGTCATGTTGGTCCGCTCCCTCAGATACCTGTCATCCGTGCACATCCCTAGATTTAATTGGTGGCGGTTCTGAGGGTCGGGGTTGTCAACCAAAGATTAGTCAGGCGCAAGCCTGGATACTTTGTTAAACCGAAAAATTAATGTGAACTTAGTGTCTCCAAATTTTGTTTATTTCATTTTGAGTTTCAAGAAAATGTTCTTTTTATTAAGCCCAATTACTGGCCCAAAAAATTGTAGAAACCCAAGTTGGAAGGAGCAGGTACAAAATATGTAAAAATCAAACGATACATCAAAAATATACACAACACTGCGTTATAAAATTACCCAAAATGAATGCAACGACATCAGCATCCATAAAAATTAACCATAAACATATATGTATAAAATCGAGCTATGATCGAAATTGATACACACAATGGATAAAATCAAGTATGTTGTCATCCATATTTCCAGTTCTTTTACCAAAATAAATGACTAACCTTCCCCAACATAATCATTGGATATGAACCGTTGATTCAACTCTTACTCACGTGGTACCTAGTCAAAATCTAATTTGCGATCTGACATAGATATTTGCACATGATACAACAACTACTAATCTTTAATCGAATTGATTGATGTAGGCTATATGAACAATAGAATGAATCAAGTTGGGTCGCGCACATGAATCCATTTTATCCAATAGCTTATTTCGGTTAGAATATCTTCGTTGATCCATTTAGACCTCAATTCTGTGTATATAACTTCGAAATATGTCTTCTTCAGTCATCCATTACTTTTGTTTTTGTGAAATGGTTGAATTCATGTCTCTATTCAACGCACAGATGCATTACTGGTCCACGTCATACATGACAAAATCAGCAAAACGACATTCTTATCTCTTCTAATTTATATAAATAATACATACTTCAGCTCGAATATCATCATATATATTTGCACATGGTGCATATACAAAATCTCAAAAGGTATTTGTCATGCTCGAAAAAAGCTATTTGTAATGCTAAAAAAAAGGTATTTATGCTATAAAAAAAGGTAATTGTCATCATGCTATGTCATGTGTAAAGAAGTCGTATGTCAACTTATGTAGAAGCGTTGTTTGTAAACTAATCGCAGTTAGTTTAATTTTGTAAAGCTAGCTTAGGAAAACTATAAATAGGAAAGCTTTGCATGTAAATAGGTTAAGATGAATAAAATGCAGATTTTTCCAGATTGTTCTTCATCATTTTAACATGGTATCACAGCTGTAGGTTTGATCCTTTCATTTTTTTTTTCGCGACTTCTTGCGCGATTGCACTTCGTGCGAAAAATAAACAAACGTTTATTGATGGAACTTTCCCAAAACCTGCTATTGGATCGAATACACTACATGTGTCGGAAAGATGCAATGCAATTGTGCTTTCATGGATTCTGAATGCTGTGTCGAAGGAGATTTTTGGAGGCATTGTTTACTCAACTGATGTTGCCGCATTATGGAAGGACTTGAAGGAGCTTTTTTGTTAAGGTGAACGGTTCCAGAATTTTTTCATTGCATCGCGAAATTTGACGCTTAACTCGAAGTGCTAACACTATTTCTGCATATTACTCTAAAGTCCGACAGTTGTGAGATGAATATGCATCGTTAGTTACCTTACCTTCTTGTGCCTGTGATTCTGCGAAACGTTACATTGAACACGATCAGCAGCACAAGCTCTTGCAATTTTTAATTGGATTGAATGAGAGTTACACTTCCATTCGAAGTCAGATCTTAATGATGGATCTTTTACCCTCAGTTGGTCATGCCTTCTCTATCATCTCACAGGAAGATTGTCATCTGTATCTGCTTATCTTTCATCTCAGGAGAAACCAGAGGACAAAAAACGTGAGTTGTTGAAGTGTGACTACTGTAATTGGAATGGCCACACTAAATCCAATTGTTACAAGCTCATTGGATATCCACCAGGCCACGGGTTTTACAAAGGCAAGGGTAAAGCAGTTACTCCTAGGCAAAGGAATTTTAAGCCTAACAGAGGCGAATTCGATTGAAACTGAGATCTCAGTTGTGGATAATACTAAGGATTCAGGTGCTTTAGCTGGTGCACTGTTTACTCCTGCGCAATACCAAGAGATCTTGAAGCTGCTGAACAAAGATATTGCTTCATCCACACATGATTCCCACACTGTCAATATGGCAGGTACTGAGCACATTTCTTCTCATTCTTGTTGGATCATAGATAGTGGTGCTAATGATCACATGGCTAGGAAATACATAAGGCTGCATAATTCCATTTCGTGCGTTGGTTCTAACGTGTCAGTGAATCTTCCTAATGGTAAGAGAACAAGTGTTCCAGCCGTAGGTTCCATGCATGTCTCAGATGATATCACCATCCATAATGTTCTTAGTATCCCTGCTTTTAGTTCCAATTTGCTCTCTGTTTCCAGATTTACAAAAGAACATAATTGCTTCATCACCTTTTATCCACACTTTTGCCTTTTTCAGGACTGATCCAATAGGAAGGTAATGTGGATTGGTAAAGAGCGGAACGGTCTCTACAATCTTCAATCTCACAGCCTTCATCACAAAGCTAATAATTCTTTTAGTTCCTTACATCCTTGCAATCTTTTGTTGCATTCTAGTAATAAAGTTGACACTGATTGTAATGTCTGCCATCAAATACTTGGGCATGTTTCAATACATAGAATGAAATTGATACCTTTCTTGTGTCATGTTTTTTACTTCTCTCAGTGTAATGTTTGCCCACAAGCCAAACAGTCACGACTCCCATTTCCACCCAAGTGCACTTTTGTTTCGACTCAACCATTTCAGTTAGTGCACATGAATATTTGGGGTCATTTTTCTCATGCAACATATAATGGTGAGAAATATTTTCTTACCATTGTAGATGATTATTCTCTTATTACTTGGGTTTACTTGATGCATTCCAAACTTGATGTCTTACAAATGATCAAGAATTTTATTCTACTTGTTCAAAATCAATTCTCCACTATCATCAAGACCATCCACACTGATAATGCCCTAGATTTTTTTAAACATGAATGCACAGCCTTGTTTATCTTACATCAGAGTTCATGTGCCTATACTCCTCAACAAAATGGTGTTGTGGTGTGTAAACATCGTCGCATCCTTAATGTGGCTCGCTCACTATTCTTCAGACCTCCCTTCCCCAATCTTATTGGCGAGATTGTGTTCTTGCTGCCACTTATTTGATAAACAACCTTCCCACACCTCTTTTGTCTAACAAAACTGTTTTTGAGACACTTTTCCATAAACCACCATCTTATACTCATCTCGGCGTAATTGGGTGTTTATGCTATGCCTCAACTCTACCCAAAAGGTGATAAGTTTTCTCCTCCAGCTAAGGCTTGCGTTTTACTTGGCTATTCAACAACACCGAAAGGTTATAAACTTCTTTATATCCTTACTCATCGGATCTTTGTATCCAGAGATGTTCAGTTTGTTGAACACATCTTCCATTATTCCAAGGAACAGAATACTCCACCTTTCCTTCCTCCTTTGCATAATAGTTTTGATGCACCTGCACCAACTATTATTGCTCCTATTCCATCTCCCACTCAATCTCCTACTCATTCCCCGCTCCTTACACCTCTTGTTGCACCACCTTTACGAAGATCCTCTAGGCATTCCATCCCTCCTATTTGGACAAAGGAATACATCTGTCCAACCATCACCAACTCTTCCATTTTATATCGTCTGTCAAATCATGTTTCATACTCAAATATGTCCCTTACCTATCAATCCTACTTATCTCTGCCCTTAGGGAACCTTGTTCTTACCAAGAGGCAGTCACTGACTCGCGTTGGCAATTGGCCATGGAACAAGAGTTTGCAACCTTAGAGGCTAATGACACTTGGGAAATAATGGATCTTCCTCTGGGCAAAAGAGCTATCGGAAATAAATGGTTTTCAAGATCAAGTATAATGCTAATGGTATGGTGGATCGATTTAAGGCACTGCTAGTTGCAAAGGGCTATTCTCAAGAGGAAGGGATTTATTATCATGGCACTTTTTCACCGGTGACCAAGACTGTCACAGTGTGTTGTAGGCTTAGTGTCGTTGCTCGTTTCAATTGGCCGTCATTTCAAATGGATGTTACACATGCTTTTTTTCAAGGGGATCTTGACGAGGAAATTTTATGCAGCTGCCACAAGGTTTTTGTACTCAGGGGGAGCATAAGGTTTGTTGATTACGCAAATCCTTGTATGGTTTAAAGCAGGCCTCTAGACAATGGAACCAAAAGTTCTCCCAAGTCATGCTTAATGGTGGTTTCAAACAATCTAGTCATGATCACTCATTGTTTATCAAGAGGAGGGGGAGCACATTATGGCCTTGTTGGTATACTTTGATGGCATTGTTATCACAGGCAATGATTCAATCTCCATTGATGCTCTTAAGAAGCATTTACATGCTGCCATACGTATAAAGGATCTGGGGATATTAAAATACTTTTTTGGGATTGAGGTTAATCGACCTAAGCTTGGTATATACCTAAACCAACGGAAATATGCACTAGAATTGTTGTCTGATGCTGGAATGGCTGGTTCGAAGCCGTACGATATTCCAATGGTGCAGAATTTGAGGCTTACTTCCAAGGAATACGATGATTGGGTTGATAAGCCTGAGTCACAGGATACTTTGCTTGATAATGCAGGAGAATAAAGGCTTATTGGAAGGCTTATCTATCTCATAATCACTAGACCAGACATTTGTTATGCTTTACAAAATCTGAGTCAATTCATGCATCAGCCCAAGGCATCACATATGGAGGCTGCCATGTGTCTTCTGAAGTATTTAAAACCTTCACCAGGAATAGGAGTCTTTCTTTCTTCTCAAGATCTATTTCCTTGGATTCTTTTTGTTATTCTGATTGGGGAACATGTCCCATGAGTCGAAGATCAGTCACATGTTATTGCATAAAGTTTGGGGAATCATTAGTATCTTGGAAAACATAGAAACAAAATACCATCGCACGTTCTTCAGCAGAGGCTGAGTATAGAGCGATGGCCACAACAACTTTTTAGATAGTTTGGATTGTTGGCATCTTAAAGGACTTAGGAATTGATCATGTGCAGCCTGCGACATTGTACTGTGACAACAAAGCTTCATTGCACATAGCGGCCAATCCAATGTATCATGAACGGACGAAACACATAGAACTTGATTGTCATTTGGTTAGAGGAACAATACAACAAAAACTCATAAAAACTTCGCATATACGGACGCAGGAGCAGCCAGCCGATATATTCATGAAGGCTTTGGGAAAAAGCCAACATAGCTATTTATTGTCCAAGCTTGGAGTTGTAAACTTGTTCCAAGCTTGAGGGGGAGTGTAAAGAAGTCGTATTTCAACTTATGTAAAAGTGTTGTTTGTAAACTAATAGCAAGTAGTTTAATTCTGTACAGCTAGCTTAGGAAAACTATAAATAGGAAAGCTTTGCGTGTAAATAGGTTAAGATGAATAAACTGTTCATCTTAGTTTAGACATCTGAGTGCTGACTGCTGAGTGGTAATATTTCACCTGCTCAAGGAAGAAAAATGTCAGCAGTTCATAAAAGTACCTAAAATGGAACGATAGCTAGATACATGCCGGTAACGAACGGTTTGATAAATGATCAAGAATTGCAAGGAAAATACATGATTTAGATGTTACTTGATCATCATCTTTCATAATTTAACCAAGTAAACTAGGCGGAGATTTCTGAATGCATGTCTTAGTTGATTTTTGGCAATTTTCCAGAGAGGATTATTCATAAAGCTTACAACCACTTTGTAAAATACCCCAAGTGGTGGTTACTACTAAAGCTTGACTCGAGTGTAAACCACTTCAACAAGCCATCGATCCCGGTCTAATCAACGACACAAACATATATGATCTCACTCAATTCCTATGTGCCATGGTCTACAATGCCACATCAATCACATTATTTACCAGAACCAACACGTAAATTGTATCCTACACGTACCGAATGAATATCACCATTGGACGTGGAGTCCATATCATCTAATGACTCAAACTACATTATAGAAGTAACATTATAGGAGTTTCTGAACCAAAACCCGTTTCCCGAAAAAGACGAATTTCTAGCGAACATTAATCTGCCTTGTATTATCACCATTACCGAGCTGCAAAGGGGTGTCACCGTATCGAGAATAGTGATGAACATAGACACAGATTCGTCAGTTTATGTTGCGGTGGAACCTGGGATTCTTGTGTTTAGTTCAGATGTAAAGAAGCTCAAGTTTAAGGTGACATTTTCGTCTCGTTTGAGAGTTCAACTCGTTTGGAAGTTTGGTTTGAGATGATGGATCCCATGTTGTTAGGATTCCATTAATTGTCTGTTGTTGAAGAATATTGATTTATATTTTAGATATTTTATTTCACCATTTTATTGTCTACAGATTATTATACGTTTACTAAATTATCTTTAATCTATTTTTTTAAACTGAGATCACTTTCATTGTGTGAAAAATAAACAAAAGATTAATAGGAAAATAGGATGTGAAATTAAGTGAACTCTAGACCTATTCAATCTCAAAGGTCGATGCAACTTCTTCAAAAACTAACGCAGGCATTCGGTTGACCAGATAAGTTTATAACTACAAGTCTATAACTCATAATCTACAATAAAGTGGTCCTTTGTACCGGAGAATTGATTTGGTGCTCCAAAATTTCTTTTCTGAACAAAACATATATTATATTAAACGAGGTCCATATGACCAAAGTGAAAATTACAGAAAGATATCACCCCAACAACAAACATAGAAAAACCACAAGCATATGCAAGTTGCTTATAAAGTGGCATATCATATAAACGAATACTTTTAGAGATGTCCTCCAAAATTTCAAGACCATCTCTAACACAAAATTTGTCTAAATCTGTATTAAAATAGTGCAATTTATGCATGGAAACCAAAAAAATTTATTACCTAATTTTTTTATAAAAAAAAACTTGCAATTTACCTCCCTAAAATATATTTTGACCACCTAAATTTTTTATTCTCTATTTTTATATTATTGTTTTTGCCTCCCTAAACAAAAAATCTAAATTCATCATGATTTTATGCACCAAATAAAAGAAGTCTTCTTCAGCCTCTCATCTTCAAATTTTACTTTAAAAACAATATTATTAGGATATTGACTATTATTTAATACACAGTATACTATTTATTTGTCAAAATTTATTTATAAATTTATTGTTTTATGATTAATAATGTAAATAATTGATATTATAAATTTGTAAGTATAATTATGAATTTATTAACATTATATGACGACTATTTATATAAATTAAACTAATTAACAAATCCAAAAATATACTTAAAATTAAGGTATTATTTTTTTTAAAAACAAAAAATAAAAACAAATGTCCTCGATTGTAGTTGGCCTAACTAGATTTAAAACTTTATTTTTTATTTGACTTTTAGTTTCAGTTGCCGACTAGTCAATGAAACTCCTACGACTTTCAAACACAAACCAACAAAATCTGGGTTATTTAATTAAATGACCTGAAAAAAATAAAGAATTACAAAAATAACCTGAAAAATGAACAAATTTAAAAAGTAACCTAAACCGCCAACTGAGTTGGCGTGTCCAGAGTGTGACGCCAACTCAGTTGGCGGCACCGAATAAAATATTGGTCACGCCAACTGAGTTGGCGTGACCTTTGTTTTTATTCGGTCACGCCAACCCAGTTGGCGTGACATTATTATATTAGTTCCGCCAACTGAGTTGGCGGAACTATTTCTGCTATAAATAAATGTCTGCTCGTGGCTCATCGGCAACATTATCAACATCTACTGGATGATCATCTCGGTCTCTATCATTATATGAACCCTCAGCTTGATGTCGAGCAACAGACGTCTCTTGAATAACAGATGTCGTCAATCCTTCTGAAAAACTGCCACTCATTGGCATTTCTGGAATATAATCATAATTCCTTGGTTCTGCTTGTATATAAAATTCCAAGCAACTATGACCCTGTTCTGAATCAAGTAGACATGCTAAATTGTAATCATCATCTATGGGTAAAATAGTCTTACGTAACCCCGAAAAATCTTTGAACATATGCCTAGTATATAATTTCAAAAGAAACTGGTTGCGATCGAACCCAGTGATATCATATACTTTATCTAATAATTGTAGAAAATTAATTGTACGCCGTATCGTTGTACCTCTTGATGGACCACGATCATATCGGACGAACTCAGAATCTTGTATAATATTACCCCCCAATAAAATAAAACTTGAATAGACATATTTTGATAACTACAGATAATTAAATATTACTAGTAGCTAATAAAATCTTTTCTGATGTAGAAGATCAGTTAAAACTGCAACTACAGAGCATAATCAGAATTTTATCATATAACAAAAATATTAAAAGAGATTTGATAACTATAGATAATTAAATATTACTAGTATCTAATAAAATCTTTTCTGATGTAGAAGATCAGCTAAAGCTGCAACTACAGAGCTCAGAATTTTATCATATATATAACAAAAATATTCAAAGAAACTCGAGTGAATGTGTGGGAGAAATGAGAGGCGAAGGAGCTTATTTATAGCAGAAATAGTTCCGCCAACTCAGTTGGCGGAACTAATATAATAATGTCACGCCAACTGGGTTGGCGTGACCAAATAAAAACAAAGGCCACGCCAACTCAATTGGCGTGACCAAATAAAAACAAAGGTCACGCCAACTCAGTTGGCGTGACTATATATTCTAAATTGGTCACGCCAACTTAGTTGGCGTGACCAATATTTTATTCGGTGCCGCCAACTGAGTTGGCGTCACACTCTGGACACGCAAACTGAGTTGGCGGTTTAGGTTACTTTTTAAATTTGTTCATTTTTTAGGTTATTTTTGTAATTCTTTATTTTTTTCAGGTCATTTAATTAAATAACCCAACAAAATCTTATTATCATTTTTTTATATAGAAAAATAACCAAAAAATACGCCACTTTTGGAACAAAACGTTTGCCCCACTAATTAGTGATTATTTATCAAAATATTATAAAAAATAATAAAAATTTCAAAAATACCGTAA
This sequence comes from Haberlea rhodopensis, assembly GCA_907163345.1. Classification (NCBI taxonomy): domain Eukaryota; kingdom Viridiplantae; phylum Streptophyta; class Magnoliopsida; order Lamiales; family Gesneriaceae; genus Haberlea; species Haberlea rhodopensis. The sequence continues at coordinate 69,988 of CAJQUN010000494.1, forward strand.
CAAAAAAGGTTGTTATAAAAATACAGTAACTCGCCACTTGAAGTGGCGGGTTCAACTTCAAAAAAGTTGAACCCGCCACTTCAAGTGGCGAGTTCAACATTTTTAAAAAAAAAGTTGAACCCGCCACTTCAAGTGGCGGGTTCAATGGTTAATTTTTTTTTTTTTTAATTTCGTTTTTAATTTTTTTTTTTAATATTTGAATAATTTAAAAATAAAACAATGGATTGTGTACATCTCTATATGCTGACAACATCGAATCACCGTAAGAATAGGAGATATAAAATTGCTAGTAACTGTTCAAAAATTTGCATTAAAATTAAAACCAGCATTTAAATTTATTATTTACTACATTATATATATATATATATAATGTATATATATAATCAAACAAGGCATTGACATAGTGATTATCATATATTCTAAATATAAGACATCTCGAGTTCGAGTCCTCTCCACTACCCTAAAAAAAAAATTTAAAAAAAAATTGCTCCTGAAAGATTATTATAACTTGAATGGTACTTTTTAATTATGTTCTGATAAATTATCTAGATTTTATAATTTATGAAATTATTTTTTACTATTTTCCTAAATACGAAGCCAAACCAAACATCAAACCTGGGAATATTCGAGAAATCGATTTTGTCAAATTTGAAATCAAAAATTGTTAATCTTATTTAAATTTAAATTATTCTTATGCGTAATAATAGTTTAAAAAAATATGTTTAATTAATTAAAAGCTTACACAGTTCGTACAATACAGGCTACTATAGTCTAGACTGGGTAATTAATATTTAAGTCAAAACGCTTAATTTTCAAATATATATTCCAAGGCAGTAGCGTACCATATTGACTCTCAGTACACATTATTTCGGATCCTTTGTCCAAAATCTTATGATCAACCATTTACTGTTAATGCTTCCTGGAAATATAAATTTCCCATTTCGTTGTAAAGGAGGAATGGTGGTTAAAATAAAATATCACATAAAAATAATATCTATAAATTAATAACCTCGTTATTATAAATTAGTAACATCTATGTTTTTCTTTTATTCAATTTGGCAATTTTATATCTCCTATTCTTACGGTGATTCGATGTTGTCAGCATATAGAGATGTACTACAATCCATTGTTTTATTTTTAAATTATTCAAATATTAAAAAAAAAATTTAAAAACGAAATAAAAAAAAAATATATAACCATTGAACCCGCCACTTGAAGTGGCGGGTTCAACTTTTTTTTTTTAAAATGTTGAACTCGCCACTTGAAGTGGCGGGTTCAACTTTTTTGAAGTTGAACCAGTGGCGAGTTACTATATTTTTATAACAACTTTTTTTGTTACGGTATTTTTGAAATTTTTATTATTTTTTATAATATTTTGATAAATAATCCCACTAATTAGATTAGTTGAATAGTGAGTGTTGCATATCTAATTCTATTTAATTATGATAAGAAATAAATTTTAATTATGATAAGAAATAAATAAATTGTAGATGTTTCATATGAACTCTAAACAATTATCAGTCCGCAACAAGATTTTATAATATGAGTCAATCCACCCACTTGTATATAGATAATGGACTTATGCATCATTTGCTATAATGGATGAAACGTGATAATCAGGGACGGCTTAAGCCCCCAATTCTAATAAGACCCTCAATTTCTAGCGCCTAGATTTATTAATTATAGTGTCGAGAATCTCAAAAAAATTATATCCCTATATTTAATTAATAATCCATATTAATAAGTAAATATACTCAACCACATCATTCTCTTCTCTTTCACCATAAAAAAATTGCGTCTCTCGTATTGAAATATTTTCAAAATATGATGATATATTTGGTCTTGACAGATTAAATTCATATCTTGATTGTGTATAATATATTGATCTTGAAAATTTTCTTAAACAAGATATGTATTCTGACATTGATGGTTTAGATTTATTTTCGAAGTTAACAATCTTAAAAGCAATTGCAATAATATAAATAAAGATAAAATTGAAATACTAAATTTAATAAAATAACTTGATTGTTTTCTCAATTGTTTTTAGCATATAGAATATTAACTATAGTTGTAATTTTTTTTTTTTTTTCATAAAAACCTCATTTTTATAATTTGTCTAAAGTCTCCAAAAATTTGAGTCGTCCTTGTGATAAGAGAGGAATGTATAATTTAATTGTCGTGATGATTATAGGGGAGTGTTATTTATACTCCAAATATGTTAACACTCCATTTTATCTATGTATTCTATTATTTTCTTTATAAAATTACCCTTATACATTACTTTTTTTAAAATATAATCATAGATATTTGTAATATATGTAATCAAATAATATAAAATTTTCCCTTTTAAGTCAAAAATTTTTAATATTTTTTTATACTTTGTCTCGAGCTTTACATGACCTAAGAACTAAAATTATTTATATAATTTGATTTGACTAAGTATTTTGATAATTCACTTGAAAAATATGTGCTTTTATGTTTAATTTCATATTTGGAAAATTGAACAAGAAATAAAGTGAAGTTCCTGAAAAAAAAATACTTTTTTTTTAAAATATTATTCAATTATGTTGATTTGTTGACTTCTGTTAGTTTAAAATAAAATAAAATAATTTGATTTTAGATAGTTTCATTTAATATGTAACCAAATCAAGTGATTACACAATACTATATGCATCATTCAATATCTACTATATACAATATTACAAATTGACGACATATTTAATAAACAATAAAGAGAAAATAAAATATTCTAATTCTAAATAATATAGTATTGTTCTTATATCATTAATAAATAATATATATCATGAAATGATCTTATCCAATAATTGCTAATATGATTTGAGATTTACCTTCCCAAAATAAAAAGGAAGCATAAATTTTAATTTTCCGTGATATGTATTAAGTTGTCAAGGGTAGCAATTGGGAAATTCGTATACTGCCCTAGAGCCCATAATCAACTGCCCGTTGATTTGTGAAGATTCTCGTATGAAGCCGTGGCTGGATTTAGGGGTGGGAATCGGGACGAGTTTCAAGGAATCGAGATATTAAAGTTTAGATAATCTAATATTCAAATTTAATATAATTTGATTAATCTTGATTTACATATATAATTCTAGTTTAGTTCTTTTTTTTTTATTTATATATACGTAAGAGTTTCTTCTAGATATGTCCTAAAGCCAGAATCGACTTTTCCGCCGCCACATCATAACGTGTCCAAATATTGCAGCCAGCCAGACAGCAGCACATCATGTCTGACACATACATAATTTAGCAATTATATTTAAATACGAATTCAAATAAATTGCAGCCTAACATTTGAAGGGTTTTATTGTTGCTGCTCTTAAGGGCACTGCTCTCAGGGGCACCATCCGTCATCCATTTGGAACCTCTTGTTTCTTTTTAAAAAAAGATTCTAAATGAACGGTGATGATGCCCCTAAGGGCACTACCCTTAAGGGCATTATCAAACAAACTCATTTGAAGCTACTTTACAGCCAGTCCTTTGAAGAGAGAGTGGGTAGAATATCAATAGCGACTAGCGACCAAAGGGGCGGCGCTATGGACATGCTTAAGTTTCGGAAAATTCTTTGGTACACTCTGTGTCATCTAAAGATCAATAAACATACATATATTCATATATTGTGTATATTTTTTCGTCTTTTGATGCCCAAGTGCAACCAAGAATGTTGCGTACTTTCTACCTTTTTGTCATCATTATCGTCATTATTACTCTACTTACTAAAAATCTAGCTTCTTTCACTCGGAAATTTTTTATGCATCGAACATGAACTAAATTAGATATATCAATTAAAGTTAATCAAATCATGATCAATATATTTTCTTTATGTTGATTTATATATGAGATTTAAACATCGGTTCATACAAATATTTCTCCTTTTTACTGTAGTTTTACTTGTTTTTTAAAAAAAATTACTCATTTTGCTAAGTATAAATTTGGTTAATTTTCCATCCAAAAACTGTTGGTAGTGCATGGGGATTATTGCTTTTATATTAACGTGTACAGCTAGCTAGTCATGACTTATCGCATGGTATTTGAAGTCAAGCTAAAACTAATAATTATATTTGGGAACTGTAATAATAAATTTTTTTGTTTAAAATGTTATATGGATAATTCATAATATAACTATTTATATTATATACTGTAACATAGACTCAATTGTTTGGAAATATCTAATTCATTTATTCAACATCCAATTTTATTTTTTTGAAATAATTCAACATCCATTTTCACAGTATGTTATTCATGATCATTACGTATACGTTTTTTTATTTAGTGATCTGTATCATCGAAATCAGTTACCCCAAATGTTATATCAATGGCCCAAATTTATCAATATCTCGCTTTCTTATATGAGACACAATACAATGATGAATTTGGGACATTGATCCAAACACGATGTAGCGCCCAAGAAGTAACCCATGTTAGCTATGAGCAACTCAAATCCCAATTCGGGAAGAGTCGCAAAGATGCTGCAAAAAACTTAGGACTAATTATATCAACCTTTCGAGAGAAAATGCATAGACTATGGCATAAAAAGGTGGCCATCCAAAATGAACAACATCAAGAATCCATCTCTTTCTTGAACAAAAGTTGCAAACAAATGTGATGAAAATGCTAATCATCAAGCATCAACACCGGATTTTCCTATCAAGCCAAAAGCTCCCAAGTGGCTTATGTAGTGATAAAGGCGAAGTTTAAAGACGATACTCTAAAGGCGAAGTTTAAAGACGATACTCTAAAATGTAAACCATCAGCACCGTTTATGGTTTGTTTGTTGCTGCCCTGAAGGGACACTGCTCTTAGGGGCATCATCCACCATCCATGTAGAATCTTTTTTTTCTTTTAAAAAAAAGATTCCAAATGAACGGTGATGATGCCCCTAAGGGCACTGCCCTTAAGGGCATCATCAAACAAACCCTAATTTATGAGCAAGATCATTACCACTTCTAGGAATATACAATCTAGAGAAGAACTGAAATCTATGTTTAATTGAATGACTCTCATCAAGGATGATGTCAGCTTGAACCCATGATCTTTCCTGACATTCAATACCTTTACCATCTCCTTCCATTATAATACGAGGCCAAGGAACAAGATAGCGCCAATTCCACCTCAACCTTTGCTGCGGCCAAAGCTCAACTACCTCTGTGCATGGGTGTGCACCGATTCGGTTAATCGGATCGAACCGAAATTTTTCGGTTCGATTTTTGGTTTTTTTTAAGAAAAGTCCTTTTTCGGTTCGGTTTCGGTTACAGGGTTTGGTTAACCAAACTGAACCAAAAATCGAACTTTTAAAAAATTTAATTTTTTTACTTTTTTTAAAAAAAATTTAAATGATCAATAAATATTTTTTAATGGTTTCTTTCGTAATCGCATGAATAAAAACTCGTAATTTAACTATTGGTTTCACATATAATATAATTTATTTTGTTATCTATTTTAAATTCGGAGGTATTTAGATTTTTCTTCGAAAATGGAAATTTACACGTGGAGGGTCAATAGTTGATTTTGATAATGCCATGTGGGGGCTTCCGGCTTGGTCCATGCAGATGCCGCCTGTTGTCCCTGCCATGGTGTAATTTATTATTTACTATTTTATATAATATCTATAACGAGACCATCACGGAATTCGGCAATGGGGAGATGATTGCTTTTTTGGTACACAATATATGTATTTTTTTTAAAAAATACATATATTGCAAATTATATATTTTCTATTGTCATTACATAATTAATTCAAGAAATAAAGTAAAAGTAAAACCATATGATATCATTATATAAATTACTTTCTTATTAGTTAGATTATTATTTAAAATTACTCGGTAGTAATATAATAAAAATGACATTATTTTAAGAAAAATGCAATGGATTATGTATAAGAGTTTATATCTTTTGTTCATCTTTACTAATTATTAAGAAAGAATCATATTATAAGTATCCTAATCTTTTCGTGTGTGTTTTATATATCCTTCCTGTAATATTTTACACAAATTATTACCTTTGACATTTCGGTTTTGTTTGAAGAAACACTTGTACAGACATGATTTGAACCATATTTGTAGATCAACTCAATATGATTGGCATAAAATAAATGATATATTAGTTTATACATATTTTTATTTAAAAGATTTTGTGTGAGTTCGAGCAGAAGCGCCAACGTACTTGAAGCAGTTAGGGGCAGCTGCCCTCAAATTCTGTTATTATCCTAATTTTTTTAAAAAATATTACATTTTAACTTACTATTTTTTCCCTGCCTCCAAACAAGAATTCTAAATTCGATCCCGAATTTGTGTGCAAGTTGAGATCAAACCAGGTGTATTTACTTTTTTTAAAAAACATATCTCATTTATTTAATGATATAACAAAAGAAAACCTTTTAAATAAATAGATAGAAAGCAAAAAGAAAAAGAAAAAAAGATAGAAAAGTAAAGCACACCGTAATATTAAATACTAATATACTAAAAAAAAAAAAAAGAGTGAGTAAAGCTTAAGAAATGACAGTTATAACAAGGAACGCGGTTAAGGCAAAGACATCGTGTTTACCAGTCAAATAAAGAAAATCTTGGTAGAAACATTCTCAAACAATGCCAACTTTTATCTCTTGTCCATTTCTTTCATGCAAATACTAGTCAGCCCTCCTCACGCATTAAAAATCTCGTGAATACAGTGTGCGTAACACCCCACCTCCCAAATAAATAAACCAAGTAAATGCAGAATTAAATACCATTTACCTCTATTCTTCCTCTTTTTCTTCGTTTTCTTAGGAATTACTTTTTTTAATCTTCCTTTGCTTGTTGTTCAAAAGGGTTGATTTTGTTTCTGTTGTTGGGATTTTGAATATGGAGTGCATTGAATCAAGAGCTTTGAAATCGAGTTTTCTCTCTCAAATGGGTGTGAAGACCAATTCTCAGGTGTTTTGTCACGATGATGTTTGGTGTTTGGCTGCTATTAACAGTGTTTCGTCCGATGATTTCCCCGTTGAAGACCTCCTTAACCTTGATTTCTCCGAGCAAGAATTGCAGGAGGGGTGTTTTCTGATGGAAGATGATGATAAAAAAGCCTCGCAGGAGACGAATTCCAATGATTATCCCTCTATTTTTTCTGGCGCCGACGAGTTTGATAGCTTCTCCGCCGGAGAACTTTCTGTTCCGGTAAATATTCAAACTTCTACACATGTATACACAGAAAATTTTTAAAAAATCTTAACCATTTTTTGTTGCAGGTTGAAGATTTGGAGAATCTGGAGTGGCTGTCGCAAATTGTGGATGATTCAGCACCTGGGCTTTCTCTGGTATTCCCCTCTGGGAGTTTCATGGCGAAAACCAAAGCATCCAGGGCGTCGAACCGGGCGGGCCCGCTGAGCAAACCGGTTCGAAAAACCAGAAACTCGTGGTTTCCAACCAAGGTTTCTAGAAAGCCGAGGAGCAAACGGTCCAGGGATAACGGGCGGCCCTGGTCCCTGGCCTCGCCGGCGCTTAGCTCCAGCGAGTCTTCTTCGGTATCTTCGTGCTCTTCCGGCTCCACAACCATGCATCCTTTTACGTTCACGAACCCGGTTCAGGACATGGAGTTATTCTCTTCCGTGGAAAAACCGGTTTTAAAGAAGCAGAAAATAAAACCGGATACGGCCGGGAGTTTCGTCTCCGGACGGCGGTGCACACACTGTCTGGTGCAGAAGACCCCTCAGTGGCGAGCCGGGCCGTTGGGCCCGAAAACGCTGTGCAATGCTTGTGGTGTCCGGTTCAAATCTGGCAGGCTTTTTCCAGAGTACAGGCCCGCTTGTAGCCCGACTTTCTCGCAGGACATCCACTCGAATAGTCACCGGAAAGTTTTGGAGATGCGGCGGAGACAGGAGGTGCATGCGGCGGCAGAACAGGAGGTGACAGCGAATGCCTGAGGGTTAGATTAGTTCTATTTTTGAACTGGTTTCGTGTAAACCGGTGGTGGTCCTAACGAGCAATTTTAGTGGTGGGAGGTAGTATGATAGGCCTGTAGGCAGTAAGTAGGGGCTTAGAAAATTGAATTATTTTGGGGAATTTATGAATTTAGGTTTTTATTTCATTTTACATTTTTTTTTTTTGCTGTAGCCCATTTTTTTGCAGTTTCTAGTATAATTAAATAGGTTATATCATCATGCAGTTTTTTTTAGCGGAAAACAGAAATTACATTAAAATAAACCATAAATACACCATATACAACTGCCAACATTGACTATATTACGACATACACCGATGAAAAGACAGAGAAAAATGGTTTAACGGTAATACGATTCACAGTATAAATAGTAGAACTTGACCTGGATATACCAAATGCAAGCCCAAGTCCCCTCAAACCAAAGAATCCAGGATATCGAAAAAGGGAACGTTTCTTTTTTTAATGTAATGAGATAAGCAAATGTTTTGTACAAGCCTCAAATCGAGGCATTCCCAAAGTGGGAATGGTAAACTTTTACTAGCCAGGCTATGCTCGAAGGCTCTATCATCATGCACTTCATAATGTGGACAACAAATCTTAGTTTTTGAAATTTCACAAATTTATACCAAATTGAAAACAATTGCATACTAATTAATTTAAATTTAATATATATTCTGTACACTTGGAAGGGTTCTCTTGAGCTAGTTGAAAATTTCGAAATGGTTGAGCAACTTTTGAAGAACACAAACTAGTGGGGCCCATGGGCCCATGTTGCCATTAGCTGTGGTTGGAGCCCACTATTGTTGAGACGCGTGCTCTTCTCTACGTGTAAATTTCCATTTTCGAATAAAAATCTAAATACCTCCGAATCACACAAAGTTACAACAAATAATAAATTATACATGCTGGAGTGTAACCATAAATTTTTAATATGATAAAGCTAAACTTTGTTCTGAATTTATAGAAAAATAATATGTAATATATTATATTAAGTTGAGGAACAAAATAAAATGTCTTGAAATATCAATAAAAATATATTAAAATACTTGTTTGTGATGATAAAACTAAGGTTTGGTTCAGAAATTTCTAATACACATGATTGTAAATTACCAATCTTATTGAACAATAATTTTTTACTTGAAGAAAAAAACTACACAAATCAAGAAACTTCGATGAATAATAATTAAAAAAACATACAACACAAGTAAAATATATTATCGTTCGATTATAGTAGACCTAGTAGTGCATCACAATGTCAACGTCACCTGATTATTGCAAACGGCTGTTAGCATGATATTATCTGACTTAAGCATCAGATGAGTTTCATTCGGGTCATTTCCAAGGCCTCTCATTACACGTTTTCATTTCTAGTAAATTTCATTGATGGTTCGATTCGGGGTATCATTAAAAATATAAAGAAAAATAATTATGAAGTTTCGACATTACCAAGAAATATTTTATTATTAATTTTAATATGGTACACTCGCTCGAGTTTGAGATAAGACTAATAACTAGGCACATGTAAATGGTGTGCAACGCACTATAACTCTTAAAATGGGCGATGACTCGGAATTAACTACTATTCCTATCGTGCAATGCTCATTCAAAATTCAATAATGGAATGCAATAAATACTTTCCTATATATGTGAAGTAGACATCAATGTAAGAATTCAAGATAAGGAGGGGGTGGTTCAAGATAAGGAGGGGTGGGGGTGGTTCAACTGTTTGTGGCAAATTGAATTAACTAGAGGCAAGTGCCCCTACTCCAATTAAAAATTAGATCAATTGTTTTTTTTTTTTGATCAAACAATATATATATATATAATAAGAAAAGTCGGTGCGAAAGCACCGAAAAAGTTACTACAAGATGTAGTGAAACTAAAAAGCTAAAGCCTACTGAAGGTCTACAAAGTTAAATAGCTAACAAACAAATCAACGGTTCACATCTCCAATCGACAAACGAAATTAGATCAATTGTTGGTAGTATATAAAGTAGCACTTAAGCATGGCATGTGGGAGTGGGAGTGGGAGTGGGGGAGGTCGGGGCTAGGGTTAATCCCATCGGGATCAATGCAAAATTTTGCATCGACATTGAACAACATATGGAAATATGGGACCCATATTTCTATATGTAATACAAAATTTTGCATTGACCCTACTTGATTAACTCTAGCCCCAACCTTCCCCAGAGAGTGGATGGGAATCATTGAAAGCGGTGAAAACGGCTACATCCGTATAACTTCATTGCTAACTAATAATTAAAATACCATAAATTTTTTAACAATAATGAATTATTAATATCTAAACATAAAAAGATTCTAAGAATTTTACTTTAATATTATTTGGAATCTAAGTTTTTAACATCACATGTTCTGCGGATCTTTTACAAAGTTAAATGGCTATCTAAAACTGAAGAAGGCTTCTTGGAATTTGTATGCCGCACGATGTTCATCTATGTTACATCACACATTTTCTGAGAAGATAATTCAGTCGCAAGCAGGATGGCCCATGAAGCTCATTTCTCGAAGTTTTTAATGTATATAATATTCATAAGCAGATTTTTAAGACTAAATAGGCCCAGTTTATCTTGTTTACTCGTGCTACTTAATGACCTCTTTTTTTTAAAGAAACATATTATGTAGGAGAAAGACTGTGTTTCGAGGAATGAAAGAATATAGTTTTCGGTTTCAATTTCTAAAAAAGGAAAAGGGGTTGAAAAATTAAATCAAACATACCCTTTGATATTTAGGAAAATCACATACAAAATTATATTTTATAAGCACGAAAATTCTGATGCTAAAAGTATGTGCCACAGGCAAGCAAAGTGATTCGTGAGAATGCAAGTTAAAATAAACAGGAAAAATTTGCTTATGTTAGTGGAGCATGAGGCACAGCAAAGAGACAGTCAGAGGAACTGCACAAAGTTTCCAGTTACAAAAGAAAGGGCTATGATAAACTCGAGCTAAAATTGAATAAATAAACTATACAGAAAGCATACACGTACCAAAAGCTTGAATGCTCAAGTTAGACGTGCCGATAATCGCAATATGCTCCCTTCCTGCATGGCCTATTAACATTGTATGGACACAACATATCTCGCCTGTTGAAGTGTCCCCGTCCTTCCCCACCGGACATTGGCTGCCTGTTCCAAGACCTACCACCACCAAAACCAGAATCTCGACCCTGACCATTCATTTGGCCTGAAAACTGACCTTCATTGTGGTTTTGTTCGCCATTCCATGAACCATGGTTCCATTGTGCTGCACCCCATCCTTGGTTTGAACTTCCTTGAGCTGAAACTTGCACAGGGGGGCGAGGTCCAGCCGGGCCCCACCTGTTCCCGGGAAGGGGCCCTTCAGCCGGTGGACCACACCAACCTGGAGTTGGAGTCCAACCGGAATTTACATTTCCGGGCATGGGACCCTGAGTGTTAGCTCCTGCATTTGTAGTGGGAGCAACCCAATTGGAATTTGCATTCCCTCTGGGTAGCGCTTGCACAGGATGTCCCCTGTTCATGTTTGTATTTCCGAGTGAAGGATTCCCCATTCCGATGTTTGGGTTGGCCTGCTGCACACCCCAGCCGGTGTTATGAATTTCAGGTCTCACCCCCAAGGGAGTATTGTTCTCTGCCGGTGCAATTCCCCAACTTGCATTTGGTGTAGCATGAGGGAAAATGTTCGGCTCACTGCCCTGATTAGGTCTCCAAAATTCAGATCGAGGCCCAGCTGTAGTACTCAGGTTAGAGAAATTCGGAGTAGGGTTCTGAATGTTTGGTGCAGTCCAACCATATTCCTGATGCTGCCCAGACTGTGCACTGTTACCCCAACCCTGAGTTTCACCTAGAGGATTCTGACTAGAAACCTGCTGAACTGGCTGGACCACGGTGGACGGATGGTGAGTCATCTGTACAGCATGTGCTTCACTTGAAATGGTTGGCTGAAGACGTAGAGAATCTGCTGGGTCCACCAGTTTTCCTTGTTGAGGCACAGAGGGTGTCGGGTTAAGATTAGTGCTACACTCTGGTAACACAGCAGTAGGAGATGGAACTACTCCCTTAACACCAGGGGATTGAATTGCTCCAGTGGGAAGATCGCCTTCTCCTCCAGTCCAACCTGCATTACCCAGAGTAGGCATAGGAGACGGAATGTTTGTAACAGCATTCCCAGTACTTTTTTCAGTAGAAAATTTAGTGAGAGATATGGGAGTTTGATCAACAGTGCCCATCACCCGGCCATGGTTCGAGGAATTTGTGTCGAGGGTGTCAGTTGAGGGAATCATATTGTCAACAGCTGGCAACTCTTTCTGAAATTTTCCAACCAAAGCATTAGATATAAGTACTGAGTGATCTTGCTTCTCTGTGGTTCTCCAGATCCTTAAATCAGATGGGAAGTATCCAACTTTATTCCATTTACGCAATTTTGCCATAGAAAAAGGTCCTTGAACTTTTCCTGAAGGATCCTGATAATGCCATATCTTTTCTTTGTCATTAACCTTGACAGCGATTTCCACTACCCCAGCTGGGAGAGATGCTGATAATGATGAAACACCAGAAACTGAATCAGCTACAGATGCAGCACTCGTCTTCCTATCAGCAGACATGGAATTAACAGAACTGAGCTTCTCCAAATTGTTGGATTCCTGTGGCTCTGTGCCAGTTTCTGAATTCCAACAATTTTCATTTACCATCTCACCACCACAGGGAGCAGTGGCAGAAAAATTATTACCAGACAGGCTTCTACGCAATTCCAAATTTTTTGAGGGAATTTTTACTGGCGAACCCCAAGAATCTTTTACATAATCATCGTCTTCAGGAGACTTCGGGTCTTTCACTCTCCTGCTAACAGCAGAACCTTTAGATCTCCTGAAATCACCTGCAGAAAACAAATCATTGTACACTATAATGTTAGGATTAGGCATCGGATATACTACAGACTTTACCAAGTACACAAAATGATCATGAAGAAAACCTTGTCTACTATCTTCAGTTTCAATGTCATTGTCATCAGATTCGTAACTTAGATCCATTTTTGGATCAGAATGAATTTCTGGAATTTCCTTTAGTCTGCGCTGGCGGTCTTCAGGGGTATTCAAAATCTGCAACTTCTCCACACACTCTCTGAGTGTGAAAGTCAGTCAAGGATAGCATCTCATTTCCGCAAATAACGTAGGTAGTTATGAAATCCACATGCTTAAGAATAAACAGTGATGATCAAACCACATAACCATCAATACTGGAATAAAATGATTCTTTTACGATGATTTCATGAATCAGAGAATCTATGCCTCACATTATTTATGAACTTTAATGTTGTATATATTGATAAATTCAGCAGAAAATTTTGTACAATTTGAATTTTCCTCAATGCAATGGCGAAACAATCGCACACGATACAAAAAACAAGAATAAGAAAGATCAATTTGTTATAAAGATCAGGTATGCAAGAATAGCATGGTGTGGCCACATACATTTTAGTCCTTGGGTGATTCACGATATGAAAATATCTGCTGCATATATCGATTCAACCACAAGAAAAATCTTGACAATTCTGACAGGCCAAGGATTTAACACTACATGGAACAAAAAATTAGTAAAAAATATTGTTTTATCAAATCAAAAATAATAAAATACAGGATATTCCTTTTGATGTCCTAAATCACTTGCTCGATCACGAAGATGACTAAGCCGCCCAATCTCTGATTCGAGCCACTGCATTCAACAATTGGAAAGGACAAAGAAAACCCAATGAATCAAAATAAAATGACTCAGTTGTTAGTCACATTGTTTAAGCGATGAGATTAAAAAATTCTTATGAGTAGAACATCTACAATGTTTCAAAATATGGCCACCACAATGGAATATCAGCACCATCATGACAGAAGTCCAAATATTGTGCTCTTCTGTATCCACCTTAGCTAACTTTATATACATATGACTGCTTGTTGTCAAGTTCAACCACATCTTAAAGTTGAATATAACATAATATCTTCTTATGCAACACATATTTCAAAATTTTAGTGGTGTCTGGAAACATTTTATGGTAAACATCTCTAAAATAAATTAAATTTACTTCCAACAAACTATACTCCCAGAGCATGAAATGCCAGCATGATATGCAGGAGCGAATCTAGCTTTGATGTTGAAGGGGTGGGGGGCAATATTATAGAATTTTTATTGAGGGGGGAAAATGTAGATATTTTTAAATATGAGGGGCAAAATTGCAATATATATATATATATATATGTATAACTAGCAAAGATCAATCGTAGGTCACCCACCACCACTATACGTTCCGAAAAGAATTTTGAAGTAAAATATACCATCGATCAAAGCTTTAATAAGTGGAATATATTTTGAATGATTGCAGTGAACAATAAACATACATCATTAACTTTAGCTGCCTGGATTTCCATTGTCTTTTCAAGAATCTCACCCTACAAAAATATTCCTTATTTAAAACAATGTCCTTGTGCTAGCCTAAAATTATAAAAAGACAAAGACAAAAACAAAAACCAGAGGTAGGTGTATAATTACCACAGTCAGCCTACTGATAAGTCCACACTTGATGCTCTGGCGTAGACGCTTGCATTCCTCCTGAAAAAGTAGGATAAAAAAACTAATAAACCTGAGTTCTAAAAACCACATTATTTTCGGGCATTTTTGAAACATAAATGTAATCTTCCACGCATCTTAATTTCGTATAAAGCCAACTAATGTCTAGTTAGCCACTACATATAAGATATACACTCTCATACCAAGAATTTTGTTAAGAGTGCATCTCGAAGTGTCTAGACCATAAAAAAAATTGACATCGAAAGCAAGCCATTCAAGAAAAAACAGCGCTAACGTTGTCTCCTAAGCCATATATTGACAAAATAGAGAGTAGGGATGAATCTACCTTGCTTTAAATTTTTTCCATGTTTTCTAAACTTACAGCATTACATGATTGATACTAGTTCCGACAAATGCCATATTCATTTCATGAATTTGGGGGTGGGCGTGGTGCTGGCAGGGGGGGGGGGGGGGGGTGGGTTGGTGGCATCTAGCTGATGTAAGAAATTTCCTGTAAAAGAAAGGTGCTATCCAATCACCTCAGTGACCTCTTGATTTGAGATTGTATCAACTGATATGACTTCAATCTTGTCTAGATTTAATATCTCAACAAGAGCGTCAGTAGTCTTTTTGCCAATTTTATATGGCTCCTCTGCCTTGCTTGTGCCTGCACACAAAATACCAAGAAAAAACCAATTTTTATTTGTTTATTTTTTTCTATCATTTAGTGGTTTTCTGCCCAAGCGGTGATCATGACATGTCAGAAGGGAAAAGTTCCTAGAGAACATAAAGAGAACACATCCTGAGGATTGGTTATATAATTTTTTTAAAAAAGATTTTATTTCAATTACCAAAGAAACTTCTTACCAACAACTTGCACCAGTCTATACATGTCCTGCTTTTGAAGACTACCAGAAATCCGTATTCTCACAAACACTCCAACTACTTTATCATGAAAAGTTTGAACATCTTCAAGGAGATCCTCCATCAACTTTCTACGCAGGTATATCAAGCTAATGTTGTGCATGTCAATCGCTGCATAATCATCGAGATTAGACTGAGGTCCCCGAATGCCATTTTTGCGTATTTTTCTTCTCCCATCTTTCACACCCTTGGTCAGGTGGTCAGCATTGCCATCAACATCTAGCTGGTTATTTTCAATGTCAATAACACTTTCTTGAACATCTTCATTCTGTTCATCTCTGATAAGAAAATGAGAGTCAAGAAGTTTTAACATCTCAAAATGCCCGACTCGAGGTTTCCCAAATATAATTTCAAGTCTCTTATCACATACAATTTGACTCTTCCGGCGTGGATCACGAAGTTTGTTTCTTTTGATATACTCGAGCAAAAGATCTAGCACATCAAACTGAGACAGTTTAGATATGTCGCCATTTTTCATGTGAGAAACAAATTCAAGTAGCTCCTTGGATGCCCACTCAGAGCTGCCATCTGATGAAATAACTTTGTCTCCAGTTACATCACCTGCACTCACCAATTCCTTTTCTTTGGTGAGTGATTTTGGTTTCTTCTCCAACTTTCTTCTTTTAGGTTTTATTTTATTTAAGTTCTCAATAGAATCGTCCGAACCAGACCCTTCATCATTCTCGTCAGCTTGTGCTTCAGACGATTCTTGTTTACATAGACTAGACAACACATTCGACACCTTCCAAGGATTTTTAGCCTTTGCCACTTCAACTGATGAAAGTGACAGCTTAGATTTTAATTTGACATAGTAATCCTTGAAGAGATACTCCCATCCACCCCTGTCGTCAAAATCTATTTGATTTTGCATCTGTCAAGAAGGGCCATAGCTAGGAAATAAGAATATAATCCAACGGCATATTACAAAGTTCAAAGCTATCACAATCACACGACTAATTATTTAAAGTCAAATGAACACAATCTTCCAGATACCAAATTAGCATCACATGTAACAATCATACATTCATTAACTGACTAACAAGAAAATATGTTCTTCACAGCCATAAGTGTAACCCAACTCAGACATGCATGTATGACTAATAACTACCAAATGTTTCTAGCCAAACAGGCAGGCAAAAAATATAACTGAAAGCAAAGGAACTTCAGAAATGGTACAAAGTAAAATTCAAAACCAAAAGGACAAAGAAAATCACATGTTCAAATAAATGCGCAGTTTGTACAGAACTTCCAATTCAATCCACACTTAAAAATTGGTATGATGTAATGAAACCTTTCACAGAACTTCGAATGGTATAGATAGGTCCCAAATAAATACCAAATATGAATCCACTAATTGTGTAGAAATTTGATGTGATCATAAAAACCTAATCTGTCAATCATGAATCTGTGCATCATTGAAACCAAACCACACAGAAATAACAAGGGTGAAGAGAGACCATAGAAGCACATACATCCGTCTTTCCCTGTTCATTGTTTTCAATTAGCATTACAGTTCTCATGCAGATCTCACAAAAGCCTTTATTCTCTCGAACACATGAGATAACCGCATCTTTGCTACATCTCTTGCACAAGGAGAATGTACATGTGTAACACATAAAAACAGCATTCTTCTCACAAATGCTACACATATGCCAACCTGAGAACAACAAAAAATAAAGCAGTTATACAAGAGGCGAAGATAATATTTGACATAATTGATGTTAGAACCAGCTATGCAGCAGTCTTAAATGTAGCATCATCGCACTTCCTAAGGTATTTAATTTACTTGTTCACCTGATTTGTATATGGTTTTGGTGAAACTTATACTTTATTTTACAGTTTTTTTATAAAATTTTAACAACAGTCTTGCTTTTAACTTTGTTTTTTGCAGATATTGTCATATTACTATAGCGCAATAAATCTCCTTACTGTTGAGATCATTCGCATGTTGCTGGATTAGAAACATTACGGTGGCATAAAACTTAAAATTAAATCTTTAATGCATGATCTCCTACTTGTTCAAGCATTCAGGCCAGAATTCTCAAATAGTTAACACCATATCTCCATTCTCATGGCCGCTCTTAATCAACATGTTAGACACTATCAAGTAGCTCTGAAAATCACACTACACTATTAATAATAATCCTCCAAGTAAATAAAACAGATTTTGCATTATTACTTGCATATAATCTAGAATGATTTACATCAAATATCCAAAATATGCTGCATGAGTGCTTGCATATTTATTATGGGATGCACAAAAAAGAAATAACGACTTCAAAAAAAGATTTCACATGCATGGATCTGGAAAAAAAAAAAAAAGTGAATGAACAGAACTAGAAATTTTATTTGTTCATGATAAAAAGTAATACAAGGATTGGTGTCTGTTGGGAAAAAAGAAAAGTCATAGTATTACAATTCTTGGTCAAATTTCCTATGCATGATAGTCCGGACCAAAATCAAACTTCGTATTTATTCAATCTCTGTTTAAACATCTAAAGCCAAGAATCTGCTTCAGTATTATTATTTCCATTTCAACTCGAATTCATAGCCAATTCCCATTGTGTAAATTTAGAAAATCACATATTAGACATATGTACATTCAAAGCAGTTGAGAACAGGTTAAAAAGAAAGAAAAAAACTGTCCATGCTCACATGAAAGCTTGCTATTCGTAATAATTTAAATCAAAACCTTAATCATTTTATATAAACAACATCATTAGTTCGGAGTTAACAGCATGGTTGCTTAAGCAATAATCAGGTAAAATGCTCTAAAGCATCCACATCAACAGATACAATAATTTATGAATGTGTTTTGTCGCGATATAAAGAAATGCATACCACAGTTCCACCGACCCTTTGCCCTGAAAAATGCCTCATCTCGATTAACACAGGATGGATGATAGGCCTTTGGGCAACCTCTGGGAATTAAACGAAGAAACTTCATTGATTAGCAACATGAGAACACATGAAACCAAATATATTCTCAAGAAATACACTCTTATCTTTTTTCCTTGTTAAGTTTGAAAAGATCCCATCCCGCATCTCAGAAAACTTACCTACGGCCACACAGCACCAGCTCCCCGCTATCAAAGCAAATGAAGCAAACATCCTCACCCACCTTTTTCCTGGATGAAGCTTTTGTTGAGGCCTTAGAAATTGATGAACACCTTGAAAACTTCCCTCTCTTCCGCTTCCCTTCAGACGCTATCCTTGATTCAGCCACTTCTGTTTCAGTCTCTATTTCAGTTACCTCCTCGTCCATGATTTTTTCATCTTCCTTATCTAGTAGAGCAGCCGGAGAATAACCCATTTCCTGATCAGGATCAGCCACACCTCCTATTGTGTTCTCGGTCTCCTTTGTTGTGTCCTCAACAGTTTTATCAGTCACCACCATGCTTGTTGTCCAACTTCCCACTTCAGCATCCTCCAATTGAGCCTCCTTGGGCATATAACTCCTCTTCATATCTGATTCCACTACCTCATCTGTTTCCATTCTAATATTTCCCGCGGGAAACTCTTCATCTGTTACTGCCACATCCCGGTTTTCTGCCGCATTAACAGGCTTTATTAGCTTGAATTCCTTTAGATTATCCACACACATGTCCTCTTCTTCCACCATCTTCGTTTCAGACATTAACTTTTCCTCAGCAGACACTTCTTTATTATCAGCAAGATTATCTGTCACATCAGCACCACTTAATTCTGGAACTTGATCATCTTCACTTACATTAACCAAATTTGTGTTCACTTCAGTTATTAGCTCCATTTCTATATTAACATCAGTGATGGGTGTCACCTTAGTTATAAAGAGGTCAACCTTTTCCTCCTCGACGCCAGAGGATTTCTCAGCTATCCCAGCTTCGGAATAATTTTCCACAAAGTCAACCTTCTCCTTGCCATCCTCACGACACAACACCTCCAAATTATTCTCGAATTTCCCACTGTCAGCCAAATCAACCTGAGCTCCCACCTCTTCAACCTTCTCCCCCTTACTAATCACACACTCCATCGCCTCCGGATCGGCTCTATCATTTTGAAACTCCATTCCTTCACTAACTGCCAGCAATTCATCACCTCTTGCATATTTGGGCGACTCGGATAACGCTGGTTCTTCATCTGCATCAGCAACAATCGCCTCAACCTTGGAATCAGCTAAGGCCATAAATTCTTCCTCTGCTCCGATTTCAAGATTTGGGTCCACTGAAATTTCATTTTCTCTTGCATCTATTTTCGGCTCAGAAAACAGACCCGCATTCCCTGCGTCAGACACTCGCTCAGATCCTTCATCGGCTTTTGTTTTCAGTTGAGGGTCCTCAACATCAGAAATCATCACTTCACCGCTAACTTCCTCTGTTAACTCTTCCACCGATACAACCGCCATCACCACCGTAGATTGGAACTCTACAGCCACATTGTTCTCCAAACCAGCCTTTTCTCCTTCTTCATCAGTCACCACCTCTGAGAAGACTATTTCACTTCGTTCTCCAGCAACATCCAAAATTGGTTCACCCGATTTCGGCAGAAACACGCATTCAAGGGGTTTGTTCAAGTTCGATAAAGCTTCTTCATCGTTCTCCATGGAAATACGATCCCCCTTTCCCTCAAAAACCTAAATGCACAAGAGTTGAGAAATTTTTGATGGGGTTTCGGTGACAAGAGTGGAAGGAATCTATATAGTAACACACGCACACAAGCAGCTAAATTTGTTTTTTTTTTTTTTGTGGGAAACGGGCTTCCAATTTATCGGCCCAACACAAAAGGGCCTAAAAGTTATAAGAGTATTCTCTGGTATATCATCTTAGATGTTATCATTTTTGTTTCATTTATGGATCACCAAAAATATTGTTTTGGCCTAACTTGTGTAGATTAAAGGGATAATTGCAAAATGTACATTTTTAGAAAATATAATTCACTTTAGTCTGAGAAAAAAATAATAGTATAAAAAAATCTAATTTTCAAAATCTTTTTATTCAAACAAGAAAAAAATAATAGTATAAAAAAATCTAATTTTCAAAATCTTTTTATTCAAACAGGTCCACTTTCAAAATTTCAAATCAATTTGATGTTTTATTTTGACTCTTATACCCCTCGATGATTTAGTAAATTGTATTGTTGTACTCCCTTGAATTTTATTTTGAGAACAAATAGGTCAATGTGTAATATTATATTATCTATTACATCCTTATATTTATAAAAGATGCATTTTAACTCATTCTTTTACGAGTCCCCTAATTTCTTGGATCCTTGGCACAAAATGGTATCAGAGCATAGGTTTATTCTAAAATATTAAAATAATCTTTTGAATATTAATATTATCCCAAATGGATGAGACAATACACAGGAATATGGATCCGAATGAATGTTCAAGGTGTCACTCATACAGGTGGTACTTCCAAAAATTGGAAGCACTAAATCAAAAGCATATGGCGGAAGCTCAACGCCTCAACCATAAATGTAAATTATTACGAGGAACATGTCTATGCCTACCTGGCATAAACTATTACAAGAAACGGGATAGGATGCCTAAATGACTTCATCCAGTGAATCTCAAACTACAGTTTCAGTTAGTCGAATTTCAGGAAGACGACCATACTAAACATGAGGACGTTACTCCAGACCTCAATGATCCAACAGGGTCCGGACCAGATGATTAGGATGGGATGATTCTGTAGGATAAATCCAGATTCGTCGATCTCGACTCCAAGGAACTCGATCTGTCTTGTAGCAATCACTGCTTTCTTTTCGGGAAGCATTAATCCTTCCTTGTAACAAACATCT
This sequence comes from Haberlea rhodopensis, assembly GCA_907163345.1. NCBI lineage: Eukaryota > Viridiplantae > Streptophyta > Magnoliopsida > Lamiales > Gesneriaceae > Haberlea > Haberlea rhodopensis. Next base: position 91,179 of record CAJQUN010000494.1, read on the forward strand.
GAAAAGATTTTCAAATGTTTAAGATGTTTTTTCATGTTTTTTGATGCTATAAGAATGTCCATCAATATACACGAACATGAAGCTGAAGTAATCCTTGAAAAGATTATCCATCTTTCTCTGATATATCTGGGGAGCATTCGCTAATCCCATTGGCATGTCATTCAGATATAATGTCCTTGTGGTGTGGAGAATGCTGTGAACTTTCTGCTTGCTTCCTCCATTTTAATCTGGTAGAACCCAGACTTACAATCGAACTTAGAAAACACTTTGGCACTCTTGATGCTATTTACCAAATGTTCTCTGCTTGGGATAAAATATCCATCGAATTCCAAGATTTCGTTAATCCCTTTATAGTTGATCACCAATCTCTGCTTTCCTTCGTTTAATTTCTCCATGATTCCGAACAAGAAATCCTGGGGTACTGTATGGAGAAATACCTGCTGAGATTAACTTAAGGTTACGATGTTCCTTAAGTATAATATGCATATCCCTCCGATCTTCCTGGTTCATGAGGATCGGCCTGTACCTAACAAATTCATTTTCTTTTTCAGTTTTCACCTTCAAAGTAGCTCAGAGCTCATTTTTGTTCCACCATGCTAGTGGATCCTCGTTGTGGTTCCTACGAATCTTCCTTTTTACATCCTCTAGAGTGATTTGCTCTTCGAGGGTAGTTTCAGGTTGTGAAACTTCTTCTCGTAAAGCATTTTTCAGTAGCAACATGGTTTCTGGAGTTACTCTTTCCTCATCCTGCTCTCTGAAAGACATGAAATTAACCCAGTCAAAAGTTTGAGAATCTTTTTCACTAGGACCTTGTTGTCGGAACTGAAGAATTGCCTCTCCAAATTTCCGCTGATCTTTCATCTTTGGGTGTCGAAGTTTTCCTTCATCACCACGCTTGTTGCGAAAAGAATGGGGAATTTTCTGTGAAACGCCTCCCGTAATCGTTGTACCATAATCTTATGATCACACAGAGTTGTGAAAATAAGTCTTCTCGCTTCATTCTCTTGAGTGAATGTCTTGAATGTCTGTAGAAAATTGTTTCCTAACAGCATATATGCACCTGTATCATAGGTGAAGTTTTGACTTTGTACCTTGGGGTACCGCCTGCTCCTCCGATAATTATTTTCGCTCCTCGGATTCCTTCATTAAGAATAAGGATCCGTTTGGAAAAGTCTCTTTCGGCAATGGCTGGTAATTTCTCAACAACTTCTTTGGGGAAGCTTTCTCGTCTGGCAGTGCATATTCCAGCTCCTGAGTCAATGTAGGCTGCAAATATTCTACCTGGTACTTCTCATATAACATCCCAATGGAGATGTATATTGAGAATGTACTGGTGGTCATCGAATTCGGTATCTCTTTCCGTCGACCGTGAATTCCATTCCATCTTGCAATCTTTCCCAAGGTTTATGTTCCTCGAGAAATTCAATCCCTATAATAAACTGTTCTTCCGGCAATTCCTTCAATTGTGAGATCAATTTCACCAATTTGAAGATTTTCTTGAAATTTGTCAACTGTAGGTTGTTGCAAATAATATAGGACATTGGAGGGGAAGATATTGTTCTTCTCGGTGATGTCGAAAACTATATGCACTTCTTTCCAGCCTTCTGGGCATTTTAGTTTTCCTATTGTTTTGAATAGATCAGGAACTTTCTGAATTCTGCTTGAGACTGCCTTCTATTTTTCCCCCGGATAATTGTTGATTAACCTATCATGTAGGAAATACATCCTTCTTGGCTCGATCATAAGGCTCCTGCTTCTGTTCAGAACATGTTGATCTTGTATCCTCGATCTCTCCTATTGTCGGAGTATCGATGATTTCCGGCAATACTGATTTGGCGAAATCTTCAAAGATTCTGGGGACTTCGATGAATTCCTTTCTCAAGAATACCTCGGAATGATGAGTATTCGAGAGTGTGTATGGCACCTTGTAAGTGATCGAGTAAGGCCTGTTTCCTTCTCTCATCAAATCTTCTTTTTTAAAATCTTGATGAAGAGTGAGAACTTTGTTGAAGTCTCGATCTCCTAAATTGTATGCAATTCTTGGATAGATGTTGAATGACATCTTTCCTGCATACAGATTTCCTGCCACTGCTCCCAAACATGAATCTTTGAGGTTCGGGATTCTCTTGTCAAAGATCGCCAGGTTGAGGGGCGAATCAATTCCTTCCTTGAATGTTGCTTTAATGATAACTCTAATGGCTCCGATATGAATCCATGAGAGTGTATTAGCAACCTCTCTTTTCACCTTGTTTTTAATCTCCTGGATTTCTCTGTAGGGGATTAATTGCATCTCAATTTGGTTTCCCATGAATTCCATCGGGATAGCAAATTCACATGTGGTAACCCTATGGATAATTTGATGCTTCCTGCTTCGAAGACCAATCATATCCATGGCTTTTTCCATCCCCTCCAATTGTAAATCCATCATACATTTGAAGTTTGGTTCTTCCTTCATGATCCTCATAAGAGTTTTATGAGAAACAGTAGTATGAGAGAAAAATCCTGACGGGTCTTCTCTGATCATGTGCTGAAGGAACTCTCATTCACTCTGATTCTGAGCTGGATTCACCTCTATCAGAATAGATCTCTTCTTCGTAGATGCTTTCATCTGAGGGAATATCCTCAAATTGATAAACCTGTACCGAATCCTGAAAATAGACAGCATCCTCAAATTCTTTGGTATGCTCGAACTGTCTTACTCCACGACTTTGGTTTTCTGGACAATCTGTGGAGATATGTCCTCTTGCTCCGCATGTCCAGCAGTTACAATCTCTGAAACTCTAATTTGCACGGGTGGGTGTGCATCTGAAAGTCCTTTTCGTTGGTGTTCTGCTAGAACTAGCTTGATTAGAACCTGTCGACGAGATTCTACTCCTTGTTGGTCCTGATCTTTTCCCCGATCTGTAGCTTCCGACTTTCTGCTTTGACCAGAACTTTTTAGGTCTCCATGAAGACCTACTTCTTCTTGAACTACTTCCTCGGGTATATGGATGACTTTTGTGCATTTTCATCTTTCGCCGTTGGGGGTAGTTTCCGATGATTGTAGGGATATCATTCACTGTACAACAAATATGAGCTATTTTGTTAATTCATCTGAGCTTCTTGAAATTCTTTTGGAGCTTTGCTTGGTAGCATCACTCCGCAAGCTTAACTTTAAGAAATGACATTCTCCTGGACACCGTCTCGATTGCATGAGGTGTATATTTCTGGATAAGCATTTCTCTCCACGGGCTCGGGATAGACCCGACCAAGGGTCAACATCGACCCTGAACCGGCCCATGTACAACGGGCCGGTTAACCGGGTCAACGGTTCGAAGGGTCGGACCCGTAACCGGCCCGTCTATAGAAGGGCCGGTTAAGGGTCATAATTTCTAACCCGTGAACCGTCGGTTAACCGGCGGTTCAAGGGTTATTTTAATTTTTTTTTACATTTTTAAATTTAAAATATATGTTATGGTGTAGATTGGAACTCACGACCTCCAAATTGAATAATTAGCTTCAACCACTAAGCTATAAGAGCCTTGTTGATCTAAATATAGTGTTATAATTTATATATATTAACCAAACAACTATATCTTACACATTTTAATTATCTGAGCTTGAATTTATTTCATGTTATTTTATATTTAATCCATGGATGAAAACACATTCAAACACATTTTACACTTTATTTCAAATTTTAATAATATTTTTAATTTTGTTTAAAAAGCAAGGGTCAAACCGTAACTGTAACCGTAACCGGAATCGTAACCGGCGGTTCATGAACCATAACCGGAACCGTCAAGGAAGGTTAAGGTTAAGGGTCGATGTTTTTTGAACCGTCGAACCGGCGGTTCTGAACCGTCTAACCGGCGGTTCTGAACCGTGGTCGGGTCTAGCTCGGGATTTTGGCAAAGAACAGTTCTGCTGCATCTTTTTCGTCCATCTTTGACTTCCATCGATACTCTGTAAAGAGTTTGATGTACTCGTCTACATAACAGATATCATGTAGTTCCAGGCTAATTAAAGTTTGTCTGTATTTTTTAGACTTCTCTTCCTCCATTCCTTCGAAATAACTTACTCCAATGAAACAGATTTTAAAGAATTTCGCCACCTTGTCCACGATCTCTTTTAGGGACTCGCCGGCTAAAACTTCTTCCTTGGTACATGGGTCTCCCATATCCCCGGCAATCTTGACTGATCCTTCCAGACTCATTTTAAGAAGTAAAATGAATCCTTATTTGCTTAAGTCAAGGGTTCCTGCTGCTATTCTCATTGCTGAAGCCCATTCATCAATAAGAACTTCTCTGTTTTTTAAATCCAAAATATCCATGTTGAGCATAAGTCCATATGGATGGATTGGATCTAGCTGCGATTTCTCGTAGGGTGTCTGATGAATATCTGGTCTTCGGGAACGATTCCTTGTTCCAACTGGGGGATCCAAAGTTGCTGAAATAAAATCTTTCATGTGAGGCACACTTTGATCACCTTCGGGTGGATTGTGTGACCCGAAACTCTCTTGTGGTGGAGGTCTTTGTACAAGCTCTCAAATCTTGAATTCAACGAGATTTAATCCCGCAAATGAATCAGCAAGATCACGTAGATCTTTCAGGTTGATTCTTTCCATTACTTTGTGGGATGTAATGACTCTCATCGTAGGACTGCAATAACTTTTCCAGTCTCTGTCAAAGGCCTCCGGACCTCCTCTGCTTTCCTTTTTTGATGTAAAAGGGGTTCTGTTCCGTAGGACGGTGGTAACCATCCTCCGTTCCTTCTTCCAGTCGGGCTTGGTCTTGACTCCAATTCCTTAACTCGTATTTGAATATCTCGAAGGTTTTCAAGAATCTCTTCCTGATATTTGATCATGGTCCCCATCTGACTCTGAATCTGATGGATCTGTGCAGGGACATGGTATTGAAGGTATCCATAGCGCTGCACTGTTTTCTGGATTTCTCTAAGATCTTGGGATATCTTAGAAGAATCTGGCTCGATTTCTCGAAAGGTTGGTTCTCCAATCTTACTCATCTGGTCCAGACCCTGTTGGATCATTGGCGGCTGAAACCACATCTTCATGTTCAGGATGATCGTCTTCTTGAAGTTCTGCTAACTCGAACTGTAGTTTGAGGTTCACTTGATGGAGCCTCTTCGCAATCTTTTCGAGTTTCTTATAATGGTTTATACCTGGTGTGTCTAAACCTGTTCCTCGTAAAAGTTTCCACTTATGGCTGAAGCGTTGAGCTTCTGCCATATTCTTCTGATTTAGTTTTTCCAATTTCTGAAAATACCACCTTTAAGAATGACACTTCGAACATTCGTTCGGGTCCATGATTTCTTGAATTGTCTCATCCGTATATGTTACAAATTAATATTCAAGATATTATCATAGTATTTTTAGAATAAACCTAGGCTCTGATACCTTTTTGTGCCACAAAAAATGCGGACTTGTAAAAAGACGACGTTAAATGTTACTTTTCTATAAATATAAGGATATAAAAGATAATTAAATATTATATATGGACTTCTTTGTAATTTAAACAAAAGTCTAAGGGATAGAATGCAATATATCAAATCATTGAGGGGTAAAAGAGTCATCATAAAACACCCAATTGATTGAAAATTGGACTTATTTCAACAAAATTATTTTAAATTTGGCTTTTTATGCACTAAGATTTTTTCTCAAGACTTAAGTAGATTTTGTGTCACATAGTGTACTTCCTTATAATTCCCCCTTCAATTTTTTACATCTTAATCAATTAAGGTTGCGTCTGGATTAATGAATTTGATTTGAAGAAGATACTTGATAACATCTTAATCAATTAAGGTTGCGTCTGGATTAATGAATTTGATTTGAAGAAGATACTTGATTTGGAGAGGGATTTGATTAATGTATTTGAAATTATATCAATCTTAGGTATATTTCAAATCTATCATAATTATCATTACATCAACATTTGAAATCCACCTAACATAACTTCATCCAAATAAATCAAATGGATTTGAAGCCAATGAGAATTTTAAATCTGGTTTTCATTTTTGGATGAAATCATTTATGCAATTTGTATTTACCAAAGAATGAGAAAGATATGTAGCATAATATTTAAGAATTCAACAAAGGACGACTAAGAATTCTCTCGGATGCAATATTGTATTTTATTTACAAAATAATGTATAGAACTATAGTTTTTTTTTTTATATATTTTGGGGTCCATTAACTGAGTCTGAGTGCTACAGATAACTAAAGACAAAAGATCACTACTTTTAAACAATAAATCAACATCCAGCAATTTGCCATAGAAAAGCCCGAATATGCATAATGCAAAAATAAAAGAGAATGATGGTTAAAAATGAGATAATTTCTCTGAGAAACTTTATTGGTAACTCTAAGGTTTCTAAGGTCTTATAATTTACAGCAGATAAATGTGGCACGAACTTCTTCAAGAACAATGTTCTACACTAGTAACTGCAGATGCTAAGAGTTGCAGAAAATGCAAATCAAAATGTATGCCCCCATTGGTTTTGATTCCATTGCTAATACCACCTTATGCCGGAGTATATCAAACTGCACATACCAGAGTGTCTCAAACTGCATATAGATGCAAGACAATGGGAGAAGACACAGAAAATTAAACGTACAAAAATATTTATCAAAAAATACTAAAAGTAGGGCACGACAATGCAAGTGTTCTGTGAAATAATAGACAGTATAAATCAAGTGTCGTTTTAGTTACAGCAGTTAACATTAGACATGACAAAAATCATGTTCCTATAGTCAATATTTTGTTCACTGGAAAGAACACGAATGACCAATCCCACAAAAGGTTCATGAAGCATCATAGTATGACTATTATATATTGTTATGCATTGAATATACCTTCATTATTCTCGGGCACCCTTTTGAATAATCCATCTGCAATCTTTTCAGGTTCATGGTGATTGTTAACCAAATCATTCACTTGTTCCTGAGAAACAGGTCGAAAAATAATAGACTTTACAAATTACTCGACTATGGTCTAGAGTTATTAAGCCATGCTGCTTGACTTATAGTTTCTGAGAGACAACAACGGTTCTGATTTAAACGAAACCTGGTTACTTGAAGCTCTTCCATGCATCCATTGGGGCCAGGCATTGAGATCAATCAATTTGTTCTCCATTTTTCCATTACAATCAATGTTGTTGCCCATTATAGGATTAGGAGAAACATGAGTAGGCTCTATCTTAGCTGGTTCGTCTAAACTTTCCGGTTTATCCCCTGGAAACTACAAAGAACATAGAGGTAGAAACGAATGTCATTACTCACGTTTGACTGTCACAAAAATGAGAACCAGTGTCTTCTGGGTGAATTGCATTTGACGCCATGTGATATTCTAAATTAGCTTTTAAAAAAGCATAATTATTGAGGGCAAGAAAAACAAAACAAAAAATGCACAAACAGAAATATCATTCAAGGGTTTTAGGAATATATTAAAAAATAGGGAAATTTGGCGCTTTTTTCTCAAAGAGCTTTTTACTATGAATATCATAGAGGGGACAGATGCATTTTACCCAGTTTCCTCTACAACAGCCACAAACCTCAACTCTCTGCCTCAAAAGGAGATATCTTCCATGATGTTCTTTTACCACCGACATGGACAATCATATCACATTGCAGACAAAGGGAACTTCCATCAACCTCACAATAGAAGAAAGCTACATACAACGGCTCAGGAAGTATTCTTGAAAATAGGGTGCCACCTTTTCAAAAATGACGAGGAAAGAGAGAGAGATATGAACCAGCATACCAGGTGCATTTTCACATATATCGCAACGTGGGACTTCACTGGGTTCGGCAAGACCAACTCGTATATGCCTACTTGCAAGCTTGTTACACATATGGACCTGCCAGACAACATTAGTAATATAGATTTGGGCCACTTTTATTTTCAGTAGAGTTTTCTCGACAAAACTGTAGGTCAAATGAGAATTCATGATATGGACCAACATAGATCAAGGGACACAAGAAGGAAGATAATACTATATTCTCCACATTTTTACTAGACATGTGATCTTTTGTCCCGAGTAAATTTGACTGTTGAAACCATTATGTTTCCAAGAAGTACACACCCTTTAGCAGAGCACGATCCTTTCATAATCACTTTTACAATGACGCTAAGAAGATATATCCTAAATACAGGCAAATAAACCAAGTAATCATCAAAACATTATTAAAACAACTAAGAGATTTAACTTAAACAATCTCTTTATTCCACTCTAGAGCCGATACCCATCATCCAATATTAAAATTTGTAATTAGCAGATAACTTATAATTTGCAATGAAACAAAATCATACGGTACAGCGTTTGGCATTTCGTTAATCAAAACAACAATTTATAATAGAACGCGACACAATATGTATCGTACAATTCCAAAAGGGAAGTATCATAAATCTCGATACATATAAATAGATAATAGCATAACAAATTCAGTCACAGCACATGTTTTAAATATTTAAATTACAGAAACATCTCGAAAGTAGTTCAGAAACAACTTCGATCTCGAAATCAAAGAGACAATCAAAAATAGCTTAGATTGTAAACTCCCATCATCAAAATATGCACATCAAAAAAGAACATCCAAGTTCCAAACCTACAAGTCATTCATCAAAAATGGCAATTTTTCTAATACTCTACGAAAACGAAATCAAACATAAATTGGACTTTACTATTAAAACGCACAGAATCTTCGATACAACTCAAGCACAAGACATCAGAATCCAATGCAAACTGCACAATCTTCAAGTTCATTCTCAAATTCAAGAGAAGTAACTGATCCTTGGTCAGTAACTTAACGATGTGTTGGTGGGTTTAGTCACTAACGAAGTTATTTAACCGTCTGTGTAGTTATTTTCTGATCCTCTAGTATAAATGGATGTATTGTAGTTTGTATTGTATGTGGTATTCTGTATTTTGAGTACAGTAACAATAGAAACTTGTTTCGGAATATTTTGTTGCAATCCCCTGACTCTCACAGCATCACAAACATGATCCCTCAGCCTAACTCTCACAGCATCAGACACATAATCCCTAGCAATCCCCCACTTCCGCCCAACAGAAACATAATCCATAATTTACAATGCGAACAAAATAATATCGGTGCAATACCTTATCGTCACAAGCACGACAAAGCGCCGCCTCATCCGCCGAGCAGAATAATATCGCCGCCGAACTCTCACAAACGTCGCACAGTGTTCTCATTTCAAATACATATAACCGTTCTTCTCTATTGTTTTAAAATTAGTCAACAATATATCAGGTCATAGCACTCCGCTACACATAAATACATACAGAGTAAATACACACGCAAACCCATTAATTGATAGATACAAGAGAAAACGCCCAGTACACTTACAAGAGATCGACGCTAAGCAGAGTTACTGCGTCGGTATTTTTACAAGGTGCGGCGGGTGACGCACGGCTGTAGGGTGCGCCGGAGATCGAATGAAAACGGAGTTGAGGACTATTTTATGCTTAGCGTGCTGGTGCAGAGACAGTATCATGGTTCATGAATGTGCGGCTTGAAGCGTGTAAATTTTGGATTATGTTGTTCCTAAACTGCCCCTAGCTCTAGTTTTTAAGTCCTATTTTTAAAAGGGATAATTACATCGACGCATCTCGACTTTGACTTAATTACAAAAACCTCCTATCAACTTTAGAAAATTACAGAGACCTCTCATTTGATGTAACTCCGTCAAAAACAATTAACAGAACACATAAAATGATATTTTTGCCATCTTCTATATATAGTAAAAAGTATCAAACTATTACAAATATACCTCTACATTATATATAATATAAAATTATCAAAATATACATATACATCCACTTATATTATAATATACATTATAATTACACCCCATATTGTATCTTATTGTTTTATTTTTCGTTTTTTTTTCAAAAAAATTATTTATAAAATATTTTTAAACTATAAAGTAGTTTTCATATTAATGATAATATTTTAAAACTACTTATATATAAAACTATGTTTAATCTTAACTGATTGCATCATCCTTATTATCATATTTTTTGGTAATTATGATGATAAAAAGATCTTGTTTTTGGTCATGATCTTTAATAACAATTATATATTTATATGTTAATTTTAAATTGATATGTTTAGACCATGATCTTTAATGAGAATCGATGTTTTTAACGAATCGGTTTGTTCGATTTAATATAAAAATCAGCTAGTTCAATTGGTTGAAAAACAAATTCGGTCAGTTCAGTTTTTACAAATTCGGTTCGATTTTGACCGAATGCACACCCCTAATTGAACTCCTATTTGTGCAGTTGCCTTCCCACTTAATGGAGATTTCCTGTCTAGGCAAGCTAATTGGAGACCAACTAGATTTGTCAAGATTAATGTGTATGCATCTCTTCCACATTCAACCAATTTTTGCGGGTTAAGTGTGGTTATCCAGAATGACCAAGGGTTTGTGCTGTTAGCAAGAGCACTATCTAACCATGTAATTGAGGGGACAAATTTGTAGTATTTGTATTGAGAGGACAAAAATATAAGTTTTTAAAATATATGGGACAAAATTGCAATATATGTATATATATATATAATTTTTAAATATAATAAATATACATTTTTTTGAGGGGGGCAACTCATGCACTGCATTCGACCCTAGTTGCAAATACACGCCAAACAAATTCCAGGAATTTTCTCGTCTCAAACCTGTAGAATTGTTAACCGTTCATGAAGGAATTCTGATAGCAAGACAACATCAATGGAACATGTATTTGGCGGGGTTGTTTTAAACCCTCTTCATAATTCTATTTATACAATATTTGATATTGAAAATAATAATTCTATTAAGACAAAGTAAATAAGAACAACAAAACTACTTCAATTCTATCCAAATTTAATTGCAACTGAATTTATTTTAGTTTTATCCAGATTTAATAATAATATAGTTTATTACTCAGTCATTTATATAAAAACTAATCTCAACCATCAAATCTACATATTTATTCTATTTTTTTATTTTTATTTTTCATGTTTTTACTAGCCTTTCAATTCAACTGATGGGTGGGTCTTTAATGTTATGCATATTTTCAGAAGCAACAAAAGTTGAGTGAGAAAAGGACTGGTTTGGTTTGGTCTGGTCTACAAAACAAGAGCTGAAAATTATTATATAATATGATACTCCAAATCTATAGACAAGAGATTTTATTCACAGCCACAGATTTCAAAAAAGTACAACGTGGGGGATGAAAGCTACTCCCAAACCATTTTCATCCACAAACTCAATTTCTTCCTTTTTTTCTCAATTGTCTTCACTTTTGTCCTTCCAACCACAAAGTTTTCATTATTCTATACGAGGGATCCACTATCCACGGTTTTATTTTTGTACACCAATACTAATACACATATATATAATATACATATATATATATTGATATTAGTGCACAGCCGATGCATAAAAGAAAACATCACTATCTCATGGAATATCATATATTGGTAATGAAATTTTTTCCAAAGATATCATCAACTTAACCGATTTTATATACCTTACTTGAACCAGCTGACTAAGCACATTAATGCAAAATATAATATTGTTCGTGTAAAAATGAAATTTGTGTTTGATTCTTTTTAAATTTGGCAAACTCCGTTTTAAAATATTGTTTCATTAAATTGAATCATACCCAAAAGCCCTTATTGTAAAGAAAATTTAATAAGATGTGCAAATAATGAAAGTGTTGTGATAAATTAATAGTTTGGGTGGCAATCAGGGATTGGTATGCTACATAAAAAAATGGGAAAGAGAGCAATCTGTAATTTTAGACGCGCAAAATACAATTTTAGGGAGAAAACACAATTTTAGAGGAGATAATGTAATTTTAAGGATAAATATATATATATATATATTTAGATATGACACTTACCCTGTCTTGCCTGACAATGCATCCGCCCCAAGCCTTAATCAAATGAACCCGATGCTATGTTATATGGATAACAAAAATTACATGTAAATTGATACGAGTAATAATAGAAAGAGAGTGGCATACGAGGTTGAAGAGCATGATGAAGAACACCGAGAAGTCTGGTAGAATATGGGTTTATTAGTGCTTGAGTTATATTCAATTATATTCATTTGTACATGTGTGTATCTGTTCTAAAGATTAGCTGATTAGCTGAACTTGTAACTGAATTGTTAGTTGGACAGTAGAGGGATAAATAGGAGAACTAAGTATAGCGAGAGGGGAGACTTATATCATAATTTCAATCATTTTATAAAATAATAGTTCACCATCTCAATTCTTCTCTCAATGCTCATCCCAAATTTTTAGGAGATTAGCGATCTCGAATCAGCTTTATCTTTGATTCTATCATAAATCTTATATGTATTTTGCAGTCTAGATATGATTAGCTTGTAATGTCGGGGAAATTTGATTGATGTATACCATTTTATATATAGAAGGCTGCAATTGAATCGTATTAACAATCTAATGAAAATAAAGTTTTCACCGATCAAATCCCCTAAGTATAATTTATGTTGATTTACTTGTCTTACTCTTAAGGGTTGTGTTGATGTTATGGTCGTTTTTTAACCATCTCCTTCTACTTACCGTTGTGGCTGCTTTATACTATATATTGTCTGGTTTTTGTTCAAAAGAAGAAAAAAAATCCCCAGTATATATGCTTCATGAATTCAGAAATAAGAAAGTGAGGGTAAGAAACTTAAGTAGTGTGTGAAAATCGTACTTTATGTACTATCGGACTTATATATGTCAATTTCCTATAGTCGTTCTCTCTTTTCTTTTTTTAATCACATCTTCTTTTCCTATTTTCCCTTAAGAAAATATTAATGTTTCATCCCATCAAAAGTTCTAAACAGAGAACTGGAAGTTTTAGGAAGAGTAGATATATCATTTTCATGTGATACTACTCTTGAAATGTGTAATGGGGAGGTTGGTTAACCATCATCATGAAAATCACACACAACTTTCTAATCTTTTTGAATAGATTTGAAATTGCACCCATTTTGGGCATAATTTAAATTCATCTCAATAAAGGTGCGGATTTGAAATATTCACAATATAAATTTATCCAAGCAATCAAATAAATTTAGCATCTATGGTTTCAAATCCCTTGGATCAAGTGCACCATAAAAGTGTCAATGAGGTATTTGAAATAATGGATTTATACTTTAAATCCGTCCCAAATCAAATTCCTCCAGTCTGAATCAATTCATTTCATAGAAAAGCCGCAAGAATTTCACAACTCAGCGTCATTTTGAGCAATAACCTAATCATCATATCATGCCAGCATTGAAAAATAAAAAGCACTCATAGATAGAGTTTATAGGAGAATCAACTCAAAGAAACTGCAAGCAAATAGCTTATTATTTGACACATTTTCTCTGGTCATTCGTGTGGAGCAAATTATGGAATGGTGATATCAGAAATCGATCGAGACCCGCTTCATCAGCCTAATCTTGCTTCTCTCCGTAGGACCTTAAAAGGAAGAAAATTGAAGATATTCTCAATCAGATTTGAGAAATATTTTAGAAGCTAAGGTGCAACCTGAATGAATTTATGTTGGTTTCTTATGCACAAATATGAAGTAAACTGGATACTCGTATCGGGCATATGCAAGTTTCCCCATAAATCTATGATTTTTTCTCGTTCTTTCCCATCAAGATAGAATGATGAATGCGATCAACAATGATATGCTACACGAAAACAAGACGGTGTAGTCAGAATTACCTCCTCGGCAAATTTAATCAAAATGGTTGTTCTAGGTCGTTGTTGCCCATCTACAGGAACGAAATGAGCCGTGACCACAGCCGGAAAACCTGCATTGTCGAGTACTCCCTTCAAGATGGAAAAAACAAGCATTTAGAGCTTCTGCCCTAAAAAAAATTCTTACTTAATTAATCAATGCAGTAGGTACCCTCACTATCCCAGCGACAAAGGCTCCACAGTTAAATGCTCCCATATCTTTAGGTATTGAAATAAATCTAGAGTGCAAGTACTATGTCAGCAGGAAATTGTAAAAGATTATAAATTCAAGGCAATAAGAAAATGAATACGTACACAAACAAATATAACCTGTTAACAAGAAGTTCCTTCTCACTTATCATGTACTCGTCTTCGTGCTCGGTGCCTTTTTCCAGAGAATCGGCCACCTGATATTAAGGTAAAGTAAAAACTGATATTCATGACATGAGTTTGTTGATACAAATTAATTTGTATGAGTTGCTACAGCAGAATTTGTTATGTTCAATGCTAAAAAGTTCTTTCTAACTGCCATGGGTGGAGAATGAGGAGAAAAAATTCAATGTTTAGTGTTTATATTTTAAATTTTCATGGCGTGGATTGAATCTTAGAACCAAGTTATAGGAAATAAACCATTCCACCACTCGAATTGGCCCCAAAATCTAATGATTTGTTAAATGTTATGGTGTCTCATCCGCAAAATGGGCAGGACTTACAGCAACGCTTAGGAAGAGCAGTATGTGTGCCCCAGAGAGAGAGGCATAATTAGAAGAGAATAAATTGTCACTAACCTTCCCAAACAAGATCTTCCACACCGTACTATGTATGAAGGACAAGATACCCAATAGCCGTGTTTCCCTTCTGTTACCCTACAGAGACACGAAAATATCACAAAAATTACATATCCTAAATGCATCATGCATGAAAAAGGAGAGGCAAGAAGAAAAGAATTGATTGCGAATAACTCTACATGAAAAATATCAAGCAAAAAATGCCATAACCGCAAGTCCTGTATAGTGCACAAGCTGAATATGTTGACGAATCCAAAATCTCCTAGAATAACAGCTTATTCCAATTTAAAACAAAAATCACACATCAATCTGCCTGAGTGCTTTCTCATTCAGTTTTTTTTTTACACTCAAAATATCCTACAGCTGTAATTGTCTTAAATAAAAGAAGGTTTTACATATGAAGAGCCAACATGCAGACACGGACCAATAATACCTCAAGAATAGCATCATACAGCCTATGTGCATACAAAGGTAACCTATCGTTGGAAAGCGGAATTGTAACAATTCGTAGGTTATGATAAAGTTCACCACCTTCTCCCTGTGACAGAGAAGTTCCAGAACCCTAGTTCCAACAGCATAGCCAGCATCCTCTAACCTGATACGCAGGAAACACATCAATTATTCCATCAAGCATAAACACATAATATAATAAACATTCTGAGAAATATCCCATCTTAAACGTTCAACATAAAAAGGATCTCTGCCTTAAGCCATTAACCATCATAAAGATAATGTCAATCCCAAGGCTAAATGCTAACTCCCATTCATGAATCCGTAAGAGGTGGGCAAATTAATAGTTATCAAAGCACTCACAAGCGTCAGGACTCAAGGCGCTCCCGTAAAGCACACACCCTGGTGCACCTTAAAGGCACGAGAAGCGAGCCTTAAATGTTGGGAATGCAATGCAATGTGAAACGTGATGGAGTATTTATTTGTGTTTGGTAGTATAGTTGTATCATAAGAAATATTTTTATATTATTGTTCAAGAGTTTATAAATATATAGCTTATGCTTAGTAACTTTTACTTTGATATAAGTCTCTCCATAACCCATACAATAACTCTAAATAGCTTAAAGATTATAATAGATTGACCAGCAGTCACCTTCGTTCCAATTCTGCTATGTTGTCTACTTGAGTCTGATTGTATTGAACAAGCTCCGAAAACAAGAATGCAAATGCACTCAAACTAACCTGCAACAAATCCTCTTTTCATATTATTACCAACATCGATGCAATAAGACAATTAGACTCGTTGTCAGTAAAACAAATGAATCTCATTCTTTGTCAGCAAATTCTCAACTTGAATCTGATCTCAAATAGTGTAGTTTTACCAAAATACAGCAAATTGAATAGGTTTTAGAAATTTTAGCTCAAAAGTCAAAACCTTCAATCATCAGTCCCAACAAGAATTGGAGAGTAATAAAATGGTTCGTCGCAATTTTACCCAAAGAGACTTTAAGAAAAGACCCTTTATCACTATATCAACACTAAATCAAATATGATGACCTTTAAGAAGTAAACAAAATGAAGATCTGAATAATTTTAGGAAAAAACCTCTTGTTTGCCTTTGCTGAGAGGCCGATCGAGTACGTTTGAATATTGCTTCATTTTCCCAGTTCCTATCATCTCCCTCGCTATGCACGCAAATTATGGTACAGAGTAACGGGAATTTTGGCAGCCTCGATTGGTGTTGAGTTTGCGTCGGAATCGCCAGCTACTTTTGTTCCTGAAATGTACTCCAGGCAAGAAATCGACTACAATTAAGTTTCCATGGCCGCTACATACGGTGGCGGATTGTATGTTATTTTGTTTTGTACAAAAAATATTACAAAAAACAATAATATTCGTAATTAATAATAACAATAATATGATCAATTGTCTTGAAATAAACCAGGAATGCTAATATATTTTGATAAATAAAATAATAACTAAGTTAATAATATTACCACAAAGCAAAAAACTATAATTGTTAGAAGAGATACAACTTTATTTCAATATAAAGTGTCGACACTATTACACAAAGCTACATGTTAAACGACAGATGAACATGCGAGATAGCATCAGGTAGATGCTAATATGTCAGACTTGTTATGCCTTGAATGATATATCCGTCCACGAGAGAAAAATTGTTGGGACACTACTGTTGTATAAATTTTACTGGATGTGTATCTTAAGAAGGTAGCAAGCAAAAATAACAAATGTCTTTGAAGTAGGAATTGTCGAGGCGAGATTTAGAATCTCCATCATTAATACAATATTGTCCCGCCACGATGCTAACGGTTCAATTGACAATTTGTCTCCCAAGATACGACGAGTATGATTTGTGATAGGAGCACTCCAAATCACAAATCCTTTAAACCACAAAGGTTTAAAAGTGCTCAACAAACAATTATAAAAATGCTCTAAATGCTCATTTTTTATCACAAAACTTTGCTTTGATTTTCGAAAATCTTGTTATAAACAAGTGAGTGAATGTTATATTTATAATATATCAATAGATATGTCCAAAAAGACACCATTTGGAGGCACCACATCATGAAAAATCACACCCGAACGAGAATGGACGCACCATTCTGTCAAAAGGTGCAGGACGCGATCGATCGCGCCCCTGTCTCCAACACATAGAAACACACTGCCTCGCTCGATCGACCACGGCATAAGCCGCGATCGATCGCCCGATTAGTTTTTTTTCTTCTTTCGATTTAATTCAAATTTCCAACAATTCCCACATGAATTAAATTAATGCATCTATGCAATTGAGCGCTTTTTAACAAACTATTATGGCATCTTGAGAGATAACTCGTGGCTTTGAATCTTCCGTAGTAGTATTCAATCGAATTTACTTGATTTAATATTGAACTTATATTATTAAACTATTTAGTTGTTAGTGTAAACCTAGACAATTGAACACACACCATAACAATTCTAACATTCGTATTGATTTCTTTTTGTGTCCATTCCGGCATTGGACCACGATTGGTTTCATAAGTGCTTTCCATCTTTGAAGCGGCCACACTTCGCACTTACGTATGTGATCTCCTAGAAGAGTATCCCGCTATACTCCAACATATTCTTATATGTCTTAGGAATCATTAAATGTCTTTTGCTTATCCTCGTACCCCTTTTGCAGGATATACCATTATCATATGAATGAGTTGGAGAGTGATCTCAAAGATGTTTATACAATCTCATAATTTAGTTGTCTCATTTGAACCTAGATCTTGGGATCTCCAGTCAACAAGGTTGGGTATCCACTATGAGATTTTGATTATAGGGTTTTAACCAAATTCACATTCGATAAATTTCCACATGATCTATCGGTTAACCATTTCATATGCGGATCTGTGGTTTCACATAATCACTCATGATTATGCCACTAGAGATCATTTTGTCATATAGCATTAGCACAACACATTTTAGTTGCATTCACAGGATTTTTGTCTAACAACTTATAAAGCCACTCGACCGAAGAAGTTTTATATGTTTTGCATAGAGAATTTTCCACAACAGTATATTTTCAATTTTGGTAATCATATTACCTTCTTTGCATCATTTTATCCTTTTAGGATATTTTCATCATCGAATTTAAAGTGTTGTTAACTTGTTATTTCTTACAAAATTCGAGACCAGAGGAAATACTCAACTTTAATTCACAATTCATATTTTAAGCGCATTGATTCTTGAAATTTTACAAGTTCAATATTCTATTTCTTGTAAAGTTGAAATTTAAGCGCGAAGCTTAAAATTTGAAACTTGAATTAATCCTTGAGATTTCATTCTTCAAATGTCCTGGAAATTTTAATTCCAAGCATTGTTCTTGATGCACATATATCAAAAATGTCTCGTTAACATCTTTATTTGTTACTTGATGATTTCTAAATTGCTTCCTCATTGAGCATATCATCAATACACAAGCTTATATATGCTTAAGTGTATACAAATTTGCCAAACTCGTTCACATGATTTGTCAAACTCTTCATATCATTTATTTGGCGTTTGTAATGACTTCACTTTGGCATTCATCTAGTTTAGCTAAGCACCCCCATATTTCAAATATTGTAGGAAACTCTTTTTTCCTTCAATCACAAGGTTTTTCGTCCTTGCCTAAATGTGGTACTTATAATGTGATTGACTCATAGAATTGCAACCCCCACAACTTTGGGATAGTCACGAATTGCACTGGCGTTCAAACTTTCGTATTTCAAGCTCTAAGTGTTATCGTCTTACAAATCCAATTCAAGACTTTATTTCTTGAAGATTTCGCATTTAAACGTACTTGCTTACAAAAGTTAAAACTTGGATAATATTCTCAAACTTGGTTCACAATTTGCAATTTAAGCGCACTAACTTAGAAAACTTGAATTCAAGATTTTAATCTTGCAAATTCATGTTATAAGCGTACTAACTTAGAAATTCAAAATGAACCAAATGAAATATTACAACGCCTAGTCAAATTTTGTAGCTTCGATTCATCACTTGTGTTTTAAGCGTACAAAACTTAGAAACTCAAATTCAAGATTTTATTGTCTTGCAATTCAAGCTTAAGCGTCAAATTCTGAGACAACACAAGTATAATCTACTCACAATTTTCTATAGCAAACCTCATTTGCTAAATTTGATTGCAATCACATTCTTAAAGTGTTTAAACACCTCATTGGCCTCGGTTTGCTTCATAACAAAGAAGTCACAACAATATCATGTGCAAATATTGATAAAGTAACAAATTACTTTTCCCACATCTATAGTTTGCACAATCTTTCCATCACAAACATTATTGTGAATTAACTCTATAGACATTACAAATCTTCTAGCAAATGAATGACGATTTTGTTAATTAGTGCTCACACAAGCAATAAATTTAACATTACAATTTGTGTTGCGAACCATGGTTTAAATGATCCTAACAATCACGCCACAAACCATAAGATTCAATCCAATAAGTAATAACATAAATTTTATTGTCTTCAATAAATATCGTTATTACATTTGTTTAGAATCACTCCATTATTGGAGTTTACAACCTTTAAAGATACACAATCTAATTAAGCGGTAATCACTAGATCATCCAAATAATTTGAGATGCAATCTTCTTCGGTCACGTTTACTTGATCCATAGCCTTCCCACGATCGTCTTTATGCGATAATCATTTGCCATGTGATTGAGTTTTCCACATTTGTAGCAATTACCTTTCAATTTCTTCACCTTTTTCATATTGGAGGCCATGCCGTCAAACTTGCGCTTTGTTCCGGCAGGTTTTTCCACTAAGTTCACTCGTGCTTCATGTTGGTGCCAATTCTCCTTCCTTTCAGAATTTTGCCGTCCTCTTCGATTCTCAAGTGAACCACAAGGTCTTCAAGATTCATCTTTTCGTTTGTACTTGAGATAATTCTTGATGTCCTTCCATGATGGAGGCAACTTTTCAATCATTACTGCCACTTGGAATAAGTCACTTAGAACCATTCCCTCCGCGTGAATTTCGTGCGTGATTACTTTCAAATCTTGCACGTGCTCCATCACCGGCTTTGTGTCAACCATTTTGAAATCCAGGAATCGTCCAACGATGAATTTATTCATGCCGACATCCTCGGATCTATACTTTTTCTCCAAGGATTGCCACGATTTCTTGGCCGTATTCACTAGATAATACACATTGTACAATGTATTGTCTATTCCATTGAGAATATAATTCTTGCACAGAAAATCGCTTTGATTCCACGCATCAACCGAATCTATCTTTTGGCTGTCGTCATCCTCCATGACATTAGGGGCATCCTCATTGAGGAACATTGTCAACCCCAAGACTGTCAAATAAAACAACATATTTTGTTGCCATTGCTTGAAGTCGTTTTCATTGAACTTCTCTGGCCTTTCACCATGATGAACAGGAGTCGTTGTTGCACTCCAATAAGCCATTTGTTGCTAATATTGTCTTAAGATTGTTGTATAAATTTTACTGGATGTGTATCTTATGAAGGTAGCAAGCAAAAACAACAAATGACTTTGAAGTATGAATTGTCGAGGCGATATTTAGAATATCCGTCCTTAAGATAATATTGCACTGCCACGGTGCTAATGGTTGAATTGGCAATTTGTCTAACAATATACAACGACTATGATTTGTGATAGGAGTACTCCAAATCACAAATCCTTTAAACCACAAAGGTTTAAAAGCGCTCAACAAGAACATTGATGAAAATGCTCTAAATGCTCAAGTTTTATCACAAAACTTTGCTTTGATTTTTGAAAATCTTGTTATAAACAAGTGAGAGAATGTTATATTTATAGTATATCAATAGATATGCCTATAAAGACACCATTTGGAGGCACACTATTGTTGGGATATGCCCTAAGACAAGTCATTAGATGATTGTTTATGACATACAATGTAATATGATTTTATTAATGGCAAATCATTAGTATATATTATTCGAATATCTGTGCAATATGAATTGATATATAAGTTAATGTCCCTAGAATAATATAGTATTATTCTTAAACATTGTCCATAGTCAAGTATTATCATGAATTGGGATAATGATAATACATAGAGACTAGTATGTGTTGATTGATGAATTGTTCATTGATATGAGATATCAAATCAACACATGGGTACATGTTAGAGAACGATGTGCTGGACAGACCCACCATGAGAATGCAACATGGATAGTTATATGATCGTCATATGCAATTCTCATAGTGATAATAATGTATGTAATCCTTACGACTTGTGATCATCAGAGATCCCAACATAAGGAGTTATGTATCTTGATATTGTCAAACGTTACCCGTAACAGGGTATACTATAAAGGTGACTATTGGATACACTACGAATTATGTAGAGGGATGTTGACTGATCGAGATAGGATTTGTCCCTCCTATATAACAGGAGATGTGTTAGGCCCTTGATCAAGTGAGAACGAAAATGCATGGTCATGCTCGAATGAGTCGATATGAGATATCGAGCTTATTCGTTTATTCTAGTTCTACTTGGGGATCAAGAAATAAAGATTGAATATACGAGTATGACTATTCCATGACTCGTGTTCAATCTAAACACAAAGGACAAAGGGATTAAGTTACATGGTTAATATTATCACAAGTTCTAAAGGTTATGTCGAGTCATTGACATTCTTGTAATTTGGGTAGCCTTGATGTGTTGCTAGACACCGCTCTTAGCTTGTAACGTAAAATGAGATTTTATGTCACTGCCAACATTACAAGATCCTATCGGGTCGCACAAAAGATTAAATCGATAAGGGAAATTAAATTCATTGGATGAATTAATTAATTATTAAGAAGAGTCTTAATTAAGTGATTAAAAGGTTTTAATTAAATCATGGGTTTGGGCCCATAAGACTTTAAGAAAGTCTTGAACCTTAATTAAAAGCCTTATAATATAAATACAAGGTTTTGATTAATTGTTAATCATACTTTCATATCATACTTTGATATTAAAAACCTAGCCACTAAAACCTTGAGCTTTCGGCCACCTCAAGAGGGTGACCTAATCGCCGCCGCCTCACTCTCCATCTCTCGGCCGTCGTTGCCGCTAGTAAGGGAAGGAGATCGGTTGCCTTTAATTGGTTTTGATCCGTGGTTTTGGTTTTGATTCAAGAATAAGTCTAGCAACTTATTCTTGAATATCCCTTTTCGATTTGATCGTGTGGATACCGTAGAGGCAAGACCTTGGAGGTGTTGCTTGTGACTCGGAGTTCGTTGGACGTGCTGCTCCGTGGAATCTGCTCAAACACGCTACAAGGGTGAGAATTTTGTAAACCTTTATCCGATATGAATCCCTATGTATAGATCCATTGTTCTAGTAATCCAAAATATTTTATTCCGCTGCGTTGTATGCTCTAAGGATTACTTCCAGTGGTATCAGAGCCGTGTACAAGGCTCATATTGGATTTATGTGGTTAAATAGTTTAATCATATTAGAATTAATATTGCATGCTATTTAAAACTGTATGAACATATATGATATGTTAATATTTAGTTTGTGAAAATCATCGTACATTGTATTTGATATAATTGGCGAATTATCAATTTTATTGGGCAATATTTTCGGCCATCACCATCACAAATGACACCACGGCTAGCCACATGAGGGCTAGGGTTTTCGAACCCTTGGCTCGAGATGGCTTAGTCGTTGTGGCTAATAATTGTGCATGGAAGTGTCGAAAATTGATTAGGGTTTAGAACCCATTGGCTTGTGACGGCTAGCTCATGACGGCTAGGGTTTCGAACCCTAGTAGCCGTGCATGGGCTCGGCCATCGTCGCCTCTTTTGCTAAAGTTTTGAGACGTGGATGAGTTTTGAACTCTTTGGCTCGATAATGGTTCACGCATGCATGGATTAGTAGCTTTACCACATGAGAGCAAGGTTTTTCGAACCCTTAGCTCGAGATGGTTGAGCCAACCCCGTGCATGGCCTGACCGTGACTCGTGGCTAACTAATTCCGGCGTTTCGAACAAGATGGCTCAATGAAAACCCAAGGTGGTGCGTGTCGGCTAGGGTTTGGAACCCTAGCGCCGCCGCCGCTCGAGCTTGGCTCGGCCATGGGCTAGGGTTTCGAACCCTAGGCCCATTATTGGTCCAGCCGTGTGCTTTCGTGGTTCGAACCATGGTGGTTCGTGTCTTAGTCGCTTAAGTTCGTGGTATGTGATGTCCCGAGCATACGATAATTTTTCAAAAATTATTTTACAGTTTTAATTAGAATTAAATTTAAAATGTTTAGAATTTAATTAATTAAATGTTAATGCATGCTTTATGTGTTGTTTGAGCATGGTGCGTGGTTATAACCCTTTGACCTATTAGATAGGATTTGTGGATGTTTGTAATATTTAATACGACCTGCGTGTCGTGCCTTCTCTATTTCATTCTAAATGTAATCCCTCCCCTATGTTCCCCTCGAATGTGAATCGAGGAATTCTATATCTTGTAAATAATGCAGTTTATTTTATTGATGGTGATCAATGAAGATGGAGCATCGTGCCGGGATGAGGAGGCCATTCACAAATTGGAGCCAAAGGAAGGTGCTTGTGAAGTTACCTTAGGTTGACTCTTAGGATTTTCTCATTGGCTTGAGAGAATCGTTAGTAGGGGCTATAACCATGTCACGTTTAATTATGTATGTTGATGCATGATTTATCTTATGTTTTAGTTTGATAATTGTATTACACATATATGTAGATATGTATACAACTATATGTAGTGGACATATTTTAAATTATCAAACTAATCATGAGATCAATAAATCCCTCTAAAATATTAAGTTTTAGATGCCTTCCAAAATTAAAAGTACTCGTCAATAACTTCGATTGTACATGTGTGGGTTTACCAAAGCAAAGCACCGTGGCAATCTTAGTAAGGCGCGAAAGGATAAAAGTGATATCCGTTATACTTTAAATTGGGTACGACTTAACTAGGTTATCTCAATAGGATTGGGAACCTAGAGGCATGGGTTGGATAATAATTCATTTGATGAATTGAACAAAGCGTTGTTCGTCCAACTATCCAAGAATTATATGTGATATAATTGACAAAGAGTTGTCTACCTAAATAACCGAGTCTTGGGCGATTAGCCAAAGCTAACTCAAGATTAGGCGAAATATGGATCTTGGCCCACTAAAGGTTTTGAGGGTTGATATTTTTTAAACAAAATAGTGGGAGTATCATTTAATATAAGACCATGTTAAATGATTAAATCATAAACTTATTTTGCATATTTATATTGTAGATATCCATGGCAACTAACAACGTTACAAGCACTTTATCACTGCGATCGGTCCTTGAGAAGGACAAATTAAATGGGACAAATTTCCTAGACTGGCATAGGAACTTGAGGATAGTCCTCAAACAAGAAAAGAAACAATATGTCCTAGAGGAACCCTTACCCGCTGAGGAACCTCCCCTAACGGCTACAAGAGCCGAAAAAGATGCTTACAAGAAGCATCGGAGTGACGCACTTGATGTTGGGTGCCTTATGCTTGCCACCATGAACTCTGAGCTTCAGAAGCAACATAAGGAAATGGAGGCGTTCGATATGATCGAACACTTAAAACAATTGTACCAACAGCAAGCTAGACAAGAGAGGTATGACGTCTCTAAAGCGTTGTTCCAGTGCAGGATGGTAGAAGGAAGCCTAGTTGGAACTCATGTGCTCAAGATGATTGGGTACATTGAGAATCTGGACAAGCTGGGTTTTCCATTGGACCAAGAGTTGGCCACCGATGTGATCTTGCAATCGTTGCCTGAGAGCTTCAGTCAATTTGTAGTAAATTACAATATGACTGACATGGAAAAGACTCTACCACAATTGCTTGGTATGTTGAGAACATATGAAGCAAATACAAAGAAGACTAAGGCCACAAATGTTCTTATTGTGAATAAGGGCAAAGGAAGGGCCAAAGCTAAAGGCAACAAGAAAGCAAAGAAAGTCTTTGTTAAATCTAAGCCAAAGTCTTATGCACTGAAGCCAAAGGGAGGGATAGCGAAGGAAGGGAACTGTTTCCATTGCGGTGAGACCGGCCATTGGAAAAGAAACTGCAAAGTATATCTGGAGGATCTAAAGAAAGGAAGTGTGACTTCCACTTCAGGTATTTTTGTTATAGAAGTCAATTTATCTACTTCTTCATCATGGGTATTAGATACTGGATGTGGATCTCACATTTGTGTAAATGTGCAGGATCTAAAAAGGAGTAGGACGTTGGCGAAAGGTGAAGTTGATCTCCGAGTTGGAAATGGAGCAAGAGTTGCTGCATTAGCTATAGGAGATTATTGTTTAGCTTTACCTTCTGGTTTATCATTAATTTTAAAAGACTGTTATTTTGTGCCATCTATTACTAAAAACATAATTTCTATTTCTTGTTTAGACAAGTATGGTTTTTCATTTATAATAAAGGACAACTGTTGTTCTATTTATTTAAATGATATGTTTTATGCTAGTGCACAAATGGTGAATAGTCTTTATGTATTAAATCTTGATATGCCTATCTATAACATAAATACTAAAAGGATTAAAAATAATGATTGTAATCCGACTTATCTCTGGCACTGTCGCTTGGGCCACATAAACGAGAACCGCATATCTAAACTTCATAAGGATGGAGTATTAGATTCATTTGATTTTGAATCATATAAAACATGCGAATCTTGTTTAATGGGCAAGATGACTAAAGCCCCTTTCAAGGGACATGTTGAAAGGGCAAATGTTTTATTGGGACTAATACATAGTGATGTATGTGGACCAATAAGTACACAAGCTAGAGGTGGTTTTCAATACTTCGTTACATTTACTGATGACCTCAGTAGATATGGGTATGTGTACCTAATGAAGCATAAGCATGAAACCTTTGAAAAGTTCAAAGATTTCAAGAATAAAGTACAAAACCAACTTGGCAAAAGTATCAAAATCCTTCGATCAGATCGAGGAGGTGAATACCTAAGCCAAGAGTTTCATGACTATCTAAAGGAGTGTGGGATAGTCCCACAACTCACTCCTCAGTATACTCCACAATGGAATGGTGTATCCGAGAGGAGAAATCGAACCTTGTTGGACATGGTTAGATCAATGATGAGTCATGCGGATCTTCCGATATCGTTTTGGGGACACGCTCTAGAAACAACGATTTTCTTACTGAACCATGTTCCATCTAAATCAGTGGAAAAGACACCATATGAGATATGGACTGGGAAGCGTCCTAGTATGTCTTTTATGAAGATTTGGGGTTGTGAGGCTTCCGTTAGACGTCACGCCACTAACAAACTTGGACCCAAATCTGATAAGTGTTTATTTGTGGGGTATCCTAAGGAAACGAAAGGATACTATTTCTATTATCCCACCGAGAACAAAGTAGTTGTTGCTCGGACTGGTGTATTTCTTAAAAGAGAATTTATTTCTAGAAAAACCAGTGGGAGAAAAATAGAACTTAATGAAGTTCAACCACAAGAAAACACTGAACCTGAGATTGAGATGGAAACAGAGCAGGCACCACAAACTGTTGTGGAAGAAGTACCTGCTCAAGAGACACAAGCCCAGCGTAGGTCTGTAAGAGAACACCAGGAGCCACAGAGATATGGATTTCTTGTGACTCAACAAGGTGACTTACTACTTATTGATGAGGATGAGCCGTCATCTTATCAACAAGCTATAATGGGCAATGATTCTGAGAAATGGCAAGAGGCCATGAAATCTGAGATGGAATCCATGTATGCAAACCAAGTATGGACTTTGGTTGATCCACCTGAAGGGGTACGACCCATAGGGTTGGATTTTCAAGAAAAAGACCGATATGGATGGTAACGTACAAACCTATAAAGGTTGGCTGGTTGCAAAATGATTCAAACAAATTCATGGTATTGACTATGATGAAACCTTTTCACCAGGGCCATGGTTAAATCCATAAGGATCTTACTTGCAATAGCTGCATTTCATGATTATGAAATCTGGCAGATGGATGTCAAAACAGCTTTCCTTAATGGAAATCTGCTCGAGGATGAGTACATGACACAGCCCGAGGGTTTTGTCGATCCAAAGGATGCTGGAAAGATATGCAAGCTACAACGATCCATTTATGGATTGAAGCAAGCTTCTCGGAGTTGGAATCTTCGTTTTGATGATGCAATCAAAGAGTTTGGTTTTATCAAAAATGAAGATGAACATTGTGTCTACAAGAAGGTCAGTGGGAGCGTAATCATTTTCCTACTGTTGTATGTAGATGACATACTTCTCATTGTGAATGATATCCCTGCCTTACAATCTGTAAAGATTTGGCTAGGGAACTGCTTTTCGATGAAAGACTTGGGATAAGCCACCTATGTATTAGGAATCAAGATCTATAGAGATAGATCAAGAAGGCTTCTTGGCCTAAGTCAAAGTACATACATAGACAAGGTGCTTAAAAGGTTTAGCATGCAAGAATCAAAGAAAGGATTCATGCCTATGACGCATGGTATTTATCTCTCGAAGGAACAGTGTCCTTCAACACCAGATGAGAGACAACGCATGAGTAAGATTCCATACGCGTCAGCTATTGGATCTATCATGTATGCCATGATATGTACTCGTCCCGATGTATCGTATGCTTTGAGCATGACGAGCAGATATCAAGTTGATCCAGGTGAAGGTCACTGGATTGCTGTCAAGAAGACTAAGGATACATTCTTGATTTATGGAGGTGAGGAAGAGCTCAATGTAATGGGTTACACTGATGCAAGCTTCCAAACCGACAAAGATGATTTTCGATCGCAATCAGGATATGTGTTTTGCCTAAGATATGCAAAGTACTAACAGATGATAATGTATCTGACCCATTGACGTAGCCACTGTCACAGCAGTAGCATGGTCGTCATACTAGATCTCTAGGCATTAAGTGTATGTCTGATTGGTCTTAGTGCAAGTGGGAGATTTGTTGGGATATGCCCTAAGACAAGTCATTAGATGATTGTTTATGACATACAATGTAATATGATTTTATTAATGGCAAATCATTAGTATATATTATTCGAATATCTGTGCAATATGAATTGATATATAAGTTAATGTCCCTAGAATAATATAGTATTATTCTTAAACATTGTCCCTAGTCAAGTATTATCATGAATTGGGATAATGATAATACATAGAGACTAGTATGTGTTGATTGATGAATTGTTCATTGATATGAGATATCAAATCAACACATGGGTACATGTTAGAGAACGATGTGCTGGACAGACCCACCATGAGAATGCAACATGGATAGTTATATGATCGTCATATGCAATTCTCATAGTGATAATAATGTATGTAATCCTTACGACTTGTGATCATCAGAGATCCCAACATAAGGAGTTATGTATCTTGATATTGTCAAACGTTACCCGTAACAGGGTATACTATAAAGGCGACTATTGGATACACTACGAATTATGTAGAGGGATGTTGACTGATCGAGATAGGATTTGTCCCTCCTATATAACAGGAGATGTGTTAGGCCCTTGATCAAGTGAGAACTAAAATGCATGGCCATGCTCGAATGAGTCGATATGAGATATCGAGCTTATTCGTTTATTCTAGTTCTACTTGGGGATCAAGAAATAAAGATTGAATATACGAGTATGACTATTCCATGACTCGTGTTCAATCTAAACACAAAGGACAAAGGGATTAAGTTACATGGTTAATATTATCACAAGTTCTAAAGGTTATGTCGAGTCATTGACATTCTTGTAATTTGGGTAGCCTTGATGTGTTGCTAGACACCGCTCTTAGCTTGTAACGTAAAATGAGATTTTATGTCACTGCCAACATTACAAGATCCTATCGGGTCGCACAAAAGATTAAATCGATAAGGGAAATTAAATTCATTTGGATGAATTAATTAATTAAGAAGAGTCTTAATTAAGTGATTAAAAGGTTTTAATTAAATCATGGGTTTGAGCCCATAAGACTTTAAGAAAGTCTTGAACCTTAATTAAAAGCCTTATAATATAAATACAAGGTTTTGATTAATTGTTAATCATACTTTCATATCATACTTTGATATTAAAAACCTAGCCACTAAAACCTTGAGCTTTCGGCCACCTCAAGAGGGTGACCTAATCGCCGCCGCCTCACTCTCCATCTCTCGGCCGTCGCCGCCGCTAGTAAGGGAAGGAGATCGGTTGCCTTTAATTGGTTTTGATCCGTGGTTTTGGTTTTGATTCAAGAATAAGTCTAGCAACTTATTCTTGAATATCCCTTTTCGATTTGATCGTGTGGATACCGTAGAGGCAAGACCTTGGAGGTGTTGCTTGTGACTCGGAGTTCGTTGGACGTGCTGCTCCGTGGAATCTGCTCAAACACGCTACAAGGGTGAGAATTTTGTAAACCTTTATCCGATATGAATCCCTATGTATAGATCTATTGTTCTAGTAATCCAAAATATTTTATTCCGCTGCGTTGTATGCTCTAAGGATTACTTACAACTATCATGAAAAATCGCACCCGAACGAGAATGGACGCACCATTCTGCCAAAAGGTGCATGGCGCGATCGATCGCGGTTTGGGGCGCGATCCGATCGCGCCCTTGTCTCCAACACATAGACACACGATCGATCGCCCGATTATTATTTTTCTTTGATTTAATTCAAATTTCCAACAACAACTCCCAACAATCCCCCAAAAATGCTTCCTAGGTGGCTCTAGCCTATGATCTCTCACCGATAGCATCGGACATTTATCATTAGGTGAAGAACTATAGTTGTTACCATATCCACAACTTTGTTTCATTATACAGTTTCAGTGCACAACCTCATACTAAGTGACATTTTGACCTGAGGGGTTGCATCATATATGTGTTAATGGATCGAGCTTTTATGACTTGGATAATAGATGATTGTACCTACATTCACGAGCGCATAAAAAATTGTTAAGCACACTTTTGCGTTAACAAATGACTTCATTCTATATAGAATGAACAAACAATCAAAACGAAGAAAAAAAGTCAAACACCGTTTATCAGACCTAAATTTATCCGAGAAAAGGTAAAACTGACGAATGATTGAGCTCATTTAAGACGTAATAATTAAAACTGAATAAAATTAAATATAACTGAATAAAAGTTCAAGTATATAATTTAATATGAAAAAATATGCTAGTAAATATCTAATTTTCGTAAATAATTACTTTACACAATATTATATGTAATATTAAAACGTAATCTATATGTTACACGTGTCAAAATCTCTAACCTTTGTATTAGAACAACCAACTATTTTGTGTACTATGAATGATAAAAATTTGATAAATATATATAATTTATGTATTACGATTAATTATACTGTGTTTAATATAAGAGTTGAGCCATCTTATTAGCCAACACCACCATAAAATAACAAAATTTATATTTTTAAAAAATTAAATATAAAATTTGATTTTCTATAGAAGTATAAATATAAACAACCTTTCTCACCGGGTCGACAGGTCCCCGGAAAAAATGTCAATTTATATTTTGCATTTAAATTATATTATTAGATTGAAGATGTCTATGATTACTATATTTAATCTTCTACAACGTATTTCTTTCCATTTCTTAAAATCTCTTTATGAAACAATAAAATCTCTATAAATTAATAGCGTTAAGTTTGTGAAATTTTATTAATTTATAGATGTATCAATTAATCGATAAATTAATAATTTATTAAGTTAAAGATTGCTTTTTCGATCCAACGAATTTATCATGAAGAAGACATTCACGATTTTGAGAAGTGATCTCGGTTGTCGCAATAAAATGGATGATGATCACATGTTGGATTATCCAAAGTGAAATTATGAATGCTCAAAGTTCCAAAGCTTAAAAATTGTGCCTAGTGCATTGAAAATCCCGTTGAAAATGAAGTTGGGAATGATTCAATGCCTTTAAAACCAATCACATGAAAATTAAGCACTCATAATAAAAACTCTTCATGATTTTGCGTTGCAGTTCAAGAACACGAACCAGAATTTTTGAATGTAATGAGAAAAGTTAGACACGTAATCCACTTAGATTTGAATTTTGAGAAAAAAAAATAATGAATTCATATTTTACTAAATTGTCCTCAATATGCTTGTAATTTTAGATAATTATTAATTTATGATATTGACGGGTCTACTGATTTATACAAGTGTTTTCCTAAAATTATTATCTTATTAATTTATATTAATTTTTTAAATTTGTCCAAGGGGTCGAGGAAATATAAGTTTAGAGAGATTATTAACTTATCGAGCTTTTATTTTATATATATATATATATATATCACTTTTATTGATTTAAATAATTAATTATTAGAATGAACCGAACAAAATGGCAAATATAGGCATCAAATTTGGTTCTTCAAAATAGGACAGCGCCAAAAACTCAATGTTCTATCCAAATAAAGAAAAGTATAAATAAATGCCACTCAAGGATCACGACCGCGGCCGGAGCTATATTCCGCCACAGCCACACTACATACCAGCCTAATAACTCAACGCATTTTTAGCATTTTTAGCCAATTTCAGCTCACTATGGCGATCTATATGCAGTTCTCTCGTATCTCCCATCGTACCGACCTCTTCTCGCCGGAGACCAGAGTCTTCCGGCAAAGAAAGCCGACATTCGTCCGGTGCACCGCTTCCGGGGAAGCTGATCCGTCGTCTTCCGCAGCGGTGGAGTCGGAGTTCGATGCGAAGGTGTTTCGCCACAACTTGACCAGGAGCAAGAATTATAATCGCAAGGGGTTTGGGCATAAAGAGGAGACTCTCGAGCGAATGAGTCAAGAGTATACCAGTATGTCTTATTGAAATTTCCTTTATTTTGCGTTAGGTATGCTCTTACAATTTCTTATTAAAAATAGTAGGAAGTTTTTTTTTTAATTCACTTGAGCTACATAGTGTTATTTTCCTAGATTTCGTCCTGATTCCTGCTGTTGGAGTATTTCAGGCGATACCATAAAGAAATTGAAGGAGAATGGGTACAACTACACATGGGGAAATGTCACCGTGAAACTTGCAGAATCATATGGATTTTGCTGGGGAGTTGAGAGAGCTGTCCAGATTGCATACGAAGCTAGAAAACAGTTCCCCAACGAGAAGATCTGGATCACCAATGAAATTATTCACAACCCCACCGTTAATCAGGTTTCTTGTCCTTGAATTCTTGTTTGCAGAATGCTCTTGGTACAAAATTCAATGTGATTTGAATGAATGAGTGTTTGAAGAAATATTCCAAAATTTGGTTGCTTCTTAAGGCCAACCTTTCTGATCACTCACTTTTCTTTTTCCCAATTTCTTGAAAAAAGCAATCAATTTATGGTTATGAAGTTTTGCCTTCGAGTTGCTGAATGGCAATCACCTTGAACCAACAAATCAATGTTGAGGAACATATTTTGGTACTTGACAGTTGAATCGTTCAAGATTCTTTTTTCTCTTCGATGGGTTGTAATATGTAACATTGGTCTAACTATAGCGAGTGAATGCTTTGTTTTAATTTTTAATTGTTAAATTATCTATATGAAGAAACAAAATACTTAATAACTGTTGAAGGGAAAAAATATTATTGTTGGATCACATCTCATGTTCGCCTCTTGCGAACATGGTATCAAAATTAGGGGTCACAGATTCAAAATCCTTGGTATGCAAATCTCATATATTTCATTAAGTTTGTCTTAGCTGGATTTTGTTGCATAATGCTTTAACAACTTACACGTGTATCCTCGAATATAAACCCATAATATATTCCTTATTCTTGGCTTACAAATGAAGGACATTATTTTTGGGTCATCTCCTATGAACTCAAATGTATGAAAAAGCGATTTATAATAATGACTAGTAGTAATTCGACAATTTTACTTTCTCTCACCAGAGGCTTGAAGAGATGGAGGTGAAAAATATTCCTCTTGACAACGGAAAGAAACAATTTGATGTTGTTAACAAGGACGATGTTGTTGTTCTTCCTGCTTTTGGAGCTGGTGTAGATGAGATGTTGGTTTTGAGTGAAAAGAATGTGCAAATAGTTGATACGACTTGCCCATGGGTGTCGAAGGTACTTTTCGACTATAAAATTTTGTTCAAATTATTGTTTTTGACATGTTTTACCCAAAACAAACTCGGTATCTCACTCCCAAGGCCGAATATTTGCTTTATAAGGTTTGGACTTCGGTCGAAAAGCACAAGAAGGGAGAGTATACCTCAATAATCCATGGTAAATATTCTCATGAAGAGACTATTGCAACTGCTTCTTTTGCTGGAAAGTATGTCATTGTAAAGAATATGGCAGAGGTATGCCTAATATGGTGCTTCATTTTAACTATATTGTTTGTTGATCGACCACTGATTTTTTACATAAAAAAGTTTGGTGTAGTCGTGTAGAAGTAGTTTAGATGTGATTCTGATTTAGAAATGTTGTAACAATTACAGGCAACGTATGTATGTGATTATATTTTGGGTGGTGGGCTTGATGGATCCTCCTCATCCAGGGAAGCATTTCTCGAGGTAAGCCGAGCAATCATACATTGCTGAACTTAAGATAATTTTTTATATTCAGATTTGAAGCGTTTCTTTCCTTCGCAGAAATTTAAATATGCAGTGTCCAAGGATTTTGATCCAGACACAGACCTTGTAAAAGTTGGTATTGCAAATCAAACAACAATGTTGAAGGGTGAAACAGAGGAGATTGGTTAGTTACCATCCAGTGCCGTATTTTCTCAAAATTTTTGTACTATGTGGCATGTGAAATTGATGTTGGTCCTTTATCATACAGGAAAATTACTCGAGAGAACTGTGATGCGCAAGTTTGGAGTGGAAAATCTTAACAACCATTTCATAAGTTTCAATACTATTTGCGATGCAACTCAAGTAAATTCTTTATCTCCCTTTTCTAAAAATATCATACCTACATTTTGTTCTTGATATGATTTTGAAGAGCAGTAGAGTTTTTATCTCTTGAGACTGTATTTTCGTATAAAACACTCTGCAAAATGCTTGTGATTGTCCGTTAACCTTTCAGTTCTATATATCTTTGTGATTGTCCGTTAACCTTTCAGTTCTATACATCTTGTTTCATATTAAACTGTTGCTTTAACATTTAGGAGCGGCAAGATGCCATGTACAAACTGGTTGATGAGCAGTTGGATCTTATACTAGTCGTTGGTGGTTGGAACTCGAGCAACACTTCACATCTACAAGAAATTGCTGAGGAACGCGGAATCCCATCTTACTGGGTTGACAGCGAGAAAAGAATAGGTCCCGGAAACAAAATAAGTTACAAGTTAAATGTATGCTTCTACTGACCATTCTATCTCGTTATCATCTCTGTGTTAGGCAGACATTCTTTGATGTTCTATGCTCAAATTTAAATTGATAAAAAAAAATAGTGAAGAGAGAACTCTATATAACTTGAGATTTAATCACAGCCTAAATCCACAACAAAATGCCCTTTGGGTTAAAATTTTATTAATGTGTCTTACTTTTAGATTACAATCATCACCTATTTATGTGGGTGAAAATGCCGTGGGATAAATATGGTGGGAAATCTTTCTTATAACTAAATTATTCAAATCACATGCAAATAAATTATAATTATCCAATCTGTTTCCAAATTATATTCCTTGATTTTAAATACTTTAAATGTTGCATTTGACAGCATGGTGAGTTGGTAGAGAAAGAGAACTGGCTACGAGACGGTACTATCACAATTGGTGTTACATCTGGTGCATCGACACCCGATAAGGTAAGTTAATATCTGCCTAACTCATAGGAATTTGAAAGATTGTTGGCTGCAGCTGATGTATTTTTCGTTGGCTTAAATGTTTTTGTCTAGGTTGTTGAATATGTCCTTGCGAAAATTTTTGAGATCAAGCGCGAGCAATTGCTGCAGTTAGCATAGACCGTGCTGAAGACCAGTATGGCGGAAAGCTACTTGAGACGGCTTAACATTTTAGTTAGCAGAGGCATGGAGGAATGAGAGTTATTGTCCAACTATTTGTAATGGAATGACTATATATATATATATATATATAGCATGGTTACTTTTGTATTGGTGAGAAATGACCGTGACATGCTTCCATAATGTGGAAAAAACCGAGTTTGGTCCTTTTGTGCTGCAAACAATTCAAAGATTTGGTGTTTTATGTTGTGATATAAAGATCCATGTTCTGCTAATGAGGTGCAAACTCGAGATACATCTGAGAAATTATGCAAGTCACGTTTAAAATTTTAAGGTTAGTGAGTTCAAGTTTGTAAGAAGTAAATATACAAGAATTATAAGTATCAACGCATTTCTTGAATAAAATGATCCAATCTATTTTCATTAATAATACAAGAGCCACGAGCACCTGGTCCGAATAACATCATATATTCCAAAATCGAAGCATGTCTCAAAAATTGAGAGACGAGAAGAGTGAATGTCCTGACATGTGATTGGATGTTACCATATTTTGGAAAATTTTTGTATGGACTGAGTCTCATATGTGAAATAACATGAAGAAAATGAATTAATCATGGTGTGATTAACTTTGATCGTCATGTCTAGTTTAGTTTATTTCTATGTATTTGATGCACTCGTGGTACGACTTCGAGCCCCTAGAACTCCTAGGGCATAGAAAGGGATTGATAAGAGAAGAAGAAAAGGATTGAAGAAGTTTTTATTAATATTTCAGAATGAATCATTCACAAGTATACATGTGCTTTTATACCTATCACAACTCACTACAAATTATAACTACTTTTCCCTCCCTCCCTTGATCATCACCTCACCGTGTACACTTATTCCTATTTATTCACATTTATTACAATATAATCTGTTAAGTGTCTAGGAGCTCCTCCGATTCTTTTGCTTCTGACCTCATTCATTTCCTCCTCCACTACCGCTGCTTCCTCAGCTTGAGTTCCCTCTTCTTCCTCTGCATTGACTTCGATTATATCTTCATTCTTTTCATCTATTCTTGTATCATTACCCCGCTTTGGGAAACACACCTTGTCCTCAAGTGAAAGTGAGGATATAGCTTCCTGAAGATTGTGAGATCCTCCCAAGAAGTATCCTCTAGTGGTAAACCACACCATTGCATCAGAAGTTGCTGAATATTCTGAGTGCCCCTTTCTATGCATATGCTGTTCACAACTGCCAGCAGTGTAACTACTGTATTATTATTAACCGATAGTGCTATGACACAATAAATTTGGGAAAAATATGATGCTTCTACAATCTCAGCAAACAAAGAAGCTACTATAGCTGCAGAAAAACACGATTTCAATACACCAAAGTGTCCATATTTGGACAGTCTATCAACAACCACCATGATCACCGAGAAGCCATTTGACGGGGTAAGACCCGTGTTAAAATCCATAGAAACATCTTCCCACATGTCTTGAGGAATTGCAAGTGGCAGAAGCAATCCTTGAGCTTTTTTTGTTAAGCATTTGGTCTGTTGGCATACTCCACAATCCGCCACATACTTCTTGACATCATCCAGCATCCCCTCCCAACAAAAATTCGCACGTATAAGGTTTTCTGAACCCCACTGTGACCTGCTATTGGTGTATTGTGGAACTCAAAAAGCACTTGAGAGAGTAATGGGGATGAAGGATTTATGACAATACGATTGTGTTTATACAGTAGACCATCACGATACTTGAAACTGATGTGTGAGTAGGAGTTTGTGAATTGGCTACTATAGACTGATAAACGAATCTGATGAGACTTCTAAACGTAACTGGGAAAGAAGAGGAAAGATAGGACCAGAAATGCGAACATAGTTTGAGGATCAGGTTCAACAAGTTGTCCCTCAGAAAATTGACGCGAAAGTGCATCCACAGCAGTGTTTATTTTGCCAGGTTTGAAATGAGTTTGATCAAATACTTTTGTTGGTCCGTTGTATGAATATTTTGTGTTAACAGATCCCTAAGGCTTTGATGATCAGTTATAGTGGTAAAATGAGAACCAAGTAAATATTGGCGCCAGCAACTAATTCTCGAACGTAGGTAGAAGCTTTGGATAGACGATTTGAAAACTTCTTAGTGAAATAGGCAATAGGTTTGTTATGCTGTATCAAGACTGCCTCCATACCCAACCCAGAAGCATATGTTTGAACTATGAAAGGTGAAGATAAATCAGGTTGATACGAGAAGAAAGAAGATGATCGAAGAAGTTTTTATTGATATTTCAGAATGAATCATTCACCGTTTGTGTTTAGCGGTGCGTGTAAATAATAATATTTTAATGCATCGCTTGTGTCTAGCTTGTGTTTAGTGGTGCATGTGACTCATGCGGGTGTACGTAAATATAATATAGATGCAACATATGAGTCCGGTGGTCACGTTAATTTCATGCACAACATTAATATAGTGGTGCACATTAATATAGTGGTCGCAACACTCAAAGACCAAAATTACGGAAGAAATTCGCAAGGAAGAAGAGCAGATATAGCTCCTTCACTTTTTTGTTCATTCTCCATGGCGGTAATCTATTACCGCGAGATTTGTATCTGTTTTAATTTATTGGCCTTTTCAATTGTGAAATTGATGAATCGTATACTACATGCTTTGTTTCTGTGTTACTGATTTGTTTTGGAAAACTTTGTCAGGATTCTTCGGGCACGACGTTCATGGATAACGTCGGATGGTTCATCGACGAAGCTCCCCGCAGCATCGTACGCTACGACAGCACCTCCGATTGATTCGTTGTCGAACATGGTTGGTGCACCGATGCCAGTGACGGTGGAGAAGAAGTCGAAGAAGGGGACTCTAATGCATTTCCATGGAGAAATGGAGAATATGATTCGACTGAGAGAGGCGATGAAAAAGATGGTAGTTTAGGGATATTTTGGTCATTTTGATCTAAAATATACTGGGCTTAAAAAGCTTTCTCCTCTTAATATGGGTCCGAATTTGCCCT
The DNA here is from genome assembly GCA_907163345.1 of Haberlea rhodopensis. NCBI lineage: Eukaryota > Viridiplantae > Streptophyta > Magnoliopsida > Lamiales > Gesneriaceae > Haberlea > Haberlea rhodopensis. Next base: position 129,083 of record CAJQUN010000494.1, read on the forward strand.
ATATTCTTCTCCTGCTAAGGCCCAATATGCGCATTTGAAGCCCATATAAACTATTTAAGCGTAATCGGAGCTTCGTGTGCCATATTTATCTTTGTTTTAAGAATGTATTTGGATTAATAGATTTGAAGGATTTCATAACCATAATAATAATTTTGTTTCACTTGTTTTGGCTAATTTTGAAATCTATAGATTTCAGATCCACACTCTTCAATTTTAAGGTATTGTTTTTTAACAATACAAATGTATTTCAAATTCATAATTATTGAAGTCATTTCATATCCAAATTTTCAAATTTATTGTTGAAATAAAATCTTTCAATCGAAATACAATTTAGATGACTTCAACTTCTTCCAAAATAAATCATTTGAAATCCATCAATCAAATCCAAAGGCAACCTAAGGTTGCATTTATGTTGCATGTATTTCAGTCTATGATTTCAAATTCATTTAATTACATGGATAAATTTATATTGAGTGTATTTCAAATCATCGACTCTTATTAACTTACCAATATATTTGTCTTTTTAAATTCAAGTTTCCATTCTGTCTCACATCAAATCCCTTATTCATCCATTCAAACACAAATCGAAAGTATACATTTAAAATTTAAAATCGTCAATGAACTTTAAATCAGTATTGTATCATAGATTACGAAATTTCGTTTCAAAAGTTCAATCATGGTTATTTTCCATTAATAGGCTAAAGAAAATTTAATTAATCATAGAAATATAAAATGAATGCCACTAACTCGACTCCTGCTGACTTTTGCTGTTACGTGGCACAATATTTATATTGCATTTGCAACTGTTTTATTGGCATTATGTAATTGCACACTTGTATCGAGTAGAATGATGACATTTGTACAGTCAGGATATAAAATTAGATACTAAATTCTGAATCTGATTGATGAACTAACACACAATTTGCAAATGAAATTATCTTTCATCAACATTAACAACTAGATTCATGGTTTTAGTCATTAGTCAAGTTCAAGAGTTATTACCATTTAGACTAGGATTAAAATCATGTTCTAAGAATAGAGATGTCAATGAGACGGGTCCAAACCCAGACCCGTATTGAATCCGCCCCGCTTCAACCGGGTTTGGAAGCGGGGCGGGGCGGGTCCTGGGATTGGCCGAACCCGCCCCGGTCCCGCCCGCCATACATTTTTATTTTTTTAAAAAAATATTTGATATTGGTTATACATTTTACTTCTTTGATTGAACAATAAAGTGCCATTATTTAATTTTATATCAAAACTCATGTGTTCATGTTAAAGAAGTTGGACATTTTGAAGGAAATAAGAGCAATTTAACAAATATTTAGTAGCTTAAAGATAGTTTTACAATGCTTATATAAATATTTACTAGAGAAAACATGAAATTTAATCACAAAACTCAACTTTTGTGTTTTAAAATTTATTTCTAACTAATTTTTTTTTTTAAAAAATAAATCTAAAATCGGGGCGGGGCGGGGTATGGGTTTTATGTGTAGCGGGGTGGGTCCTGGGATTTACCAAACCCGTCCATACCCACCTCATTGTCATTCCTATCCAAGAACCATATTTAAACCGGCTGACACGAGGTTTTTCATCCGTTTTCCCAATATAGCATTACATACCATTTTCCGCGTGATTTACATTTATTATTGCATATTCTAGCAAAAGCACCATCATTACCCATTGGTCAATAGTGTAACGACTGTCCCACTGTCTTCAACATGAACCCGATGAATTGTACCAACGGCTAGACGGAAAATAGAAACCTAGATTTGCCTTATCCGGTCTCTAAAGGGAGCTACGAGCAAATAGAATACCTTTCAGGAGTTCGTAAAATATATGGATGTGATGTACAAGAAAATCGGTGGTTCCTAATGAATAGGCAACAAAACAAACAAAAGGGAGTTGAAAAGGTATGTTAACTATATTACATCGCTTCAAACAATTTTCAAATTTGGCTCGCAAAAAAAGTGTAAAAGTGATGTTTTTATTTATTTATGAAAATAATAATAAGAGCAACGATATACTAATATAGGCTACGTAACACGTTTTCATGATTAAGCAAAAAGCGTGATCTTGTATTCAAATCTTTTTCAAGTGATGCAAATTTTTAAAAATGAATTAATATCCACAATCAATTTTATAATATAGCTCACTAATTGAACACCTTTGCGTCTGAAATCCCGACAACAATGTGTTTAATTTAACAGTTTAAAATTAAATTGACAGATCCAGGAATCCAAATTGATTAACAAATCGTCTATTTGTTTAATAAAACTCGTGACAATCGCACAAATGTTACATGTGTAAACAATAAGACGACTTAACCATCAATTAAATTAATTAGAAGCCTCATAAAAATGTGAGGTTTTTAAAATGCGAAAAAAGGATTTGATTGTCGGGAGTAGTTTTACATAGTTGATTAAAGAAAAACTTAATTGCAGTTATTGGATAAAATCGAGACGATCTAGTGTTTTGGTGAATTTAGCATGATAGATTATGTTCATTATCAAATACTATATAGAATTTTGAAGAAATATAAATTTGTCTATGTAACATGATACTAAAATTTAAACCGCAACATCCTTTGTATTATAAATATGGTAGAACAACAGTGATACATAAGGGGTTTTTGAGGACGAACCTTACGTGGTTTTCAAAATAAACGGTTTACACTAATATTGTTCAGAAATAGATAGTTTACTCCATGTGATTTTCAAAATAGACATTTTACCCTCTGTATTTTGAAATTTGACAGTTTACCATAATGTAGTTTCTGAATATGTGCAAAACACCACATCCATATAAACAACAACGAGGTAAAATGTCTATTTTAAAGACCACAGAGGATAAAATATATGTTAGCATAACGTGTAAGCTGACTATTTACAAATCATATAGGATAAAGTGCATTAACGATAATGCATGATTATCAGGGATAAATTACCACTAACTCGATATAGAAGAGCATGACCACATGATGAAGCATAACAATTGTGTCACCTAACTGAAACCATGATCTACAGCATATTAGACATATTTCTATCGAATACAGTATTAAATTGTATAGCTAATCCTATTTAGTTGCTAAATATATAGTAGTTAATTAATTAAGTTGATTTATTTAGAAATAATCCTACTTCGATACGTAGCTATTATAGCATTATTATTATTATATCGTGTCAAAAGCGCCACTAACACGTTAGCTTAACCTTTTGCAGCGCACCACCAGTTGCGCGGCATTTAGGACTTCGAGTACTCGAGAATAATACTGACACGTATTATATTCGTTATTGAAAAATAAATAATAATAATAAAATTATACAGATCCCACTAGAGAAAGTAATATTATAATTCAACTATTTTATATGTGCATAATTTTAAATTAAAAATAATAAATTGTAATAAATATTTTCTATATAGGAGATAACTGTAGTATTTTATTTTATTTTATTGATTTAGTCATTAAATTGAACATGAATCTTATTAAACTAGTGTATGCATATATATTAATATGAAATTTTACGTGTATGTCATTAATTATTTTCTGATTAAAATCATGAAAGTATAAACTATCGCACGAATTATTTTTTTTTCTGAATTTTTAGAATTAATTTGAATGTAAATATTAATAATTATTATTTGATAATAACAATAGATTACAAATTTATATGTGGATACCACATATTATCCACGCGCGCCACGCATGCTTTTTGGCTAGTTATAATGCTAAAATTGCAAGGAAATTTTAACTTATGTAACGATTAAATTGGTAGAACAAATAGTTTACCAGCCATAAATATGATAATCTGATCTTCGGCCTAGTCCGCTTTGTAAAAGTTCACTCCTCTTTAAGAGAGACTCGTGTTCGAATTTCACAGTATATAGAAAAATCTTCAGCTTATTCCTATGAAAAAAAATCATAATCAAGCATATAATTAATCTAATTTATAATAGAATAAATTAATTTGGTTAAAATTTAATCTTTTAATATTTTTTTTATATATCATCGGCATATGAATAGGCCACATTTTACCTATTTGTGGACACGTAAAAAGTCGATTCGCACAATTAACGAATTCTACTTAAGTCGATCATAATTAAATGCTACCCAATAAGACGACAGAGACTTCTTTATAATTGTTTAGAGTTGACAAATTAGTCCTCATTTTTAGTACACAAAATTATAACAATAATTAAATAAAAATATAAAATATCCATCCCCTAACATGACATAAGGACAATGCGACAGTTGGATGTTAGGATATGGACCATTTTTAATTAATAAAAAATAGTATCAATCCATCTTGCGTTCCAAAAGTCTATAATTGGTTTTTTTTTTTTTTAATTATGTGAATAGGGGATTTTTTTACGAAGATTTTTGACAATCGATCAGACTCGAACTCAAATCATTTCAAAAAATATATGAGATTTACCTCCAAGCTAAAACCAGAGGCTAAAACCGGAGTCTCAGTAAATAATTGGTTTTGAATTTTAGATTTAAGATCTATCATCATATAATAATGAAATGAGGAAACCCATAATTCTAAAATAAATTAATTATATATTGTATAATGATAAAAAAATAATAATCGGAAAGAGGGTCATTATCTTGACTATTTATTGATTGATTATTGTAAATGAATAAGAATTCCAAGGCCAAAATAAATTTCAAAAAATATTAATTATAGATAAAAAGTGTCATTTATGTTAGCACCCTAGAGACGATTGCTCTCATTCTTCTCCTAGTTGAGAATTATTAAACTCAAATCTTTCCTTAATTAAGATAGCTTAGAGTGCATAATGATTGAGTGATCCAAAAAAATGGATTTCAAATACATTTGATTGTGTTGCATAAATTGTTGTCAGGAATATTTAAAATCCAACTCTATATTTCTTTATATAAATTTGTGATTGTTTTGAAATACACATAATAATGCGTGAATTTAGAATGTTTATAGGGCAAAAAATATAGGGCACGTCGCCGCCACCTCTTCATGTACATTCACCCCTACACTCAAAGACGATGTCATTTCAATTCCAATATTCTCCTCTAGATAAAATCCTTATTCTTTACATCCATTCAAGTGCAACATAGTGAAATGCATATGGACGGAAGCAAGCTTACCATGTCACTATATTGGTGAAGAGCAATTCCACGCGGCTTGATCTGAATTTGGGACTACTTTGCTTTTACGTGGTGGCTTAATTGGAGTTGTCGCTCTCATTGTTCTGATATCACAAGTAAACTTAAGAACTCAGCTCAATATAACAAATGCACCCACCCATTTTTCCTCTTTTGTGGGATCCATTCCCCTTGGCTTAAAGAAAAGGCTTAGGGAGACGTAGCTTAAAGAAAGGAAGTAGGTGTCCATCCCATCCCCCCCCTTGGCCCTTGTTAAATGAAGCAAATCATCTCCAATATTTCTAAACCCTATTTTGTTTCTAAATGTATAATGCTAATACTTAAAAAGTAAATGTCAAGGTTCAAAGTGTTTGGCGTTTTTAGGCTTGAATTTCTTTGTCGCTTTGAATATGGTGTAGCTTCCGGCCTTAGCGAAAGTGGTAAAACTCATGTCTCCCTTTGGGACGACTCGAGTTCGAGTAGTGTTATATGCAAAAAATTTCGATCCTCCCTCGATCAAAAAAAAGAATTAAAAAAATATGGTGCAAAAATTTATCTTAATATATATATATATATATATGCTAAACATCCCGTGCTACATCATCCCTTTTCTCCATAGCTTGATGTCTATAATAGAATGTACTTGTGTATAATTAAATTGGAAAAAAATATTTTTTGAAGAAAAAAAAAGACCAATCACTGGGCGGATTCAATTTTGTATTTTACTGTACCTATACATTATTATTGCCAGAGAATTTTAGAGTAACTGCTTTTCGGCCATCTTTAACATCTCGTATAAATATATAATATAATTACAAATAATTATTAACAATAAATAATTATATACTTAATTCATCTTTAAAAAATTAATGTTTCACAGTATATATATATATAGTTTTGACTTATGTTTCCTAATTAACACGTCATTATGCCACAAGATTGAATAATATGCCAAAATATTACATAGTCCAATTTATGCATCACACGAAAACGAAAAGCATGCGCCCTTTTAAAAATATATAAAAAAGATAATTTGATTTTAAAAATAAAAAATAAAAGAATTTAGATAAATTGATTTTTAAAATGAAAACCGAAACCGAGTTAATTGATTTAGATTAACTGAACCGAATTTTTCGAATGAATCGGTATAATAAAAAAAAAATTACTTCTATATTTATGTATCTCTCGATCCATATATAAGAAATTTTGAATAAATATGAATTTTTTTTTTGCTACCACATAATGTGAAATCTACAAAAAATTACAACCCAATATTCGAGTTGTTAAATTATTAAACCTCAACTGCACAATAGATACACAAAATCATGCGGTTCTGTTGAGTGCGGGTACAGGTGGTAGCCGGCCAAATGAAAATAATTATATTTAATATATTTACAATTTCTTAAAATAAGATATTAACTGTTAATGATAATAAAACAGAACTAAAAATAAATAAAATTAGATAGCAAAATAAAACAACAAAAAGCTAAAATTATGTGAACGAAAATACTATCCGAAACATAATTATCAAATTCTCTACAATTGAAATCAAAGATACTTAAAACCAAAATAACCAAGCATACCGTCATCATCCTAAAACTTGATATATCCAAATCATGTAATAAAAGAACTGAATAAAACATTCAATTTAATATCTGTAATTTTTTGCAACTTAATCCCATAAATTATTTAATTTATAATTTAAGACACTTTAATATATATAGTTGCGGGCAGATTGCGTCGGTAAGTAGGTGGAGATATAACAATCCACTACCCCGCTATATAAATGTGTATTGATCAATTTTTCAACTACAACTCCTTTTTTCCGAATGACAGATACGAGTAGGTGAATGCGGGATGCGTAATTTTTTTGTATACCCCTAAAACCTGCTAAACCTGTGTTTATGGATTCTCCTAATCCATATATATAGGAAATTTTGCATAAATATGAACGTTTTTTGCTACCACATAATGTGAAATGTACACAAAATTGAAAATAATTTGAGTATAATTTCCAAATAATCTACATAATTAGGCGAAAATTATTTCCCTGATTTTCACATTGACTCGTTTCTTGAATACTAGTAAGCTATACGTAATAATATCACACGTGTCCCTCTGGTATATCCTTATTTTCACCAACTGTACCCAACCCTATCTCCACCTCTCACTATATATACTCCATTTCCACCATTAAAAATTCAATCAAATCTACACCCAAATTTCGTATTCAAACCAACATTAACTGTATCATAAATTATCGCCACGCCAAATTTTTATATCATTTTTTCAGTTTATGACATGGCAATCAATGATATCAATGGAGTCCAGACTTCTTCCGATCAGAAAAACGATCTCCGGAGAGATAAACTCGGAGCCCTCATGTCCTCCGATCCATTTTTCACTCAAGATAACGAGTTTAACATCAATTCCTCACGCCGGAGCAGTAATGTCTCCTCTACAAGCCCGCCTTCCGACAGTTCAACCAATTGCTTTCCCAATCCAAACAGCGGTAATTCTTCTCCATATATTGAGATGTCTCCATGGAGCCAACCTTCGCCTTATGTGAAATCTCCCTGGACCCAGTACCAATTTGCTGGAGACGAAGAAAATACTGAGCTGGATTCTCAAAAGGTGGGCTCATATGGACTTCTAGGAAGCCTTTCCCGCGAAGATGGTCATATTTATTCTCTGGCAGCTTCGGGAGATTTGTTGTACACGGGATCTGAAAGCAAGAATGTAAGGGTATGGAAAGATTTGCAAGATTTTTCCGGGTTTAAATCCGGCAGCGGTTTGGTGAAAGCCATTGTTGTATATGGAGATAAGATTTTTACAGGGCATCAAGATGGGAAAATCCGGGTTTGGAGATCTTTTGGGGATAAAAGGAGCACGCATAAGCGGGTTGGGAATTTGCCCACGAACTGGGATTTGTTAAGGAAATCGATGAATCCGAGAAACTATGTTGAAGTAAGGAGAAATCGTACGGTTCCATGCATAAAACATTACGATGCGGTGTCGTGCATGAGCGTTGATACCGACCAGGGCCTGTTGTATTCAGGTTCATGGGATAGAACTTTCAAAGTTTGGAGACTTTCCGATTATAAGTGCCTGGAATCTGTACACGCGCATGATGATGCTGTCAATTCGGTGGAGATGGGGTTTTGCGGCTTGTTTTTTACTGGTTCCGCCGACGGCACGGTGAAGGCGTGGCGTAGGGAGCTGGTGGGAAAGTACACGAAGCATGTTCTGATGGAGACACTGTTGAAGCAAGAACACGCGGTGACGTCGCTGGTGGTGAACCGTGTCGCCGGGGCGGTGTACGCGGGGTCTTCCGACGGGCTGGTGAGATTTTGGGAGCGGGGGAAACACTTCATGTCGTTCAGCGGCGTTTTGAGGGGACACAAAATGGCTGTACTGTGTTTGGCCGCGACGGGGAATTTGGTACTGAGTGGATCCGCGGATAGCAGCGTGTGCGTGTGGCGGAGGGAAATGGGTGGAGTTCATACGTGCATGGCGGTGTTGACAGGGCATCATGGGCCGGTGAAGTGCCTGGTGGTGAAGAAGGATACGGCGGCGGCGGTGGAGACCGCGGAGGAGGATGAGGGTCAGGGTAAGCGATGGATTGTGTATAGTGGGAGCTTAGACGAGAGTGTGAAGGTTTGGCGGGTTACCGAGGATGCCCCAGTTAGCTTGAAGGAACTGCAAGAAGAATAAGGGAAGAGAGAATAACCAACGCGCCGCCGTCAAAGGCGGTGGAGATGGTTTTTGAGTGGAAGTCAAGGTATTGAAGGCGGCGGAGCAAAAAACAAATAAGTAAGATTCAAGTAACATTACGAGGACATTTTTTAGAAAATAAATAATATTGTATTTACAAGTTTTGAAGATGAGTGATGTTATTTATATTAATCTATATATTTAGTGTTGTATATATTGTATTTTTGTGAATAAATTTACAAAAAATTAAATGTATATAATATTAATGGAGCGTAAATAATATTATTCCAAGATTTTGGCGAGGAATTGAATAATGAAATGCATCGTTTTAATATTGGAAATTGCTAGCTTTATATTTATATAATAAATAGATGCTCAAATCACGTCATAAACATGATTGCTCTTAATATAGAAAATACATTATAAATAGGTTAAATTTGAGTTCTGATGTGATCCTTTATTTTCTGTATTTGGTAAAGTAAATGCAATAAAAAATAAATAAGTGACACTACAATTTTTTACGTGGAAAATCCCGTAAAATGAAGGAAAAAATCACGGGACTTAGTCCAGTATAAATCTTCCACTATGAATGTTGATAATGTTAAAGGACTTTGACACAATATTTGATCAATGAATTAAAAATAAATTTGAAAGACAGAACAAATTATGTAAAATTTGAAATCCGTGCATCATTAACGGACGTTCGTCCATGCTAATTGATTGTCATTTATGTCTGGGTCTTCCGTTACTGTTTGACCAATAAGCCGAGCAGGTATTGACAATGTTCGGGCAACCTGTGTTCGGGGATCTTGTTCGGCACTTGTATGCGATTTTACCCAAGGATACTGATTCATCTTTTGACATAATGTTCTATCGAACATTTTCAATTCTAGTTCCAAACTTTTATAACCAATCAAATATAGTTATACCAAAATTATTTTTAATCAATATTAGTTCCAGACCAATCAAATATAATCTTACATAAATTATATTTTATCAGGTGGTCACAAAGCCTTATACTCAATTATGAGACCAGTTTTAATAAAATACAATTTGTGTGTGACTATTTGATTAGTCCTAAAAGTTTGTGACTAATATCGATCATAAATAATCTGTCGTATTATATTTGATTAGTGCTAATATTTGGCACTAGTATTGACAAAACTTCTATTCTATGGGACTGTAATTTCATCTGATAAATATTAAATTATTGTAATATAAGGATGTAGTGTCCAAATATTTTTAAATATTTTTCTACGTGTTAGTAATATATGTAGGTGTCAAAATCTTTAGAATTATTAGTCTTGGTATTGAATGTAATTAGATAAAAAAATAGGTTCAATGATAATTTTTGAAAAATAATTTCTAATAAAAACATATAAATTCATATTTAGCAATAGTATATAATAAGTTAATTATGATTATTATGGAATTTATATTTTTATTTCCGTTGATAACTTAAATCTATCCTACATATGTGCATTTAATGTTACAATAATTTCCACCAAAATCAGTAATTAAACTAGCCGTGTATCAAATATGATGCAATAAAAAAAATTATAAAAGGAAAAGTTTACTTAAATTGGTAATCAAAGCTACGAAGATAATAAAATGGGTAATTTGGCCATGTAATTAATAATATTAGTTGCTCCAATTCTTGGCAGTAGTATGATGAGCAACTTAAACTGAGTATATAATATAATACCTTTAAATTTGAAAATTTAAAGGAAAAACTAAAATTGTTTGGGAAATTACACAAAGTTAATCTAATTCCCGACATTATTCATTATAGATTGTTGGACATTGAAAGTTTTATTTTCGAGCTAGTAGCAATTTGCCCTCCTATGACGTCGATTATAAGCACGTTACCCTTAAATGGTTTGTAAAATATAGTTCACTGCTCCTCACAAATCACAATGGGTATTTTGCATTTACTCAAACCTCAGGGGGTGTTGCCTCTTTTCAAACCACAGCGAGGTAAGTTGCACCTGATAGAAAACACATAGTGTAAGTTACATCTGACCGAGACCACAAGAGAGTGAATTGACACACGGTAAAATGCTGTCAAATTGACTTTCTAATTTTAGGTACAGATTATCCCCTATGTTATTTATGTATATGTATATTAATCCCTATGTTTTGATTTAGGTACGTTGAATCTCTTAAGGATACAAATGATTTTAACATATAATTTTAAAGCCTAAACACGTGTATCACACAAAGCATATGTGCGTAGGTGTTTTGCATATCTTTCTCCACCTCCTTATCCTCAAGTGTCCACTTTTGACTCATTTGGAGTTTTGTGTTCTGCCCCAATTATTCAATTTCCACTTAGTTATGGCAATCTTGCTAACCTTTTATGTTACTCAGTGGTCCATTGTCATATTCGTGTCTCGTTTTTTCATTTTGCCTTAATTCATGGTGCGATTGTCGACATCTCTTTCTTGTTACCAAGGGACATTTACATTTATGAATATGTATGATGCTCTCATTTTCTATAAATGCAAGGAAAATGCGTGAATAGACTTGTTATTAAATTTTTTTTCTCTTTTTAGGGGTGGAATAGACTTGTTATTGATTGTACAGAAAGATAATTTTTAATCTTTATAGTTAGTAGAGACATCAGCTAATGTACAAAAGATATCTTTTTAGTCTCACGTTCTTGTATTTATATTTATTGTCAGAACGTAATTTCTATGGTTGTTGGCAACGAACCTTATGTGATTCTTCAAATATGTATATTAGACTTATGTGGTTTGAAAGTAGGGAGTTTACCTCTATGTGGTTTTCAAAATATGCAGATTAGCCTCTGTGATTTTTCGAAATAGGCAGTTCACCTCTGTTGTTTGAACACTTGCAGTTTAATACCATTTGGCTTGTGAAAATATATAGTTTACACCTCTGTAGTTTGTGAATATGTGCAAAACACATCTCATGTATCCTATGTTTTGCAACTGAGGGTAAAGTTCCTATTTTGAGAACCACAAAATGGTAAATTGTCTATTTACAAACCATGTGGGGGTAAAATGACAATTAATGGATACCACAGGGATAAAATACTTATTTACAAACAATATGAGGTAAAATTCTTATTATCGATACCACAAGGAGGTAAATTGTTACTAGCTCCAAGATTATACTAAAACCTTGAGAAACTTCAATTGGAACTTTTCTTGGACACCTCGTGCCAGGTCTGGCCCTCGTCTTCCTCTGTTTGTGGCATACCATCAACGCCATCCACGTCTACTATCTTAGAGTCTCTACCAAGTTTATGCTACGGTTTTGGTATCCATTGAAGAGTCCTTGGCATAAACTAAATGTTGGATTAATATTGTATTATTGGTTAATAATTAAGAGCCCAATAATTATGTTTTATTTTGTTAATGAGAACAAAATTATGGTAAGTTAATTATGAATAGTCAGTTAGGCTAAAGAAATCCCACATTGAGTAATTGAGACACTTATGGTTTGTTTATAATGAGATACAAATCAATAGAGTGTAGTTAAGTAGTAAAGATGAGTGCCCCTCGCGCGTCGTCCGTCCGTCCGCTCTGCTCGTCTCGTCTCGACTCGACTCGCCGCGCCGCGCTTGTCGCTGCCGCGAAGACAGTCCTATCTTTTTACTACACGGATTTATGAAATGACTTTTCATATTCTGCTGAGTATTAAGTTTCAGACTTTTCACCTACCTGCAGAATTGATGTCAGATTTAAGTGTGAGACTTAAATCCATATTAATCTGATGTTAAGTGTTGAGACTTTTTATCTACCCCATTAAACTTTACACTTAATTCTGAGACCTTTGGAGTGGTCTGCTGCTCAGCTATATAAGCTGTTTCAGCCATATGTTTTCATCATTCCGAAATCATTCTTCACTCATACATTGCATATCGTTTGAGAGTACTGTTCGCTACTAGTGTTCGAAGTAGTCTGCTCGGAGTTTTGCGTCAATCCGAACAGAGGTGATTGGGCGTTGTACCTTGGAACTCACTTGCCCAGGAGGCCAGAAGCTAAGACGGGCAATGAGTTTACGGGCACACGGCTTGCTGTGGCCTCGTCCAGAATTGTTCCAGTTTCCTGTTGTGCAAATTTCGAATAGTATTTATATACTACTGCTGTAAGTTTACAGTATATTTTATTTTTCGATTATAATTGTAATATGATTATAATAAGTTATCAAATAACTTGTGGGGATAACACTAAACGCACGGAGCTGATTCTTGTAATGTCATTCTCCATCCTCGCAATTCTGATCCAGGTTTTCGACCTCCAATGCTCTCGTCTTCCTCGGTCTGTTCCTCTACCTACTTATTATATTCGAGGGCTTCACTCTTTTTAATGAAATGAACCATTTATCTGAAATCATGTTAGGTGTCTCTGGGATCCTTGCTACGTCCGTTTTTCGGGATGGAGCTTTTCTTACTTCATTTCCACTCGACCGATCATATTGGACTCGAAGGCCATTACCACTGGCTAATGCAGCTCATAATTTGCATATCTTTCTTTGCATCTCTATCTGCAACTACTTTCCCAACCAGCTTTCCCATACCGTTAGTTCTTTCAGAATCATTAGTATTCCAAGGATGCTGGTTCATAAACATGGCATATTATTGTTGGGATATGCCCTAAGACAAATCATTAGATGATTGTTTTGACATACAATGTTTATGATTTATGAATGGCAATTCATTATTATATATTATTCTTTTAACTGTGCAATGTGAATTAATATATATGTTAATGTCCTTAGAATAATATTGTATTATTCTTAAAGATGTCCCTAGTCAAGTATTATCATGAATAGGGATAATGATAAAACGTAGAGACTAGTATGTGTTGATTGATGAACTGTTCATTGATATGAGATATCAAATCAACACATGGGTACATGTTAGAGAACGATGTACTGGACAGACCCACCATGAGAATGCAACATGGATAGTTATATGATTGTCATATACAATTCTCATAGTGATAATAATGTATGTAATCCTTACGACTTGTGATCATCAGAGATCCCAACATAAGGAGTTATGTATCTTGATATTGTCAAACGTTACCCGTAACAGGGTAAACTATAAAGGCGACTATTGGATGCACTACGAATTATGTAGAGGGATGTTGACTGATCGAGATAGGATTTGTCCCTCCTATATAACAGGAGATGTGTTTGGCCCTTGATCAAGTGAGAACTAAAATGCATGGCCATGCTCGAATGAGTCGATATGAGATATCGAGCTTATTCGTTTATTCTAGTTCTACTTGGGGATCAAGAAATAGAGATTGAATATACGAGTATGACTATTCTTTGACTCGTGTTCAATCTAAACACAAAGGACAAAGGGATTAAGTTACATGGTTAATATTATCACAAGTTCTAAAGGTTATGTCGAGTCATTGACACTCTTGTAATTTGGGTAGCCTCGATGTGTTGCTAGACACCGCTCTTAGCTTGTAACGTAAAATGAGATTTTATGTCACTGCCAACATTACAAGATCATATCGGGTCGCACAAAAGATTAAATCGATAAGGGAAATTAAATTCATTGGATGAATTAATTAATTAATATGAGTCTTAATTAAGTGATTAAAAGGTTTTAATTAAATCATGGGTTTGGGCCCATAAGACTTTAAGAAAGTCTTGAACCTTAATTAAAAGCCTTATAATATAAATACTAGGTTTTGATTAATTGTTAAATATACTTTTCGTATCATACCTTGATATCAAAATAACCTTGCCACCTTAAACCCTAAAGCTCTCGGCCGCCTATTCCTTGAAGCTCACGGCCGCCGCCTTCTACCTCACGGCCGCCGTCGTTGCTTCTTGGTGGAGTTAGGCTGCTGTTAATCGGTTTTGAACCGAGAGTTTGGTTTTTGTTCAAGAATAAGTCTAGTACCTTGTTCTTGAACGTCCCTTGTTTGATTTGATCGTGTTGATACCATAGAGGCAAGACCTTGGAGGTGTTGCTTGTGACTCGGAGTTCGTTGGATGTGCTGCTCTGTGGAATCTGCTCAAACACGCTACAAGGGTGAGACTTTTGTATTCCTTTATCCGATACGAAATCCTATGTATAGATCCATTGTTCTAGTAATCCATAAATTTTATTCCGCTGCGTTGTATGCTCTAAGGATTACTAACAGTGGTATCAGAGCCGTGTACAAGGCTCATATCGGATTTATGTGATTAAATAGTTTAATCATATTAGTATTAATATTGCATGCTATTTAAAACTGTATGAACATATATGATATGTTAATATTTAGTTTGTGAAAATCATCGTAAAATTGTATTTGATATAATTGGCGAATAATCAAATTTATTGGGCAATATTTTCGGCCATCACCATCACAAATGACACCACTGCTAGCCACATGAGGGCTAGGGTTTTCGAACCCTTGGCTCGAGATGGCTTAGTCGTTGTGGCTAATAATTGTGTATGGAAGTGTCGAAAATTGATTAGGGTTTAGAACCCATTGGCTCGTGACGGCTAGCTCATGACGGCTAGGGTTTCGAACCCTAATAGCCGTGCATGGGCTCGGCCATCGTCGCCTCTTATGCTAAGGTTTTGAAACGTGGATGAGTTTTGAACTCTTTGGCTCGATAATGGTTCACGCATGCATGGATTAGTAGCTTTACCACATGAGAGCAAGGTTTTTCGAACCCTTAGCTCGAGATGGTTGAGCCAACCCCGTGCATGGCCTGACCGTGACTCGTGGCTAACAAAATCCGGCGTTTCGAACAAGATGGCTCAATGAAAACCCAAGGTGGTGCGTGGCGGCTAGGGTTTGGAACCCTAGCGCCGGCGCCGCTCGAGCTTGGCTCGGCCATGGGTTAGGGTTTCGAACCCTAGGCCCATTATTGGTCCAGCCGTGTGCTTTGTGGTTCGAACCATGGTGGTTCGTGTCTTAGTCGCATAAGTTCGTGGCATGTGATGTCCCGAGCAAAAGATAATTTTTCAAAAAATTATTTTACAGTTTTAATTAGAATTAAATTTAAAATGTTTAGAGTTTAATTAATTAAATGTTAATGCATGCTTTATGTGTTGTTTGAGCATGGTGCGTGGTTATAGCCCTTTGACCTATTAGATAGGATTTGTGGATGTTTGTAATATATAATACGACCTGCGTGTTGTGCCTTCTCTATTTCATTCTAAATGTAATCCCTCCCCTATGTTCCCCTCGAATGTGAATCGAGGAATTCTATATCTTGTAAATAGTGTAGTTTATTTTATTGATGGTGATCAATGAAGACGGAGCATCGTGCCGGGATGAGGAGGCCATTCACAAATTGGAGCCAAAGGAAGGTGCTTGTGAAGTTACCTTAGGTTGACTCTTAGGATTTTCTCATTGGCTTGAGAGAATCGTTAGTAGGGGCTATAACCATGTCACGTTTAATTATGTATGTTGATGCATGATTTATCTTATGTTTTAGATTGATAATTGTATTACACATATATGTAAATATGTATACAACTATATGTAGTGGACATATTTTAAATTATCAAACTAATCATGAGATCAATAAATCCCTCTAAAATATTAAGTTTTAGATGCCTTCCAAAATTAAAAGTACTCGTCAATAACTTCGATTGTACATGTGTGGGTTTGCCAAAGCAAAGCACCGTGGCAATCTTAGTAAGGCGCGAAAGGATAAAAGTGATATCCGTTATACTTTAAATTGGGTACGACTTAACTAAGTTATCTCAATAGGATTGGGAACTTAGAGGCATGGGTTGGATTATAATTCATTTGATGAATTGAACAAAGTGTTGTTCGTCCAACTATCCAAGAATTACATGTGATGTAATTGACAAAGTGTTGTCTACCTAAATAACCGAGTCTTGGGCGATTAGCCAAAGCTAACTCAAGATTAGGCGAAATATGGATCTTGGCCCACTAAAGGTTTTGAGGGTTGATATTTTTTAAACAAAATAGTGGGAGTATCATTTAATATAAGACCATGTTAAATGATTAAATCATAAACTTATTTTGCATACTTATATTGTAGATATCCATGGCAACTAACAATGTTACAAGCACTTTATCACTGCGATCGGTCCTTGAGAAGGACAAATTAAATGGGACAAATTTCCTAGACTGGCATAGGAACTTGAGGATAGTCCTCAAACAAGAAAAGAAACAATATGTCCTAGAGGAACCCTTACCCGCTGAGGAACCTCCCCTAACGGCTACAAGAGCCGAAAAAGATGCTTACAAGAAGCATCAAAGTGACGCACTTGATGTTGGGTGCCTTATGCTTGCCACCATGAACTCTGAGCTTCAGAAGCAACATGAGGAAATGGAGGCGTTTGATATGATCGAGCACCTTAAGCAACTGTACCAACAACAAGCTAGACAAGAGAGGTATGACGTCTCTAAAGCGTTGTTTCAGTGCAGGATGGTAGAGGGAAGCCTAGTTGGAACTCATGTGCTCAAGATGATTGGGTACATTGAGAATCTGGACAAGCTGGGTTTTCCATTGGACCAAGAGTTGGCCACCGATGTGATCTTGCAATCGTTGCCTGAGAGCTTCAGTCAATTTGTAGTAAATTACAATATGACTGACATGGAAAAGACTCTACCACAATTGCTTGGTATGTTGAGAACATATGAAGCAAATACAAAGAAGACTAAGGCCACAAATGTTCTTATTGTGAATAAGGGCAAAGGAAAGGCCAAAGCTAAAGGCAATAAGAAAACAAAGAAGGTCTTTGTTAAATCTAAGCCAAAGTCTTATGCACTGAAACCAAAAGGAGGGATAGCAAAGGAAGGGAACTGTTTCCATTGCGGTGAGACCGGCCATTAGAAAAGAAACTGCAAAGTATATCTGGAGGATCTAAAGAAAGGAAGTGTGACTTCCACTTCAGGTATTTTTGTTATAGAAGTCAATTTATCTACTTCTTCATCATGTGTATTAGATATTGGATGTGGATCTCACATTTGTGTAAATGTGCAGGATCTAAAAAGGAGTAGGACGTTGGCGAAAGGTGAAGTTGATCTCCGAGTTGGAAATGGAGCAAGAGTTGCTGCATTAGCTATAGGAGATTATTGTTTAGCTTTACCTTCTGGTTTATCGTTGATTTTAAAAGACTGTTATTTTGTGCCAACTATTACTAAAAACATAATTTCTATTTCTTGTTTAGACAAGTATGGTTTTTCATTTATAATAAAGGACAACTGTTGTTCTATTTATTTAAATGATATGTTTTATGCTAGTGCACAAATGGTGAATGGTCTTTGTGTATTAAATCTTGATATGCCTATCTATAACATAAATACTAAAAGGATTAAAAATAATGATTGTAATCCGACTTATCTCTGGCACTGTCGCTTGAGCCACATAAACGAGAACCGCATATCTAAACTTCATAAGGATGGAGTGTTAGATTCATTTGATTTTGAATCATATGAAACATGCGAATCTTGTTTAATGGGCAAGATGACTAAAGCCCATTTCAAGGGACATGTTGAAAGGGCAAATGTTTTATTGGGACTAATGCATAGTGATATATGTGGACCAATAAGTACACAAGCTAGAGGTGATTTTCAATACTTCGTTACATTTACTGATGACCTCAGTAGATATGGGTATGTGTACCTAATGAAGTATAAGCATGAAAACTTTGAAAAGTTCAAAGATTTCAAGAATGAAGTACAAAACCAACTTGGCAAAAGTATCAAAATCCTTCGATCAGATCGAGGAGGTGAATACTTAAGCCAAGAGTTTCATGACTATCTAAAGGAATGGGGGATAGTCCCACAACTCACTCCTCCGTATACTCCACAATGGAATGGTGTATCCGAGAGGAGAAATCGAACCTTGTTGGACATGGTTAGATCAATGATGAGTCATGCAGATCTTCCAATATCATTTTGGGGACACGCTCTAGAAACAGCGATTTTCTTACTGAACCGTGTTCCATCTAAATCAGTGGAAAAGACACCATATGAGATATGGACTGTGAAGCGTCCTAGTATGTCTTTTATGAAGATTTGGGGTTGTGAGGCTTTCGTTAGACGTCACGCCACTAACAAACTTGGACCCAAATCTGATAAGTGTTTATTTGTGGGGTATCCTAAGGAAACGAAAGGATACTATTTCTATTATCCCACCGAGAACAAAGTAGTTGTTGCTCGGACTGGTGTATTTCTTGAAAGAGAATTTATTTCTAGAAAAACCAGTGGGAGAAAAATAGAACTTAGTGAAGTTCAACCACAAGAAAACACTGAACCTGAGATTGAGATGGAAACAGAGCAGGCACCACAAGCTGTTGTGGAAGAAGCACCTGCTCAAAAGACACAAGCCCAGCGTATGTCTGTAAGAGAACACCGGGAGCCACAGAGATATGGATTTCTTGTGACTCAACAAGGTGACTTACTACTTATTGATGAGGATGAGCCGTCATCTTATCAACAAGCTATAATGGGCAATGATTCTGAGAAATGGCAAGAGGCCATGAAATCTGAAATGGAATCCATGTATGCAAACCAAGTATGGACTTTGGTTGATCCACCTGAAGGGGTACGACCCATAGGGTGTAAATGGATTTTCAAGAAAAAGATCGATATGGATGGTAACGTACAAACCTATAAAGGTCGGCTGGTTGCAAAAGGATTCAAACAAATTCATGGTATTGACTATGATGAAACCTTTTCACCAGTGGCCATGGTTAAATCCATAAGGATCTTACTTGCAATAGCTGCATTTCATGATTATGAAATCTAGGCAGATGGATGTCAAAACAGCTTTCCTTAATGGAAATCTGCTCGAGGATGTGTACATGACACAGCCCGAGGGTTTTGTCGATCCAAAGGATGCTGGAAAGATATGCAAGCTACAACGATCCATTTATGGATTGAAGCAAGCTTCTCGGAGTTGGAATCTTCGATTTGATGATGCAATCAAAGAGTTTGGTTTTATCAAAAACGAAGATGAACCTTGTGTCTACAAGAAGGTCAGTGGGAGCGTAATCATTTTTCTAGTGTTGTATGTAGATGACATACTTCTCATTGGAAATGATATCACTGCCTTACAATCTGTAAAGATTTGGCTAGGGAATTGCTTTTCGATGAAAGACTTGGGAGAAGCCACCTATGTATTAGGAATCAAGATCTATAGAGATAGATCGAGAATGCTTCTTGGCCTAAGTCAAAGTACATACATAGACAAAGTGCTTAAAATGTTTAGCATACAAGAATCAAAGAAAAGGATTCGTGCCTATGACACATGGTATTTATCTCTCGAAGGAACAATGTCCTTCAACACCAGATGAGAGACAACGCATGAGTAAGATTCCATATGCGTCAGCTATTGGATCTATCATGTATGCCATGATATGTACTCGTCCCGATGTATCGTATGCTTTGAGCATGACGAGCAGATATCAAGTTGATCCAGGTGAAGGTCACTGGATTGCTGTCAAGAATATCCTGAAGTACTTGAGAAGAACTAAGGATACATTCTTGATTTATGGAGGTGAGGAAGAGCTCAATGTAATGGGTTACACTGATGCAAGCTTCCAAACTGACAAAGATGATTTTCAATCGCAATCTGGATATGTGTATTGCCTAAATGGAGGTGCTGTGAGCTGGAAGAGTTCAAAGCAAGAAACAGTAGCCGATTCTACAACGGAAGCTGAGTATATTGCTGCCTCGGATGCAGCAAAGGAAGCGGTTTGGATGAGGAAGTTCATTTCTGAACTTGGAGTGGTGCCTAGCATTAAAGATCCGATAGAACTCTATTGTGACAACAATTGAGCGATCGCATTGGCTAAGGAACCAAGATCTCACCAAAGATCCAAGCACATACTTAGGCGTTTCCATTTCATTCGAGAAATCGTTGAAAGGGGAGATGTTAAAATATGCAAAGTACCAACAGATGATAATGTATCTGACCCATTGACGAAGCCACTGTCACAGCAGAAGCATGATCGTCATACTAGATATCTAGGCATTATGTATATGTCTGAGTGGTCTTAGTGCAAGTGGGAGATTTGTTGGGATATGCCCTAAGACAAATCATTAGATGATTGTTTTGACATACAATGTTTATGATTTATGAATGGCAATTCATTATTATATATTATTCTTTTAACTGTGCAATGTGAATTAATATATATGTTAATGTCCTTAGAATAATATTGTATTATTCTTAAAGATGTCCCTAGTCAAGCATTATCATGAATAGGGATAATGATAAAACGTAGAGACTAGTATGTGTTGATTGATGAACTGTTCATTGATATGAGATATCAAATCAACACATGGGTACATGTTAGAGAACGATGTACTGGACAGACCCACCATGAGAATGCAACATGGATAGTTATATGATTGTCATATGCAATTCTCATAGTGATAATAATGTATGTAATCCTTACGACTTGTGATCATCAGAGATCCCAACATAAGGAGTTATGTATCTTGATATTGTCAAACGTTACCCGTAACAGGGTAAACTATAAAGGCGACTATTGGATGCACTACGAATTATGTAGAGGGATGTTGACTGATCGAGATAGGATTTGTCCCTCCTATATAACAGGAGATGTGTTTTGTAATACCCGAGTTTAATACTTGAATTTATGTTGGATATAGTAGTAAAATTGTTTAAATCTTCGCCGAAATTCGCTGAAATACGACGATGTCAATTTTATTAAAAAGATAACTCATAGGGCTACCATTTTCATGTTTTGAGTTTTGCCGAAAACTACCGAAGGAAGGGGTAAATTAATTTTGAAGTATATCATGTTTATGTAAATTATATATATAACTTTCTCGTCCGACATCAGAATCAAGTTATTCTAAAGCCAAATGAAAGATAAAACATAGACCTACAACCTTTATTCAGAATTAGTTTGCAAAGTATGCTGTTATGATACCCGAATTTGTGCCTAATTGTGTAGATTGATTGTCTATTACCTAGGAATCGAGCAATATCAACTGGTGAAAGGTAAGTAAAAATTCATCTGCAACTACAATGCATGAACATAGTATTTCTTGTGATATTAATTGTGTTGGTGCTTGAATAAGGTGATATATATGTATTATTTGATGTTCAAAATATTTACTTGTTGTTGCATTGAATTAACTGTTCATTTGCATTTGCACGTGCATGCATAATACATGAGTATATTTGATGTCTGGCATGCACGACATTATTTTGAGAGAAAAAAAAGGAAAATATTTTGTTGACCACTGATATGACACCGAGGTTTGCGAGGCGGACTTATATGATATGTTGAGTATAGCGGTGGGGTACTCCTCAGAGGATTAAAAGGGTTGTTAGAGATGTGCCCTTGGTAATCATGAGGGGATGGACCACTTGCTGATATTCTTCTTTTGATTGATGCTGCGGGTGGGATACTTCTCGGGTGACCGCAGAGGTTGTTCGGTGATGTGCCGCTGGGGGTCACGGGAGGATGGACCATTCGACTGTATCAATCCACTATTGGCTGTGTGCCTATTGATTCAGAGCTCTGTTCCGGTGCATAGTAGGTGGGTCAAGGGGCCCATGACAAATATGATTTTGGATAAAATGTTATATATTATCAAGTATGCATTTTGGTATACATGTTATTGATGTCTCATGTCATTTTCATAGCATGCATGATTTTTATTTACTGAGCATTAGCTCATGTAGTTCATGCATTGTAGGTGAGCATGACGATGTCTGCTATCTGGACTTACTGAGCAGGGTGATGCGCTCCTACGGGTTTCTGAGATCTGTTGTACATGGATGACGACCTGCTGGGCTATGGGGTTATCTTTATGTGATTGCGATTCATATATATATGATGGTGTTTCTGGTGTTATGGATTTTGATATTTGTATCCGGATGTGATATAAACAGAGGAGATGCTGTTGAAATTTTTATAAAGAGTTTTTCTATAAATATGATAAATGGTATCTTTGTAAATTGAGGTGTGACATGTTTGGCCCTTGATCAAGTGAGAACTAAAATGCATGGCCATGCTCGAATGAGTCGATATGAGATATCGAGCTTATTCGTTTATTCTAGTTCTACTTGGGGATCAAGAAATATAGATTGAATATACGAGTATGACTATTCCATGACTCGTGTTCAATCTAAACACAAAGGACAAAGGGATTAAGTTACATGGTTAATATTATCACAAGTTCTAAAGGTTATGTCGAGTCATTGACACTCTTTTAATTTGGGTAGCCTCGATGTGTTGCCAGACACCGCTCTTAGCTTGTAACGTAAAATGAGATTTTATGTCACTGCCAACATTACAAGATCCTATCGGGTCGCACAAAAGATTAAATCGATAAGGGAAATTAAATTCATTGGATGAATTAATTAATTAATAAGAGTCTTAATTAAGTGATTAAAAGGTTTTAATTAAATCATGGGTTTGGGCCCATAAGACTTTAAGAAAGTCTTGAACCTTAATTAAAAGCCTTATAATATAAATACTAGGTTTTGATTAATTGTTAAATATACTTTTCATATCATACCTTGATATCAAAATAACCTTGCCACCTTAAACCCTAAAGCTCTCGGCCGCCTATTCCTTGAAGCTCACGGCCGCCGCCTTCTACCTCACGGCCGCCGTCGTTTCTTCTTGGTGGAGTTAGGCTGCTGTTAATCGGTTTTGAACCGAGAGTTTGGTTTTTGTTCAAGAATAAGTCTAGTAACTTGTTCTTGAACGTCCCTTGTTTGATTTGATCGTGTGGATACCATAGAGGCAAGACCTTGGAGGTGTTGCTTGTGACTCGGAGTTCGTTGGACGTGCTGCTCCGTGGAATCTGCTCAAACACGCTACAAGGGTGAGACTTTTGTATTCCTTTATCCGATATGAAATCCTATGTATAGATCATCTGGTTCTAGTAATCCATAAATTTTATTCCGCTGCGTTGTATGCTCTAAGGATTACTAACAGTTATGGGTTCCTAAGTTTATCCCTCAAGGATGCTCCATGGAGCCATTGAATCCTATCAATGGCATCATGCATGAAGCAGCCATATGTGAAACCAACAAGGCTGATTCGAGGGCCAGGGCATCGGCGAACTTGCAATTTTGTAGGATTTTTGCTGCAATCTTGATTTTCAAGACGTGTGTGCATATATTTTGGCCATAAACTTAATTAAAAAACAACCATTACTCTTCAATGAAGTTAAATAGGTAGCCAGTTAACGAGAAATTATCCTACTATGAAACACATTCACCACTTCCTTATGTAGTAAAATGAAATGAAATCAAATCGATTCAACAAAGGAAGAGCATTTTCCTTTTGAACCAAGAAACAATATTTAAATCATCTAAAGAATCCGAACTTCTCATTCTGCCTCCACAAATGATTAAACTCGAAGAAGCACGAATCCAACGGCAACCCCGATAAGAACCAATGCAGGCATAATGGCAGCAATCTTGAAAATCTCTTCCACCGCACTGCAGGTGGAAGTTAAAGCACCGCCACCACTGCCTTGTGAAGATTTCTTCAATGAACAAACAATCTTCGCAAAAGACTGCTCAGTGCAAATTGGTAGGCCTAATGTAACCACATTGTTATGTGCCTTCAGCCCACCAAACGAGTTCAATCCATTAATACACTTGACTCTAGCTCTCCTCTGGGCTAATCTGTTGGGGCCAGCCACGGCCGTGGCGGCCGGGAATGCCGCCGGAGATATCGTAACTGATATTGTTGCCATTGATCAAGAACACAACCTACACACAGAAAATGATGCAAGAATCATGTTATCTAAGCAGACTGCATAGTAAAGATGCGATAAGCTATTAATATATTGGTAGGAAGAAAACTTTACCTGTTTTTGTGGGATTTCTTTATCCAAGATTCTTGATGGAACAGAGGGATTGAATGGATGGAGTTTGTATATGGGAGAAATTAGAAATTTAAAGCATTTGGATAAGGTTAGTGTTAATATGGTTGGATGATACGAAGATGAGATGAGGGTTCATTTTTATGAGTGAATTCTAGCTTTTTACAGTGGCCAGAAAAAAAGATTGGAGTAATTAGAGAGTTGCATCTTGAGTTTGAACCTAATATTTATTATCTTATTTAAAAACAATATGATTTAATTAATCACCCTTTGGAGTTTGATAAGATGTAAAATAATATAGTACTTCGGTTATATAATAATAATTGATTTTTAATCTGTTTCATTACTTAATGCCGAAAATCCAACAAAAGTTTTGGATGCCTGAAAAATATAAAGAAGCATACTTTCAATTGTCATTTCGCAATAGCTATCCTTCAAATTTTAAGCTCTGAACCAGGTTGTTAGAAAAGTAAAAACATCAATTCAAGGTAAAAAAGAAAATGATGCTAGTTTCCACCTCTTAGACTTGTCATGCCTCAAACAAAAGATTCATATGAGACATGTTATGAATATACGAGGTTCCAACTCAAAAAAAACTGGTAATAAGTGTTAACTCACGTATCTTATAAAGAGCTAATATAAATTGTAAATTCCCGATGAGAACTCTCAAACAAGAGAACATAAATTTTTTTCCGAAATGAGAACTTCTCATATACGAAGTTTTATTTAATTTCAATTTTATCTCATTTTTAATTTTGTTCGGGTATAACAATGGAAATCCACCCCTCCCAATCAAAAATTGTCAAATTAATTAATGAAAGAAAAACAAGTTAATCCACTATCATTATCATAAGACAATATCAAGAGATAAAATGGTGGATTTAATTCACAAAATCTATCCAAATTTAGAGCTTACAAACCCACCACGATGTACATGCCTTGGCCACTAGGGGGTATATCCCAATACCACACTCCAAGCTTTATAAACACCTACTATTACCTTTTGCTGCAGAAATTAATGAAATGATTTTAAAATTTTAACCAAGGGTGTTAGTGCCCACAAGTAAATTATACACACAAATGAAAAAAACTATGCATAAAGCTATTATACATTTTGCTTCCTCAAGAGCTGTTCAACATGCAGTCATAAGAAGATTCGCCGGCAGTAGGACTTATCTTTGAGTGTGGGAGTATAACAATAGCAGCAGTTATGGCCCCATACCCATGAGCATTGGCTGGGGTACACATGACCACATGTCCGTCTTGAATATAAATTTAATAATCCAAAGATAATATACAGATGGACGTATATCAACAGGAGTGTTAGGGGAACCATAAATCTGCTTGTTCCAGTTCCTGTTTGACCTTTACCTACCCATAGATTGGTACTCTGGATGGAAACATCTTGACACATTGAGAAGGAAGAGATAATGTAAAATTAAATACTATTCCGGTTGAAGTGGCATCTTTTCGTGTATGTCCGTCACAATATCACGCAACTCCGGAAAAATAGATATGAGAATAAGTTCCAGTATTCCATATCCAAGTTGCTTTAAACAAATTGTAGACTGCGGTGAATAAAAGGAAAAAGAAAGCATTCTTAGATCATCACAAAGGGAAAATGACAGAAAATATGGTCAGGTTCTGGCAAAAATGCAGTATTACTTTTCAACAATAACACAATGCCTCGGGTTATGTCTCTAGTAAAGTTAGTGTTGCGCGGAGGGAGAGGGGAAGGGGTATCTACTATTTGTAACCTGAAGGAAGTAGTATATGTCCCTTGCACAGCGTCTATACTGCTTATGCCCGATCAAGCTGACCAAAGTTGTCGGAGCACCATCTGCCATGAGGGCCACAATAAGATTTTGGTATTAATGAGAAATCTTCTATTACCACTATTCAAAAGAACTACCAATTAAGTCTATAAAACTAGAAGAACAAGGAGCAACAAAAGATTCACCTCAGATCCTTACAAACCAATATGAAAAAATATAGCAATTAGATAGTGATACTCACCAAATATCATCTTTTTCAAATCACTAGCTCTTCGAGCAGCTTCAAGCTGTTGCTCGAAAGACGCTGGTTGAATGACCCTTCTACCACTTTGTTTTGTGCTATTTTGCGAAGATCCCTGGTTAATTTGACTATCATTTAGTAGACCTTGAGTGCGCAGACTCAGAAAAAAAATCCCATCGGGCCAGAGAACCTATTCAGAAGATAATAGTCAGGAAAAGGAAGAAGAAAGACTCCACCAAACAAGTCGATGAACGTAAGAATTTCTCTCCAATACTTCAAAGAATAATAAATGTCAAGTTCCAGAGGAAAGATAATCTTTGCTGACTGATATTACCAGCGAAAGTTTGAAGAATTGAAGCATTCAGTGGACCGCAACAGATTACAGAAAGTAGAATATTAAAAACACTTGTCATTTAAGCAAATAAATATCCGGAACATATCTTTACTAGGTTATGAACCCTCCCGACATTAAAGGCAGTGAGATAAAAATCTACAAATAAAAATCATATAAAGATTTCAGAAAAAGGATAACGCCTAAAAGTAAATATTTTCACCGAGCTGCTTTGCCACCAAAGTAAATCAATGGTGATCAGTCTCTGCATATCCAATTCTCGTGCACACACCAAGTAGCAGTTAAATAATTTTCAGGTTTTCAGGTTAATAAAATATTGGATAAGAAACCTGTAACTTACATTTTGAAGCCATCGAATTCCTTGAGCAATGACCTCCTCGCTACGGAGCCACTGTATTTTCCTTGAGAGCCAGTCATCAATTGCATCCTCCATGATTAACTGCAATATTTGCTTTGATATCCAAAAAACCTGTCTCCTACCAATTAAAATAACAAAAAGTACGTGGTCAAGGTATGATCTACATATGAAGGCATGCTCTTTGACCGTAAAATCTCAAGTTGTTTTAAAAATTTTGTCAGTTATGATAAAAAATCTTCAAACATAGAGTGCAACCAACAAGGATCAGTATCACTTCGTTCAAAATGATGGAAAAGTGCCCCACTTGAAAGATGAGAGAAATTTGACTAATTTGCTTCTAAACCATAAATTTGGAACATTCACAAAGTATGGAGTGTTCAGAGAATTTGGCTCAGCGAGAGAGAACACGGTCTCATGCACAGGACAACACTTAAATATTGGATAGGCTATGGCCTAAGCATGGGACAAATGTTTAAAAACTTAGGAGGTGATACATCAAAACGTTAGTCAAACAAAGGTTAAACATCTAAATTTGCCAATCGGTTTATCCCCATCTTTAAACTTGAAGGGCTTCCAGTCCTTCAGGAGTTTTGCCTTTTCTATGCTACATTTCATGAATAAAATCCTTTTCTAGACAAGAAAAGGGTTTACCTTGGATAGGAAGGATGAATCATCTATGGATCCATTAAGCTTGGTACAACTCTTAGATGCAGGTTGAGGTCAACCCTTCGCTTATACAAATATAATTCCATCTATTTCATTTACTCAAAAGCCTCATTTAATTGGATTTAAGTTCGAGATGAAAAAACAATCAGGAGAGTTAAAATAGACCGGAACTTTTCTATGACAATGCACGACATTAAAACAAGCTGGCTCGGTTACAACTAAAGGCCCGAAAGAAAATGAACAAAAAGAAGAGGCGTAAATTACTTTAATGGGTAACTGAGAAAACATTTATCCGTTAGCAAAAAAGCTAGACAGAATTAAAGAGCTGCATCACAGTGGAAGGCCAAGGCTACATATCATCTTACAATCTACATACACTGAAATTTATTTTCATCAAGTAGAACACCTGCCAGAGTATTCCATGAACAAATGATGACATAATAGAATAGTTTGGGGAAATTAATTTGGCATCTAAACCTAAAGCAAGTTCAGAATTTAAAAGTACGAATATAAACACCTTAGCCAGCCCCTTCTCTTGAGCTGAAATATGTTATCAACTAAATTCAGAACCGGAACACTTAAATTTGGTGGTGTCCACTGCAATGCAAATATAGCTTCAATCAGAGCATTCATAAGAAAGTTACTAAATATGAGTGCAAATGAACGAGTGTGTAGAGAAATACAGAGAGGCAATAGTGCTCAATAAAACAATGGCAGCAAAAACAATTAAACAATAGGGATCAATAAAACAATGAGCCTATTGATTAACAGGATGATAAATGCGAAGGATTAATGAATCAAAGGAATAAGATGGAAACAAAAGGATATAATTAAACACTCAGTACCTCCGGAGGCACCGCTGTTGGATCACCTAGGGGAACAGAACTTAAAGCTAAATTTGATTCCTGATATCTGCTCACACAGCTTGTTGCAGGTTTCATCTTCAGACCATGGATTTCCTTGAAATTCAATAAACTTACCTCTTCACCACGTTTAACAACCCTTGGTGGAAAACCCTGTGAATTCAATTCATTGTCTGAATGCCACCCATTAGCTTGGGCGGTAGATTCTAATTCCTGTTTCCCCTGGTTTACATTATCACCTTCCTCATTATCAGAAAAACTGTTAATTGATTCAGAGGTACTTTCCCTCATAGCCAATTTATGTATATCATCAGTATTCCAGGACACGTTTCTTGCAACAGAAGGAGGTTCATGAAAAGTGGAAGGTGAGCCAACAACTTTCTTCAGCAGGTCATCAGAAACCCCTTTGAATTGGCGTACAATATCATCAACAGCATCATCCACATTAACTGTTTTTGACAAGGGATTTTTCATACTGATCAGTCCTTTCCAGATATAATCAAGCTCAATTTTTTAAATAAAAGGATCGTAAGAAAGAGATTAGGCTCTCCTGCAAACATAAAAGCCTAATTGTTCACGCAACTTTCTACCTATATATATATATAGATATATACAATAAAGAAAGAAATATCAGCATTAAAGTCAAGTGAACTGCAACAAGCAACTAATTATAAGGTATACAGTTGAAGACATCAAATAAAACTTTGAATCATATAATATATAGAGATAAAAAGGTAAAGTATTACGATAAATGAGTCAACAAAGGTATCCATGCGTTCACAAGTATTTATCTAAGCACCAAAATAATGCACCTCAATTACAAGTTCCAGGACCAAAACTCTGCAGATTAAGAAGTCTATGGGCAAAAAAATTAATAAGACGGGAGGATTTATCACACTTGAACCTTCTACCACATCTTGAAAATCTCCGGTGAAATTAACAGGGGCGTTGAAACTAGTTGAGTTCAAGTTACCAACAAAAATGATTTTACTCACCAAGAATAAAGCCAATATAAAGGCTGGCCAGCCTCTATAAAAAAAATGAAACAAGATGTACAGCAAGACTCAAAAAAGAAGGTGTACAAAAGAAAGAAGGTCAAACATTGTGACTTACAACAGTAATGAGAGAATAATTCCCAAACTTGGAATTTACAAAAAAAGGAAGACATAAAAAAGTTCATAACTTTCTAATTAATTTCATACCACCAGGATTTTGTAGTAATATGCATTGAGGAACATATTTTGAGTAATCGAGCATCTAGGTTGCTGAAGGTCATGACAGTAGCATCAACAGCCAAGTTGAAGTGCCATATCAGGACAAACCAACCAGAACACTACTGATATGGGCCGAGGTAAAGCCCAAATAGGTATTGTTTACATTAGGAGAGAGAAGAATAGGGAAGAGGTGGGGACCAGGGAATATTAAATAGGCTACGTGAGTTTGTTATTTTCGTTCATGCATTTTGTTTGCTGAGTAACTACTAGCTGAGCTAAGGAATTACAGAGGATTCCCCGGGGTGTTTTCATTTCAGTTCTTATATTTCATTTCATTCAATCAATACCATATATATTTCTAGAATTTGTGTCGTGTTTGTTCTTTTTAATCCATAGCTCAGGTGAATCCTATCAATTGATCCGACCTGCCAGATAACCTGAGAAAGATTCGATGCATCAAGTAGATCAGAGGCAAGATATGAAGCTCTGGAAAAAGCTTGGTTCTAGAATTGAAGAAGGTTCTTCGAATACAGGCGAATCTCGAGATGCTGAACAACATGAGAGGAGACTTTGACAAAGATATAGGCTTTCATGGTAAGCTGGATCAAAAGAACACATGCCCATGCCCATCAAACAGACAAGGAACATACACATGATTAACCAGAGCATAGAGATTCAGCGCAGGGAGAGAGCATGGGCGTAGGAAACTTACACGTCAATGAACTACATGACACAATTTGAGGTGATCGGAGCACAAATAGCTGATTTACCTAGGAGCATGTGACAATGTAAATTAGGCTAATTATGTTGTAAATAGCATTTCCATATATAGCTCACACTTTTCATAAATATGTTGTAATTGTATCTATATATGAGTGGTTGATGAATGAAGGAAAGGGGATTCAGATTTCTATAAACTCACCGTGATTTACATGGTATTAGAGCCAATTCTATTCTTGAGTTTTTCCTCTCTGAATCATCGACCTCTTCTATCGGCTCTCTCCTTCGATCGGTCATTCACCATCGGACCACCCTTAGGGTTAACGTGCATCCTCTTCGCGCATCGTTCACACACGGCTAGGGTTTCCAAACCCATCCTCTTCGAGCGTCGTCCATTCGTTGCGCTGTGAATTTTTTTCTTTGTGAACTATTTCGATTGATCTCCAGAAAATGATTTTGGAGTATTCGGTTGGTGTATCGTATAATCTCCAGACATTAATTTTGGAGTGTTGTTCGATTCTGTTGGTATTTATCGTGCAATCACATAAATTTTGGGTATTTGTTCGATCTGCTTATCGCATCAGTGTTAGTCTTTGTTTCTATTCAATTGCTAATATTTGTGCGACGTTAATACTGAAATACTGTAATTTACTCTCACTATGAGTAATTTTGAATATTTCGGTATCAAATTCACGGGTAAAAATTATTCGGCTTGGGAATTCCAATTTCGTCTATTCGTGACGGACAATGAATTATGAGGACATGTTGATGGGATTACTTCCATCCCCCTTGATGCAACGTTCTAACCAAATGGAAGATCACAAATGCTCGCATCATGTCATGGATGTTAGTGTCTCTCGATCCACTAATTGTACTCAATTTACGACCGTACAAAATCGACAAAGCCATGTGGGACTACTTACAACAAGTCTGTTGTCATTACAGGGACAAATTCTCATTTGATCACTCGACTACAACAACACCTTCATGCTTCATTCCATATGAAGGATCTTGGTCCACTTAGATATTTTTTGGATTTAGAAATCTACAGTGATTCTTCCGGAATTTACTTAAATCAATAAAAATATGCCATGATCTTATCACATTGGCCCGACTTGATGAAACTTCCTCTGTTGATACTCCTTTGGAAATCAATGTGAAATATCGTCGTGACGATGGTGATCTCCTCTCTGACCTTACTATGTATTGGCAGTCTGAATTATTTAACCATCACAAGGCCTGATATATCTTTTGCAGTTCAATAACAAGTTAGCCCGTGCATGCAATCTCCACGACATTAACATCTTGTTGCAGTCAGTCGCATTATTAGATACCTACATGGCTCACCATCTTGTGGCTTATTTTTCCCCACCGACAATCCACTAAATCTCATTGCATACAGTGATGCTGATTGGGCTGGCTGACTGGACACTCGTCGCTCAGTTACAGGATGGTGCATGTTTTTGGGTACATCCTTGATCTCCTGGAAAAGCAAGAAAAAAGCACGAGTCTCCAAATCCTCTACAGAATATGAATATCGGGCTATGTTTGTTGCTTGTTCCGAAATCCTTTGGCTCCGTGGCCTTATGAGCGAAATTGGGTTCCCACAAGCCCAACCCACTCCACTTCATGGCGATAATACAAGTGCTATCCAAATTGCCACCAACCCGGTCTTTCATGAGCGTACTAGACATATTGAAGTTGATTGCCACTCAAATCGCGAGGCGGTAGATAACAAGATTATCACTTTACCACATGTTTCTAGCGATCTTCAACTTGCCAATATCTTCACCAAATCAATGACTCGACAACGACATCAATTCTTAATTGACAAATTGCCGCTTACCAATAAGCCAACATCAATTTGAGGGGAGATGACAATGTAAATTAGGCTAATTAGGTTGTAACTAGCATTTCCATATATAGCTCACACTATCCATAAATATGTTGTAATTGTATCTATATATGAGTGGTTGTGAATGAAGGAAAGGGGATTCTGATTTCCATAAACTCACTGTGTTTTACAGCATGGAACTGAAGAAATCGGGCATTTTCTCCATCGAATCGATTTGCCAAGGTTCGATGGTGGAGACCCGTTCGCCTGGTTAGGGAAGGCGGATCAGTATTTTGGGCTACATGACACACCCATGGCTAGTAGACTGAAGATAACAGACATGCGTATGGGGGGGATGACAATCAACTGGTATAAATGGATTAACAATAAAGTTCCTGACATGAAGTGGGAGAATTTTGCCCTGGAGCTCATAAAATGTTATTGGGGAAGGAAAGTTGTGAATCCATATGAGATATTATCATCTCTAAGCCAAGGCCAGCGCTCGATCGATGATTATATAGCACAATTTGAGGTGATCAGAGAACAAATAGCTGATTTGCCTAGGAATCAAATGCTGGGCTACTTCCTTAGTGGACTGCGAGAAGAGATTAGAAGTGGTATAAGGATTCATGAGCCTAAAACTATAATAAGGTCATGGACCTTGCCCGAAGCATGGAGGAAACATTACAAAGTGAGCCGATGGACCCTTATGCTGTGTATTTTGTACGTGGATCAAAGGGGGATAAAAAAATGGGGAGCACTGGTGGTTGGCATAACAGGATTGAGGGGTCGAATGAGATCCAAGGAAGGCGGCCTACAAAAGTTTGTGTTTGAGGGGTCAAAAAATCAGCATTCACAGGAAATAGTGGGTATTCTGATAGGCAGGGATCTAGTGTCGGAGGGAATTTTGGGAAGGAAGGAGGGATAGTGTCTCACCAAGAATTTTGAGGATGAAAGAATTTAAAGTGTGGTGAGCCATAAAGGGAAATAGAGGAGCCAATGACCGAGAATGGGACACTAGAGTTACCCTTGTATCCAGTGGGTGGGGTGAGTATGCCACGAACTTTGAAAATGAAAGGAACCACTAGGGAAGTTAGTATTGCCACTATGATTGATAACGGGGCTAGTCATAGTTTTGTTTCAAAAAATTGATAGAAGAAATAGGCAGTGAAGTGGACATCAGCGTGAGGTTTGGGGTATATATAGGAGATGGGTGTAAGGTCCTAGGGCAAGGAGTGTGCCGTGGGTTGAGGGTGGATTTGGGAACCTGTGAAATAATATTAATGGGTATTTGTTTGATTTAGGGGGGTAGATCTAATTTTAGGAGTAGAGTGGTTGAGTACCTTGGGGGAGATTAAGTTGGATTTGGGCAGATGACAATGAAGTTCGTGCATATGGGCAAGGAAGTAGTGGTTCATGGCGACCCATCTCTTAATAGGTCACTGGTATCGTTGTGATCACTAAGCAAGGCGGTGGATGTTGTGTTTTGTGGAACGGTGTGGGCTAGAAATTGTGAGGAGGAGGAAGGCGGGGATCAGAACCTTCTGCTGCAGTTTTCGAGCTACTGTCAAGATTTGCTCGATTGTTTGATGAACCTAGCAGATTACCACTTAAAAGAAAGGAAGAACATAGCATACAAATTAAATGAGGATCTGGTCCCGTGGTGGTTAGACCATATCCTATGCGCATTGCCAAAAAAATGAGATGGAAATAGTAGTGAAAGAGATGCTGGCAGCAGGGGTAATTAGGCCCAATAATAGTCCGTGTTCAAACCTGGTTATCCTAGTAAAGAAGAAAGATGGGACTGGAGATTTTGTGTGAATCACACGGCCCTAAATGAGATAACAGTTGCGGACAAATACCCAATTTCGGGGGTTGACGCGATGTTGGATGAATTACATGATGCTCGACATATTTCAAAACTGGACTTACGATCGGGCTATCATCAAATCCGATTGAGGTGTGAAGACATTCCAAAAACAGCATTCCGGACTCATTTGGGGCATAATAAGTTTCTCGTAATGCCGTTTGGTTAAAAAATGCACCGGTCACTTTCCAAGCTACCATGAATGACTTTACTGTTTTGATAGATCACAAAGCATTGAAAAGCCTGCTGCAGCAAAGAATCAACATCCCTGACCGACAACATTGGCTATCCAAGCTAGGGGTGTAAACGAATTGAATATGTTCACGAACTTTTTGAGCCGGCTGGAAAAATATTTGATTCGTATTCGAAATTATCGAATTCGAGCCGAACTCGAACATGTTCGAACTTTTTTTCGAGCCGGATTCGAGCCCAAATAACTTTATTCGATAGTTCGCGAGCCGCTCGCGAACTTTAATATCTTATTAATATAATATAATTATAAATATATTTCGAACTTTTCGTGTATTTACTTTCGAGCAATAGTTCGTTCGAATCTTTTCGAGCCGAATTCGAGCCAAAATTTTAAAACTATTCGAATTTCGAATTGAACTCGAGCTCAAATATAACTATTTCGAGCCGAATTCGAACCTTAAAATTTTATGCATAGTCAGCTCGATTCGGTTCGTTTACACCCCTAATCCAAGCTGCTGGGGTATGAATTTGAGATCAAATACCGAGCTGTAAAGTTGAATGTGCTGGCCGATGCCTTAGAAGGGAAGGAGATGCGGAATTGTCAGCCCTGTCAGCCCGAATATGGCTGGATTGGGAACAAATTAAAGAGGCGGTGAAACAAGATTGTGAACTACAAAAAATAAAGAAAGGCGTTGCTGGCTGGGGAGTCCGAACAATCATATTTTTCGGTGGTGAATGATCAATTAATGTTCAAGGATCGCATGGTTATTCCGAAGAAGTCTCTGTGGGTAAAAAAATTGCTTGAAAAGTTTCATATGACACCCATAGGGAGCACGCAGGAGCCTTCCGCATGCTGAAAAAGATTGGCAACATATTTTTTGGCACGGAATGGAGAGATGTATATAAGTTTGAAGCCGAATGTTTGACGTGCCAACAACATAAATATTTGGTAAAGTCTCCAGCATGGATTTCATAACGAGGCTTCCTAAGTTGAAAAGTTTCAATATCATGGTTGTGGTTGATAGATTGACTAAGGCAGCTCACTTTTTGCTATTTAAACATCCAATTACAGCCAAGGGGGTGGCTGAAGCTTTCACGAGGGAAATTGTTCGATTACATGGTGTCCCAAAATCAATTGTCAGCGACAAAGATGCATTGTTCATGAGTCACTTTTGGTCAAAAAATTTTAAGATCCAGGGCACTAAACTTAAGATGGGTTCAGCTTACCATCCGGAAACGGATGGCCAATCGGAGCTCCTCGATAGATGTCTTGAAACATATTTGTGTTGCTTAGCATCAGAGCAACTGAAAACATGGGCATATTAAATTTCATGGGCTGAACATTGGTACAATACCAGGTTTCAATCCTCCGCTGGAATGACACCATTCGAGGCTGTTTATGGAAGGGAACCACCCTCAATAATTCAGTTTTTTTTTCCAGGAGAATCATTAGTGGCAGCAGTGGCTCAAGAACGAAAGAGACGAGGTATTGCGACAATTGAAAGCTAATTTGCTGCGAGCCCTACAGAGAATGACAAAGCAAGCAAATAACCGCAGGAGAGATGTCACGTTACAGGCCGGGGATAAAGTATTCCTAAATACGACCCCACAGACAAGGCTCAATTTGCAAAAGGATCCACCAAATATTGGCAGCAAGATATTATGGACCATTTCAGATTAGAGAATTGAGGAGGTGGCTTATAGATTGCAGCTGCCTGTTGGGTCCAGAGTTCATCCTGTTTTTCATGTGTCATGTTTAAAGAAGGCTGTGGGCAACGCATCACATAAGACAGTCCAGAAGACTTGGAAGCAGACTTGGCTATAAAATTTGAACCACGAAGGATGCTGTCCAGAAGGTTGAAGAAGAGGGGCAATGAGCAGATTCAACAGCTACTTATACATTGGAAGGGAAGAAAAATCGAAGAAGCGACATGGGAAGATGAAGATGTGTTCGTGAATCAATTTCCAGATTTTTGCCTTGAGGACAAGACAAATTTTGAGGGTGAGGATATTGATATGGGCCGAGGTATACCAAAGCCCAAAATAAATATAGGAGAGAGAAGAATAGGGGAGGAGGTGGGGGACCAGAGAATATTAAATAGGCTACTTGAGTTTGTTATTTTCATTCATGCATTTTGTTTGTTGAGTAGCTACTGGCTGAGCTAGGGAATTACAGAGGATTCCTCCGGATGTTTTTCATTTCAGTTCTTGTATTTCATTTCATTCAATCAATACCATATATATTTCAAGAATTTGCGTTGTGTTTGTTCTTTTTAATCCATAGCTCAGGTGAATCCTATCAACTACACATCTACATGCTGACAAGTGATTCAAAGTTACAAAAAATAGATAAAAATGACAGCAAGAAGAGAAGATGCATACCTGCAAGAGTCCTCATTGCAGAAGATGATTTTCCGGATGTGTAATTCTTCAGAGATAAAAGAAACCATGAATTAATCAAGACATAAAGGTCCATACTGTTTTTTAACAAAATAAAAAAGCCAGTGAACACCTTAGAGGAAAAAGCGCTCAGGAAATCCCACACTTCATGTTGCTCGGCAACATTTGCAATTGACAAGAGATCCTGGTAAAGAATTAGAGTTAAAACAGTGACAAACATAAAATAATAGAAAAAAGGTAAGCAACAAAGTGGTGGGGCAATCATACTTGAAGATACTTGTCAAGCTGAATGCAGCGCTGGTGAACAAAAGAATCCTCTGTACTTGAAGAAAATATCCTTTTGGGAGGCAAATGTAATGTATAATTAGGAATGTCCTTAAGATGCCTATGCAATCTCTCAAAATTCCGATATCTGCAAACAGCAACACAAAATAAGTATCAAGTGAACAATATATAAAAAATTGAGGAGTCCAGATCTAGTAAGAGACTCTCACTCAGTGGAATGAAAGAAGATCAACAAGCAGACAACTATTTTGAGTATAGAAATATATTTAATTCAACCGGATGCACAAATATTACCTTCTTTTCACAAACCAAGTATTATTGTCGGCATCAGTCACAGCAATCGAGTAAACTGCAAAGGATTTTGAGCCAAGTTGCTCAAAATATGCTCCAACAACCTGCAGAATCAAGGTTTATTGATCAACTTAGAGCACTAGAGACGACACTAATTAAAGGTGTCCCTAAATTGTAAAACAACTTATTAGCTCAAGCTTCAGTTCAAAGTAACCGATTGTTCAAATCATTAGATCCTTTGATTTATTATTTATTCGCCCTTTTCTTCCTATTGGGGGTATTTATAAAATGAGTAGATGCCAGTAGAGAGAGAACTTCACAATCTCATTAAACTTTTTATGAAGAAAAACAAGCTGCCATTTTATTCCACTAGAGTTGCTTAAATGCATTGATTACTACCAATCGCAAAAATTCAAAAAATCTACCAAGATAACTATCCTATCCTCCTAACATTATCCTCATGGGATAATTGTTTATTTGAGAGACTAACAAAGTGATAGACTAACAAACTGATAAAACAAATCATAAGAAGAATAAAATGCTATCCGAATCAAGCAGCTCGATCCTTCCATTTGTTCTTGAACCTTCCGTGCATAAAAGCTGGTACACTAAATCTTTGGGGTGGGTTTATTAATAATAACGGGTTTATGGGCCTGATGTGAGGCCCTAGCACCAATCTTGCAATTGCAGGTAAATAAATAAAGACATTCACATTATAACCTGTGGTTGGTAAAATTCTAGTTAAAAACTCATGCATGTTTTACACTTATAGATTAAAGCATTAGTAAAAAAACTTAATCATCTTACTCGACATCTTAGCTTCGGACCATGTTTACACTTATAGATTAAAGCATTAGTAAAAAAACTTAATCATCTTACTCGACATCTTAGCTTCGGACCATGCAGCCCTTCACTACGAATTACCATATCTGAAATACTATTCCTGCTGTGTATACTCAGCTTCTTAGCATCTGCATTGTAGTACTCTGAAATGATGGGTGCAGTACCTACACTAGCAAGTGTATCTTCAAGTATGGGATGAACATGTAAATCAGAAGTGCTGCTTGATTTTTTAAGCTTATTTATATTTTCATGGGAAGCAACAACAGCAGTTTTTTCCTGGTCAAGATCTTTTGAACTGCCAAAGGCAACAATACTAAAATTGGTACGTTGATTATCTTGTTGAAGCCTGGTAGGTAGTTTCATATAAGCCTTATCTTCTGCTTCGATCGATGTTTCAGGCTTCTGTAATGGTACATCTGTAAACAATTGTTTTCTTGGCACTACTATGTTCAAGGAGCCAGTAACAGAACCCTGAGGTCTTGGAGCAGCACTATTTTGGAGTTTCTTTTTATAGTTTCTTCCTACGGCCCACATGTTTTCAAGATTATCAGGCATAAGAACTTCTGTTCTTTTCTGGTTTGCGGTATCAAAGGCTTTTGTCCATTCAGAAGGCCGTTGATGTAAAGACTCATCTTGAATGTTATCAGAAAAGAAATTTCCTGAGGCATCATTGGATTTTAGATTCTTCTTATTATCAAATCGAGACAAAGACAAATCAGTTCCTTCAATGCCGGAAGAAATACTTTTTTTCAAATTAGAATCACTGCTTTGGAAATGTTCTCCAGCAACAGCTTGATCACGGTTATGACTCTCAACCTTAGATGATTGATCAGCAACAATATCCTCATTATTATAGGCAAGCATAATATACTCAAACAACTCGTTAATGTACCTGGATAAAAGACTAAGAATAATTAGAATGCATAATGGTGATGCTCCAGCCATAAAAATCTGGAATGTCATATAAAATGATTGATAACATAAGGAGATTTCTGCAAGCATTCACAAAAACCTCATGCACACTATCAGAATAAGTAAATTACCAAAAACATAAATACTTCTGGCTAAATGAGACATAAATGGGAGTAAAACAATAATCATGACACCTTTCTTATTGTACATATTACATGTGGAAGCAACATCAAACTTTTGATGATGTCCAACTAAAACCCCACATTTTCCTTGAATAAGCACTCAAGGAGATCAAATTGGTAAATATTTAACCTTGCCACAAACACTTGGGAAAATATTGGCATGAACATATGCAACATCAAGTGGCCATCTGTTTCTGCATAGTTGCAAACCATGATCCAACAAAACAACTTGGAAATCTTAACTTTGTAGAGAGAGAATAAAATAAGTAGTTTATAATCTTAAAAAGAAAATGTACTGGCATCTCACCCTGTGCTTGCAAAATCCATTATAGGTTGTACAACCAAACAAGTTAACAGCTCACGAGCAATGCACCGAACTAAAGGGCACTGTGCTTCCTTTGGTCTTAGCACGACCGCTAAAATTCCTCCCATGAGCCGCCGAAGAACCTATATGTATAAATGCAATAGATTTCTTGAACATC
The DNA here is from genome assembly GCA_907163345.1 of Haberlea rhodopensis. NCBI lineage: Eukaryota > Viridiplantae > Streptophyta > Magnoliopsida > Lamiales > Gesneriaceae > Haberlea > Haberlea rhodopensis. The sequence goes on from CAJQUN010000494.1 coordinate 169,199, forward strand.
AACAAAAGAAAGGGAAAAAAGAGAATGAGCGAGCAATTCGTTTCTGAATCAGAACACTTGTACACCTTGTACTCACACTCTGGAGATATCAAAGCAGGATGAAGTTCCTTAGAGGCCAGAAGATGGTGTTTCAACCTTTCATCCCGTTCCTCGGAAGACAATGTTCCCATAACATCCACACCAATAGAAGCCTGGTTTCTTCTAAAAAGGTCGAGGTGATCTCCAATCAGATCTACCACATCCCTGGAGAAAGGAGAACCAAGGTTCAATTGCTAGTACACATTTACAGAAGTACACACACAGTAAAACATACCTTGTTAACAGGTCAACAAGGTTTAGTTCTTTGATTCTTCCAGATATTTCACCAAGAACATCCATTATTATCCCATGTATAAGCTCTGGTGCCTCTTTGTCAGGTGTAATATCAGAATACCACAAATCTACCACAAATTCACGCAAAATTTTGTTGATAAAATCTTCCATAGCCGCCTCTACAACACGAGAATCTATTTTTCTCTTCCATTTTTTATCAGCAGCCAGGGTAGTCAAGCGCGAATCATTCTCAGACAGCTGTTTTTTTCGTAAGTGCGATAAGTAGGACAATGGTCTGGTATTCTGAAACTTCCATTGGAATTCCACCTCACTAAATAGTATTCGCAGTCCACAAACCAAGAGTACGGCTATGGGAATGTTCATCAACATTGATTTGCTAGTATCTGCAAAAAAGGTATAAACTTTAGCATATTGACGGGTATTCGAGAAAAAAACAGATTGAAACGTGGAAGACTTGTATTTAGAGATTCTTTGTCCGTAACATACATCCAGTTCAGGTACATTAAAAATAGCAGTCACATTTACTTTAATCTAACTATTTTAGATGAATTAACAAAAACACAGAAACAGAAAACACGATCAATAAGGCTCCCAATAAGGCGAGATATCATAGCTGAACCAACAGAAAAGGGACTGGTGTTATGGAATAATTACTCGCATCCTAAAGATATAACACAAAATAATGAAGTATAACCACCAGCACCAGCGCACAGTTTAGGCAAATAGAGCATGTTACAGATTATACCGACGGTAATTCCTCCTACACTGCTCTTCTCAAGTGTCTGGTTTAGCCGAATTTATAGAAGTTCAAAGCAAACTACGTCATTTAAACAAAAAACAAAAAACCATCATACCCACAATTAAGCGACTAAAACAAGAATTAAAAAGAAGAAGAAGGAAATTGGGAGTTACGTGTCAAGAAGTAAGTTACTCCAAATATACAGAGAATCCACCACACAGTTCGAAGCTTAGCTTCTTCAATCAGATCCTGTAGACCCTCCATTGCCGTCTTCGTCATTCACGAATACCTTGATAACAATATCTTAGGACTAAAAACCTGATCAAATATAGAAAAACTAACTCCTCGTACAGGGAAAAGGAATCAAATTTGGTTGTCAGACTACAAGATTAAATATGATTGATAACACAAATAAAATCTAATAACAGAATCGGCGTTCTTGCGTGGATTTTGGAGTAAATTTCAACTCATTCAGCTAAAATTCTGATCGTCTCTCAGTTCGAATATCTGGGTTTTTTTTGGTGAATAAAGCGCTGAGATTTGATTGAGAGGAGACATAACTAAAAGCGTGTTCTTGATCACGTTATCATTAGTTGATGCTGCCGGACCGGGGGCAGGATCAATATTTCTTTGTTGTCGTATCAAAATGATTGACAAAATTACCCTCACAAGGTTCTATTATTATTATTATTATTATTATTATTATTATTATTAACGACTTGGAATTAATTATTTAATTAGCATAAAAATATTATAATATATATAATGGTGTACTGAAGAATAAATTTTTATAATACTTTAAATTTTTTTATGAAAATACCACACCAAGCTATAATAGATGTGGAAGAGGCAACTTTATAGAAAGTTATCACTCCTCGACTTCTTTTCATAAAAACTTGTAGCACTATCAACTTGGGTAAATATGGGCGTGTAATTATTGCTATTTACAGGGTACTATCATGGTTCTAATTCAAATAAGTGATTGATCAATATCAAAACGTTTGAAATTACAATATCTTAAGATTAAAATACATAATTTCTATGAAAGGTAAAAAAAATTGAGTATGTGGAATTTACCCTGTAATATCGCTAATAAGCACTATGTGATTTGTAAATAGACATTTTACCCTACCGTGTTTTTCAAAATATAGTTTACCCTCTCCCTCCACAATTTTTAGATTTTTTTTGGCTTGTAACGCAAAAATATCCTCGTTTATGTGGTGTTTTACATATACTCATAGACTACAAGGTGTGTGCTGCCAATTTTCAAATCACATGGAGATAAGAATTGCACCTGATCAAAGCACATAGTTTAAATTGTCACAAGATAAAATTTTATCAAACTTGTTTCTAAGTTTAGATGTAATTTACCCACTTATGTTATTCAATAGGTGCAATTTACCCTCTAAGTTACTCAAAATAGTCGGATTATCCCTTATGTTATTATTTAGGTGTAATTTACCTCTGAATGATATAATTGACATTTTAACATATAATTTAAAACCACGGACACAAGATATGGCGCGTATAACATAAATCATACACGGTGATGGTGCTTTGCACATATTTTCAAATCATATGAGTTAAATTGTATATTTTCAAATAACAGAGTGGTAAACTGTCTATTTCAAAAAAAACACGAGAGTTCCCTAACGAAAAATCCAAAAATTTCACAGCAATTTTTTTCACAACTCACTTCGCCACATTTTTTATATGAAAAAAAAGCTACAAGTCGGATTGATAACTTAGTTACTATATTTAAATTATTTAATTGCCAACTCTACTTACAACTTCATTATTTATTTAAAAACTAATATGTTACAAATTGTGTCACGCCCCAAAATCGGGGTCAATAACACCGGCGTTGAATCCAAACATGATATTCGGATACAACAAGCCTCGTGTACAGATCTATGATAAAACCAGTCTATTTATTCCAAAATCAATAAATTGTCATTACAATTGCAAATACGAAATACAATTGTCTCGAATTTAATAAAAGTTGCGGAAGCGTAAATAAATATAGTAAATCTTCTTGAAGACTCCTCATGGATCACCATCCCCAGAATTGTTCTTCTCTTTCTTCGTCGATCTCTTCTCGTTCGACTTTGTCTGGGAGGGGAGGTAAGGGGGTGAGTGTTTGGGAAAAACACTCAGCAAGCGGGGGCCAATCGATGTGACAATATAATACTTTTTCATAATTTTTCCAAAACATATATTATAATCGGAGCATAAACTGATATGAATACTGAAACATAAACTTAACAGAGTTGCTCTAATCAGAGCCAGAACAGAACATGTCATATCAGAAATATTTTTCGTATACGTAAAGCACATTAAATCCTCTAATTTCCTCCTGGTACTGATATCAGTTCTCTAGACTTAACCCTCCTAGAGATAAGGTCAGAACATCGGATCACCCACGAATAAAGGGTCTGGACTTTTCAGAACAACGGTTAACCACCGTATCAGGTCAGAATGTCGGTTATAATCCCACCGCATCAGGGTCAGAAACAGAAACAGAACTCGGAATTCCCACCAATTGGATTTCGATATTTAAAGTGCTTCAAAAATATAATTTTCATCAAAACATCATAATTTCATAATTTCAACATAATTCACATAATCGATTGAGTTTCAAAACATACTTATGATTTTTCAAAAACGAAATGAATATATAACAAGAGCCCACTTACCGTCGAAGCACGTTGAGATGAGATTCGGGTTGAGAAAATGGTGAAAATCTCCTCCTCTATTCCTTGTAAGTTTTCAAAATTTGTGTGTGTGTAGTGTATGATTCTTGAAAAATGCTAAGTGTAGAGTAGTCTTTTCTTGGCAAGATGTGTGATTTTAATGTGGGGAGGTGTACTCCAATTTAGATCCTTTATGTTGGCTCCTAATGGCAAGACTTAAGTGGATGATAAGTGGATGGTGTTAATGTAATTGGGAGGCATTTAAGTAGGGAGGATTGAGGGGCATGAGTTGGGGTCATCAATGGGAGGCAATTAAGTGGGGATGATTGATGGGTCATGAGTTGGGGTCATTAATGAGATGAACATATGGAGTCATCATCTTTAGTTTAGGAGCATGATTTAGAGACATTTAAGTTGATCATAAATCCTAGCTATTTAGTTTATAATTCTATCAAGGAGATGAATGACTAATCAAGATTGGAAAAATGCACTTGAATAGGCAAATTGAGTGGTCATGACATTTCATAATTGAGTAAGTAATGAATGTGATAAACAATGGGTAATGTAGAAGAATTAATAAAAATTACAAGCTTAGGCAATCTAATGGCATGATTTAAATAAGCTATTAAATGTCATTATATTGTATTGAATGGAATTGGATGTTGGTTGAATGGGATTTGATGGTGGCAAGATTTGTGTTAAGCACTTAATACCATTGAATGACAAGATTTGGGCAAGTCCATTGAATTACTAACATGATTTGGGGCAAGGTAAAATTTGGGGTCATCACATCCCTCCCTCCTTATTGAAAGTTTCGTCCTCGAAACTTGAGTCAATTTGACCTTAGAAAAGATAAGGGTGTATATGGCTTAAGTGCTAGTTCCTCAGAACCACTTGGATAAAATGAATGCGTGACACCACAATCAAGCAATGCATATTCTGGAAATTTGTTTAATAAAATGGTACCTGCCACGGCTTCGTTCATGGCCTCTGTTTTCTCTTGGGTTATGGCATAGAGCCGAGCATTTGGTTTGTTCACCATTGGCTTGTTTGGAGGGGCACTATTTCCTGAACTTGTCCTCATTTTCTCGACTTCAGGACAATCGGCAATTCTATGTCCGAACTTCCCACATCGAAAGCAAGCTCCAGTGTTTCTATGACATTCACCGGTATGTGCGAAGTCACAAGTTCGACATTTTGGAATCCTTTGATTGAATGGGGTGGATATGCGTCCCTCTTGCTGATTATTGGATTGGTTTGGTCGTTTGAAATCCTGACCAATGGCAGCGTGTTGGCTAAGGGAAGGTCGCTTGCGCTTAAATTCCTCTTCACGACGTCGTATATCCGCTTCAGCCCTGATGGCTGCTCCCATTAAGTCTCCAAAGTTTGTGGTTTCATAGATTGCGAGGGCAGATTGGATACGACTGTTTAACCCATTCCTGAAGCGATGTAGTTTCAGGGTCTCATCTGCCATAATGGTTGGTGCATAAGTTCCTAGAGAGTTGAACTTTGAGGTATATTCTACCACCGACATGTCAGTAGTCTGTATCAAGTGCTCGAACTCTCGCAGCTTCTGAATTTGCACGGCTGCTGGGAAATATTGCTTTAGGAATGTGTTTCGGAACCTTTGCCAAGTGATTGGTCCCATTTCCGCCATCAATGGTGACACGTTTTCCCACCATTTACCCGCCTGATCAATGAGAAATGATGTTGTGATTTCAACCTTGATGTTTTCAGGTACTTCCAGCAGTCTATGGTGATTTTCTATTTGCTTAAGCCAATTCTGAGCCATTTCGGGATCTGGGTTGCCATCAAATGTCGGAACCATGTTCTTACGAAGAGACTCATAATGGTACTTGACTCCTTGTGGAGGTGAGGCAGGATGCGGTTGTGGCTGGTTGTTAGCAGGGTTACCCATGCCTTGTAGTGTTGTAGCCACAATGGTGGCTATTGCCATCAAGTCTTCGCGGCTCAGACCCACCTTCGGGGGTTCTGGCGGTGGAGGTGGATGTGGAGGATTATGGTCTCCATCCGTTATCTCCTCATTAGTGTTAGGAGGACCTGCGTAGTTGGGGTTTCGATTGTTACGAATAGGTCGACCGGCCATTTCCTACAAATTCGTAACTCTCTAAGATTGTTGCGCAATGGTATAACGAGTGTATGTTCGAGATAGACAAATTGGAGACAACTTTGAATAAAATAAAATAATTTTATTGATAGTTGAATAAGGTTTCCAATAAATTCAAATGAAATTAATAAAATACTAAAGATTCTTAATATCCTTATTAAATTGCAATATGTAATATTTTATTAACATACATATTTTAAACTAATCGATAATGTCCCTATCCCCGAATTCCTCCTCATCTTCTTCTACTGGGTCTATCTCGGGGTTTTCCTCCTCTTGCATGTTGTTGAGGATCCATGCAGCTCTTCGAGATCGTGCAACACCCATGGTTCATCTCGGTGAGCTCTTCGATTTACATCTCGAGGGCAATAATCCTAGCCCTTCTTAGCACTCGACCGGTATCGTATTCCTGCCGGAGGTTCTCACTTTGGTTTGCCATGGTTTGAATTCTATCAATATCAACTCTACGGAGATCGGTGAGCCTCGTGATCTCCTATTTAGCTCCGTTGACATCTTCCTCAGTTTGATTGTCATAATAGGCAAACCGTTGTACCTCTCTGTGCAAATGGTCCATAAACTCTAGAAGCTCTGCTATGGACTCCTTGGATTGTTCCATCTCCTGCCCCAAACGACGGATCCTAGCGGTCTGTGCTCGGTTCGACATCACCTAATCTCAATTAGGGAGAGAGTTTTGTCCAATTAAAAACTTAAAGTAATAATTTATATATATTTTTTTTTTAAAACTGAAAGGGTTAAAAGTATGAGGGAATCATAAAAATTTATTTTGATTTTTTTTTTTTTTTTTTTGAGTTCATAAGGCTGGAATTAGGGTTTTGAATTTCGTCATGAATCGTCGATTGGAATTTAAAATTAGAAGAGAACTTTTTATTTCTGGCATGATTTCGAGTGAGATCCTAAAATTAATTGGATTTTAGTGTTCGAATGATGGATAAAATCGGTAGTGAAATTTTTCGCCCATTTAGGTTCTTGGGGAGCAATTTTGATTCAAAATTACTCAATGTTCAATTATTGGAATTCAAAATTTTCATAGGGCTTTGGATTGAAATGCTAACGGGATTAATAACCCAGAAGTAATTTGGTAATGGTGTTCGGATTGATTGAGGAATCAAATATGGGAATTTCGTAATTTTAGGGTTCTTACCAAAGGATATTAGATTTTCAATTTGCAATAATTTCGCGGCTGGGGTTCGAATTTGGTTGAGGGCTTTTGTCAAGGATGATAATTCGATCATTACTCCTGAATTAATTTGGAAATTTCGTTGCAATTGGTGGGAAAATCGATGGCTAAATTTTGGGCAAATAGGGTTTCGTAGGGTTCAAAACGTGATCCACAATTGACGCCTTTCCTTCGTTTGTGACTGTATAAAGTCATAGGGCTTTTATTAGGGATGATAATTGGATCATTAACCCAAAATTAATTTGAAATACGTGTTCAGATGAATGAGGAAATCGAGGGCCAAAGTTTTGGATTTTAGGGTTCCTGAGGCGTAAATCTCGGTCCTCAATTGATCGTCTTACGTCGCTTATGAATTCAATAAAATAGAGGGCTTTGGATCGACGTGTTTCAAGGAATAGAAACCCAGTTTAAATTTGGGAATGGTGTTCGGATTAATTGATTGATCGAATTTGGAATCTTTCGAAAATTAGGGTTCTTGGGCAAGAATTTCGAAAGATGATTGGTGCCTGAATTTTGGAATTAGTTGAGGGCTATTGTTCGTCAATGATCATTCCTCTCAATATCAAACTGGACTTGTCGATCGATGCTCGAAGCTATTGGAAATGGGAGCGGTTAGAAAACTGTCCAAAGTGGATCTTCAGCGACGAAATTGGCCAGGAAGACTCGGTCCGATGGGGCTGATAATTTGGACGTGAGGTCGTCCGATGGAGGCGTTCTCGTTCGATGGTCGGCCGTGGTCTCTCCGGCGGCGGCGTGGAAGCGGCGGGATCAGATGCCAATAGATCTAGGTTTTCGTTTTTTTTTATTATTTTTTATTTTTGATTTTTTATTATTATTATTTATTTTTTTTGAATTTCAGAATTTTAAATCATGATTCCCAACTTGTTTTCGATTCACACAGTTGGTCTATTAGATCCGGGATTTATAATCCGGTTGATTTATATCAACCAAAAATCTTTTCCCAGCGGGATCATGGAACCTGGTTTGGCTCTGATACCACTAAAATGTCACGCCCCGAAACCGGGGTCAATAACACCGGCGTTGAATCCAAACATGATATTCGGATACAACAAGCCTCGTGTACAGATCTATGATAAAACCAGTCTATTTATTCCAAAATCAATAAATTGTCATTACAATTGCAAATACGAAATACAATTGTCTCGAATTTAATAAAAGCTGCGGAAGCGTAAATAAATATAGTAAATCTTCTTGAAGACTCCTCATGGATCACCATCCCCAGAATTGTTCTTCTCTTTCTTCGTCGATCTCTTCTCGTTCGACTTTGTCTGGGAGGGGAGGTAAGGGGGTGAGTGTTTGGGAAAAACACCCAGCAAGCGGGGGCCAATCGATGTGACAATATAATACTTTTTCATAATTTTTCCAAAACATATATTATAATCGGAGCATAAACTGATATGAATACTGAAACATAAACTTAACAGAGTTGCTCTAATCAGAGCCAGAACAGAACATGTCATATCAGAAATATTTTTCGTATACGTAAAGCACATTAAATCCTCTAATTTCCTCCTGGTACTGATATCAGTTCTCTAGACTTAACCCTCCTAGAGATAAGGTCAGAACATCGGATCACCCACGAATAAAGGGTCTGGACTTTCCAGAACAACGGTTAACCACCGTATCAGGTCAGAATGTCGGTTATAATCCCACCGCATCAGGGTCAGAAACAGAAACAGAACTCGGAATTCCCACCAATTGGATTTCGATATTTAAAGTGCTTCAAAAATATAATTTTCATCAAAACATCATAATTTCATAGTTTCAACATAATTCACATAATCGATTGAGTTTCAAAACATACTTATGATTTTTCAAAAACGAAATGAATATATAACAAGAGCCCACTTACCGTCGAAGAACGTTGAGATGAGATTCGGGTTGAGAAAATGGTGAAAATCTCCTCCTCTATTCCTTGTAAGTTTTCGAAATTTGTGTGTGTGTAGTGTATGATTCTTGAAAAATGCTAAGTGTAGAGTAGTCTTTTCTTGGCAAGATGTGTGATTTTAATGTGGGGAGGTGTACTCCAATTTAGATCCTTTATGTTGGCTTCTAATGGCAAGACTTAAGTGGATGATAAGTGGATGGTGTTAATGTAATTGGGAGGCATTTAAGTAGGGAGGATTGAGGGGCATGAGTTGGGGTCATCAATGGGAGGCAATTAAGTGGGGATGATTGATGGGTCATGAGTTGGGGTCATTAATGAGATGAACATATGGAGTCATCATCTTTAGTTTAGGAGCATGATTTAGAGACATTTAAGTTGATCATAAATCCTAGCTATTTAGTTTATACTTCTATCAAGGAGATGAATGACTAATCAAGATTGGAAAAATGCACTTGAATAGGCAAATTGAGTGGTCATGACATTTCATAATTGAGTAAGTAATGAATGTGATAAACAATGGGTAATGTAGAAGAATTTAATAAAAATTACAAGCTTAGGCAATCTAATGGCATGATTTAAGTAAGCTATTAAATGTCATTATATTGTATTGAATGGAATTGGATGTTGGTTGAATGGGATTTGATGGTGGCAAGATTTGTGTTAAGCACTTAATACCATTGAATGACAAGATTTGGGCAAGTCCATTGAATTACTAACATGATTTGGGGCAAGGCAAAATTTGGGGTCATCACAAATTGCTTGAGAAGAAACTATTCTCCCGCTATTATTTCGTAAAATAGCCATGAAATCTAAATAAAATATATGCGAAGTTCAAGTATACATATTGCATAACTCCATGTGGAATGTAGTTTATCCCACATGATAGCTCTTTCCTAGTTAATCACTGGCGTATAATACATATTTTTAGTTTCTTGATGTGAAATAATTATTTCCTTTTAACTATACACTCTTTTCTTTTAATGCATTTGTCCCACATTTGTTGTGAATGAAAATTTAAGTGGTCTATAAAAACTTACAATGAACTATTATAGCAACTTTGGTTAACCATTTTTTGTAGAGCGAGGACGGATACGAAGTAGTTCCTATAGGATCCCATTGTGCAGTCGCGATTGCGCGGACCTGGGCCCAAGGCATGACAGAATGGTATTAGAGCCGGTCACTTGCAGAAAACACCGGGAGATAAGTGTTATGCGGGGCAAAGTGTTACGTGCGTGAGAGCCACCTCTTGAACCTAAGGGGCAAAGTACTACACGATGGGGACCGCCTCTTGAACCTGCGGGGCAATGTGCTACATGACGGGAGTCACCTCTTGAACCTATAGGAGAAACCTCTAGATTCCCGGTGCCGGTGGATCGATGAGTTAGGTTGCGACGAGGACGTCACGTTCTAAAGGATGGGTGATTGTAATACGTTTGTCCCACATTGGTTGTGGATGAAAATTTAAAGTGGTCTATAAAAGCTTACAATGGACTATTATAGCAACTTGAGTTCTCCATTTTCGTAGAGCGATGACGGATACGAAGTAGTTGCTATATGAACTCATTGTACAATCGCGATCGCGCGGGCATGGGCCCAAGGCTTGACATTTCTCATAATCAATACCTAATTAATCTAAAAAAAGAACATCAACCTCTATTCTTAGTGTTCTTATTGCAATCCATTCGGGAAAAAATATGGAGAAATATAAGCGAAGCCTCCTAAATTCTGTGCACAGAAATCACACAGACCTTTCAAATCTTGAGGTGAAAATGCTCCACAAAATATGTTGCACCAGCCACATGCATCATCCCTCGCACCCACCATATTTTCACCCTTTTTTCTTCTTGTTTTTGTCTTTACAATTAGCGGCCTTGGGCTTGTCCTAGGAGGGGTAGACAATGGAGAACCCTCGGAAAACAATGACTTTCGGCTGCTTTCTCTTCTTTTTCTCTCTCCTCTCATTCTCTTCATTCTCTTATGCATTAACTGATCTTGAAGCAGCACACATTGCTCGTCGCCAACTTTTAAATTTGGCGAAAGGGGACGGTCTTCTTCTTGAGTATGAATTTTCGGCAGATATAGGTGCCACTTTCCCGAATTCCAGACTGAAAAGGGCTTATATTGCCCTTCAGGAATGGAAGAAGGCTATCTTTTCTGACCCCTTTAACTTTACAAGTAATTGGGAGGGGCCGGATGTATGTAATTATAATGGTGTCTTTTGTGAGCAAGCGTTGGACGATTCCAATGAGATTGTAGTTGCTGGGGTCGACTTGAACCATGCAGATATCGCTGGGCATCTTCCTGCTGCTCTTGGGTACTTATCAGATATTAGTCTTCTGCATATAAACTCGAACCGGTTTTGTGGGATCGTGCCACCTACTATCAAGCAGATGAAGCTTCTCCACGAGCTTGATTTGAGCAATAATCGTTTTGTGGGACCTTTTCCAGATGTTGTGTTGGAACTTCCTGACCTTAAATACCTTGATCTAAGGTTCAATGATTTTGAAGGGGTGTTGCTAGAAGAATTATTCGATAAAGACCTCGATGCCATTTTCTTGAACAACAACCGGTTCCATTCCAACATCCCTGAGAGTCTAGGCAACTCCCCGGCTTCCGTGGTGGTGCTCTCCAACAACAAGTTGAAAGGATGCATTCCACGAAGCATCGGAAATATGGCAGGAATGTTGGATGAGTTCATAGCATCGAAAAATGATCTTTCTGGGTGTTTGCCAGAAGAAATAACTCTTTTGAACACTACCACAGTTTTTGACATTAGCGGTAACAAGTTCGTGGGGGACCTGCCACAAGGCATGGAATATATGCAAGGCCTGGAAATCTTGGACATTGAAAAGAACAAACTGAGGGGTTGGGTACCTGAAAGTATCTGCACCTTGCCAAGTTTGAAGAATTTTACGTTCTCTTCGAACTACTTTGATACAAAGGATCCACAATGCTATCCCGACGTCATCCCCGGACTCGTGGTGTGTGGGAAGAAAAATTGTTTTGCTGGAGAACTGCAACAAAGGTCGGAAGATGATTGCTACAAAACCTTGAAAGAAGTGGTGAATTGCAGTTCTACAGGATGCAGGCCTTCAAATGATGGTAAAGGTGCAAAGCCAAAGCTCCCAAATAATGAAGGTCCTTCAAAATCAAGCGCCAAGAAGGGAACTCCAACGAAGGCTTGGGATAATCCACCCACGGTAAAGCCTGGTACCAACCCATCAGCACCAAAATCACAGCCATCAAATCCTAAACCAATCCCACCAAAGTCTTCACCACCAATTCCACAGAGTACTAAACCAGGGCACTCAAAGCCACCAAAGGCTTCGATTCCACCTCCCATAGTGAGACCACCAAAGGTTTATGTCCAGCCTCCTGCTCCAAAGCATACTCCAATCGCAACTACTCCTGAACCAGCGAAACCGATTCCACATACAATTGGTGGATCCTACACATCATCCCCACCACCCATTGGGTCATCTCTTCCGGTTTCATCCCCACAGCCACATGTGAGTTTACCTCCACCTCCATCGCCTGTTCAGTCACCTCCTCCTCCACTAATCTTCTCACCCCCACCGTATGTTCAATCACCTCCTCCACTACCAGTCTTCTCACCCCCACCACCTCTATCTCCACCAACGCCTTTAAACTCGCCACCACCACCTCCTATTTTCTCCCCTCCACCTCCTCCTGCTTTCTCCCCTCCACCTCCAGTATACTCACCACCACCTACTCCGGTTTTCTCCCCTCCTCCTCTAGTGTATTCGCCACCACCGCCTCCGGTTGTTTCCCCTCCATCACCAGTGTACACATCACCACCACCGCCTGTATACTGGCCACCCCCACCACCACCAATACACTCTCCACCTCCTCCTGTCAATTCACCACCGCCACCGGTCTTATCTCCCCCACCTCCAGACCAATCACCACCACCACCAGTGTTCTCTCCACCACCGCCGCATGTCAACCCACCACCACCAGTACCTCAGCCATCACCACCTCCACCGATTTTCAAACCAATTGTCCTCCCACCACACTTGGGGGCAAGTTATGCATCCCCACCACCACCAGTCATCCCAGGATATTAAGGAGTACTATGCATTCATCAATCATGTGTTCTTTATACAGAGCAGTAATCAAAAAATATCTTTCCAAACAATCACTTTGTAAGTTTTGTGGTACCGTTTTTTTAGGTCCAAATCGGTTGATCATTCTTATGTAGCAAATGATATGCACCTAGTACATTAGTTTTCCGTGCATCTTTAATTTGCATTGTAGTTTGTTGAATTTCCTTGCCACCATTAAACTACTTAGAATTTGTACAGTAATTAGCCTTTCCATACTTAATTAAGCTTGAGAAGATCTTGAAGTAAAAGTAGCAATCTTAAAGTTCAAATATTGCTCCCCCTGTGTTTTTTTCTCCAAGATGCTGAATCCATGGTCCAGAAAATAGCATTAATATGAAAAATAGCATGTCATTTTAAAATAAAACGCTAGTTGCAAGACCATGTTGATAGATCATCCATCACGTGAAATGAATTATTGAAATCTACCCCGATATATAATCCAACGAAATCTTGATCGAGACTCGACATCAAAAGATCTACATGACATCAACATCCTCGGAATGAATAGGTAGATCCTGACTCTATTTCCCTTCTTGACATAGTCGATAGCTCAATAGCTCAGTAGCTGCCTAGCTCATAGCTCATAGAAGCAGAAACAGTTGAGCCCTTGCATTCCCTCATAGGATTCAGTCTGTACGACTCAAGCTCGACAGGTACCTTTAGTATATGGAGGGTCTTAGTAAACAAATATGATTATTTAACTCGCGCACACACCCGTAGAGCTCCATTGAGTGATCGTTTTAGACTGCAACCTTCTTTCGGGCAAAAGAAAGGTTTCATACACCTAGATTCCATATTCTTGATAGGTTAATCGTTACTTGCTTTTTGAAGTTTTCACTGATAAGTAAGTCCTTTGGGTTTAACATTCCTATTATACTCAAGTCCCAGAAGGTTTACATATTTTGACATTGACTCGATTTCCCTGTAATGCCAAATGGAAGTGTGGGAAAGTAAATTAGTAGCTTTTGTTTATTATTTTGTTTCTTGATTTACTGGAGGAAGGAAACGAACAATGAAGAGAAGGTTCTTTGTCATTTTTTTTTTAATTACTTCATGAATATATGATTTATCATGTTCTAGTAGATTTATTGACGGGAAGAACAAATATATGAAACTTAAAAGTTCAAAGTTTATTGCACAAAGCTTTCAATTTGCATCTATTTATGAGTTGTGCTTGGAATAAGGATTAAGGAAGCCATTTCTTGGAAGATTGGTTATGAAATCTTGGAACACGAGTCATTGCCAGTGTTTGTTGTCAATAGAAAAAGACATTTTCAAAAATAAAAATATAGAGTCATACATGATTATTCTTCCTCGAACTTTTGGAAAGAGATGTTGGCCAAAACCCCAACACAAGAGGGAGCACTTCCCACTCCAATCTATAAAGAAACATTGCTTGTTTGGGATGACAAGGAAGAACCTACAAATGTGCTAATGAAATCTTACATGACACCAATTTCCGTGTCACATTTCAAGAATATCATATCAGAATTCAGAGGATGAAAGGATACCCAACATATATTCATCTAATGTATGAATCTACCATATGGAGCACTAGCGCAAGGGATAGCCAAGACCAATGACACAAGATCTCAGTTAAAGAAATATCATACGACAGGGTAGGGGTGGGAATCGGGTCGGGTATTCGGGTATTCGGGTATTCGGGATCGGGTATTCAGGTATCGGGTAGCTTCCCAAGCTACCCGATCCCGAACCCGAAAATATCGGGTACCCGATATTCGGGTTTCGGGTACCCGAAATCGGGTACCCGAAACCCGCATGGTTTTAAAAAAAAAATCAGCACACATTTAAAACAGCATCATCGGCAGCAAGCATTTAAAAACTCAGAAAACAGCACCATACACAGCACCACTTAACAACACTTAACAGCATCATCCACAGCACCACTTAATAGCATTTAACAACTCAGAAAACAGCACCATACACAGCACACTTAACAACACTTAACAACTCAGAAAACAGCACCACAAACAGCAACATTTAGTGTCAATATTTAGTCTAATAGCTGTAAATAGATAATAGAAAACAGCAACATTTATCTCCCTGCATAACTGCATTAGCTACTCTAATCATTCCATTTCGGCATTTCCTATGAATACAGCAACATTTAGCGTCGTCTACACTGCAATGATCAAAGATTCAAAGTAATCGAGTCAGTATTTGCCTCCAACATCAAGAAGTTGTAATGAAAAAATAAATTTACCTTGAAAACAAAATAGTAGATATCATCAAAGCCTTAGATATCAGTTATCAATCGACCACCGCACTACTTCTAGTTGTGTCAGTATTATTTAGGCCCAAAAATTCTATCAAAAAAGAGATATTAGTAAAGCATATCAACTCCATTCAAATATGAAATAAAAGAAACACAATAAAATGAATGTAAACATAGCAAAAAATTATAACTAGCACCTTTCTCCATTTTGTCAACCACATGCAAATCCTCCTCAATAGATATAGGAGCTGACGAACCGCGAAGCCAATCTTGAGAGCATATTAGAGCTTGAACTGTTTTAGGTAATAAAGAGCTCCTGAAGGCATCAAGCACTCGTCCTCCTGTGCTAAATGCGGCTTCTGAAGCAACAGTGGAAACTGGAATTGCTAGCACATCCCGAGCTATCCTAGAAAGAACTGGAAACCTATGTGCATTCATCTTCCACCAACTTAAAATGTCAAACCCATCGTCATCATCATTCTCAGCTTCTTCAGTTAAATATCTATCCAACTCCGACTTGACATGCTCACTGTTACCTCCACTCTTCAATTTCTTGAACTCAGTTTTCAAATAAGATTTTTGCCTCTTCGAAGGATCAGGATGAGGAGGTCTGCTAACACTAGAATCAACACTCAAATTCGATGCAGTATGTGAGGCAGATACAAATGATTCATCATATCTCCTTTTGTATTCATCAAACAATGCATACATACCTTCTCTCACTTCCTTTTTCATTTTCTCACTCTCTAGAACATGATATAGCATGTCAAATGAATAGTTCAGAAAGTCCAATTTGTGACGAGGATCAACAATCACAGCATAATATAAAACCTTGTTCATTTTCTCAATTGTTCCCCAGTACTTGTCAAATTTTTCTTTCATTCTATAAGCCATGTTACTCAATTCAACATCACAATCATCCAACCACGTTCTAAGAAGCATGTCAACAGCACTTATCTCGTGAAACACGCAATTAGATGTCACATACAATGAACCAGAAATTCTCAAAGTAAGATCGTAAAAGTGGCCCAAAAATTTCAACAACAATGTAGCCCTGTGCCAATGATATTCATTAGGTAACCCATCATAAGGCGGCTTTGCGAGATCCCTTGCAAAATTACTGTCAACCTCCTCAAAAGAAACAAATGCGTTTTTTAAGTTTATCGCAGCCTCCAACATTAAGAAGGTTGAATTCCACCTAGTAGGTACATCAAGACACAATAATTTATTGCTTTCTAATTTTTCTGAAGCTGCACATTCATTAAATGCTTGGTACCTAGCTGGAGAACTTCTGATATATCTAACAGCCCCTCTGATGCAGTTGATAGCATCATGCTCCTCCTTTCCCTTCAAACCATCTTGCACTACTAGGTTAATTATATGAGCAATGCACCTCATGTGCAGATATTGATTACCTAGCAAGCTAGTACCCCAATTATTAAATTTCTTTCTCAAATGCTCAACAGCGGTATCATTCGATGAAGCATTATCCACAGTGATAGTCAAAATATTCTCAATTTCCCAATCTCGAATGCATTTTTCAACAGCCTTGCCAATTTCCTCCCCTTTATGGCTAGTGATCGGACAAAAATCAAATTTTTTTTTTCTAACTTCCAATCATTATTGATGAAATGAACAGTTAGACACATGTAATTTATCTTCTGAATTGATGTCCAAGTGTCAGTAGTGATGCAAAACCTTTGAGTATTTCTTTTCAAAAAAGTCTTAAGCCTCAACTTCTCATCCAAGTACATTTGAAAAATATCTTTTGCAATAGTCTTTCTTGATGGGATGTTAAATTGAGGACAAATAACCGACATAAAATGTTTGAACCCCTCATTCTCAACATGCTTAAATGGAAGTTCATCAACAATCAACATAATGCACAATGCTTTTCTAACTTTAGCCTCATCAAATCTCCAATTACAAGGACGAGGGTCTTTGTCATCATCCATGAAAGATTTTTGCATCTTAAGTCACATTTGATTTGTTTCCAATTCAAGCGGGGTTTTCTTGCATGCATTTATGTGATTTTTAAGACCCTTTGTTCCATGTTTTTTTGGATCGGCTCTAATTTCGACACCACAATATTTGTATTTACCCTTCCTAATTTTCTCGTTCGGACAATCAATTCTATCAAAATGAATCCAAAACTCCGACCTTGACTCGTATGTTCTTCTCTTTTTAGACGATCCCTCTTTATCACTTATCTCATTTTCATCCCGCTGTTCAGCCTGTTCTAAATCTAAGCCATCACTTTGGCTTGGGTTTGGTGTTGTTTGAGGTTCAAAATGTGCATCACTTTCATTGCTCAGCATTTTAGCTTTAATAATTTCTGTTTGACAAACAATCACATTTCAATTCAACCAATCACAATTCACATAGCAATTCACAACAATTCCATATTTCCATGATCGGCCGGCCAAAAACGTGCACAAAACAGAAAGCAACAAAAAAGCATACCCATTTTGAAATCACGTTTCGAAAGTTTACCAAAATCGAAAGTTAACCAAAATCGAAAGTATACCTGTGATTGTGAATTTGTGATACCTGGCTGAGAGGCTGAGAACGAGAGTGAAGAGTGGTTGTGAGACGTCAGACGTGAACGAGAGTAGATCAGATCGGCGGCGTGCGTGAGAGTGAGAGATTGAAGAAGTGTGAGTCTGTGAGTCAGACCAGACGTGAGAGTGAAGATCGGCGTGCGTGAGAGTGAGAGATTGAAGAAGAAGTGCGAGTTTGTCTGAGATAAACCTAAGGCGTGCGTGAGTCGTGACTGCGTCTGGGTGAGAATGAGAGATTGAAGAAGACGTGCGGTGAGTCTGTGACCTAATGTATTGGGCTGCACAAACAAAATCATTCTTTTTTAATTAAATTCGTTAACGGGTTCGGGTACACGGGTACCTGACCCGTTTAATTTATTTCAAAATTCTACATCCGATCCCGAACCCGATTCAATCGACTCCCGATCGGGTATTACCCGATCGGGTATTTACACCCGATAAACCCGACAATTTGGCGATGAACCCGATCGGGTCGGGTTTAAACCCGAATACCCGATCCCGACTCCCACTCCTACGACAGGGGGTGCTAGAATTTGAAATTACGTAGGGCTAGTCATACTAGGTAGGGTTAAATCACGATTTAAAGGTAGGACTAAAAAAATAAATTTCCAAAAATTAACATTAAACAAATTTTTCAGAGGAAATTACATAAAAGTATCACTTGCCAAAACATCTTTCAACTAATCTCCCAAAAAACCTTCTTCCCAATTAAATATACACTTTAGAAAACTTCTTTCAAATAAGTCCATTTTCTTGAACCCTAATCTAACAAGTCTTCTTGTTTTTCTTAAATATTTCTGACATGTCAACACCAACTTCTTCATCATGAAGAAACTGCAGTGCCACCTCCTCTGAACTTTTGCCGGCAGTAGCATCTCGCCTAGTACCGATCGATCACCCGAAGGATTTTTCTGAAAAATTAATTCATTTTAGAGTTTGTGTCCAACAAGAAAGCTTCGTATTTTCCCTCCTCTATAAATACCATGGACAAAATTTACACCAAAAAATAGACTTTTTACCCTAGGATTGAGCCTCCATCTCTCATCCTCCATATCACCATCATCCACCTTCACCATAAATTCATCCTAGGATTTTGGAAAACTCCAACAAGGGGATTAAAGAGACGATTGAGAAGGAATTTTCAAGAGAAGGAGCGAGGATCTACAACTGGTGTCGACGCTGATAGTTTATTCTTGTCTTTTGAATTTTAGTTTTGATTTATTTTGGATTATTCATGCTTAGGTTTGATTTTGCAATTTAAATATGATGAACTAAATTTATTTATCGAGGCTAGGCAAACCGTTGCCAGGGACTAACATTAGTAATATCATACGAGGTTATTTGACTGTAATTTAACCATTGTTTTTGTTTCTTTCTATATTTTTGGGGGAAAAATATAGTTATATTTTTATTGTTTTGTTTTTCTTGCGATGTGCTTGTGATGTTTCATCACCAAATCTTCACAAGTTTTGCCCAACAACCTTCGGAGTCATTCTATACGGCGTGGGAGAGATTCAACAATTTGGCAACCACTTTCTGGTATCATACTTTTCGAACTATACTCTTCTTCAATTTTTCTACAATGGATTGGATGCAGAGACACAATGATGGGTATTTAGTGGAGCTTTTTGACAACTGGGAGTCTCCTGTTTGATAGAGATGAAGATGGTGTGTTGCACTTATTCAATGATATGGCGGAGTTGGACCACTATTGGCATTGAGATCCTTCATTGCAAGGTTGGAGCCACCAATACCCTCCAGAGCCTCAATATCCTCATTTTACATACCAACCATTCGAGCATCATGGAGAGAAGAGAGATAGTTCTGAAGACGTCACAACTCAGTTAGAGGATACCTTAATAAAATTCATAGCATCATTGGAGAGCAATATAGATAGCCAAACCAACTCTACACATCACTTGGGGCAGCAAGTAGTGATCCTTATGGAAACAATTTCAACGAGCTACCAAGAGGAAGAGACGAGATCTACAAATGAAAGTGTGACGAATCCAGTTTGATTGCATGATGATGACCACTCCACCGACCAAACTTGGGGAGTGATCTTATTCATGACGAAGATTCAAGGAAACTTTAGCCTCCCCAAATGATTGAGCATACTTTAGAAAAGTTAGCCGAGAAGTTCCTATGGGAAAATGAGCCAAGTGTGATGTTGGTAGAGATTTTCGATGAGATTGAGGAGCATCCATCGACGACGATGTGTTCTATGCCGTATGTTGATCCATTCTTGCCATCGATGCTAACTTCACCATACTACGCCATCCACGAGATGAAGTCAAGCCAAGAATCCCTCTCCCATGCCTACCATTGCCAGACGAGTTTTGTTGGAGCGACGAGCTTACAATGTAGACATCTTGCCAAGCTTGAGGGCACTGAATCAATACCATTTGCGGTATCATATGATACTTACTATGGGCGGCAGATTTGATGGTTGCTTCTGATGGTCAAGCCGATGATTAGAAATCAGTGCTTTTTGGGAGGCAACCCAAGCAATATCCTTTATAATTTAGTTTATTTGAATTTTAGCTTTTTGCATTTTAGCTTTATTATCTCTCGAGTCGACTATTTTATTATTTGCTTTATCCTCTTGCTAGATACTCAGTTGGAGCAATACATCCCTACAACAGCGGAGCATTCAAGAGTCAATCACCCTTAGTCCTCATGCAAGCGTCTTGATCAGTGGAGTTTACTTTTTCCCTTTTGATTCTTTTAAACATTGAGGACAATGTATGATTTAAGTTTGGGGAGAGTGTCTTGCATGTGTTTACTTGTTTAATTTGCATGCTATATGCTGAATTGACACTTGAATCGTCCGATTATTATGAGCCGAAATTTTTTTTATGAGTTCAAACTTGAGAAAAGAATGAATTATAGTAGTGGTTGTTATTCAACGAGAATATTAATCTCATTATGCATACGGACTTAAATTTTAATGATAGTTAGATTTGTACATGAATATCCTTTGTTGAGTTAACATGTCAAGAATGAGGAATACATCAAGCACATTGAGTCATGATTTTATGGATTACATGTTGAATAGTGATAAGTGTTGTGAACTTGATGATTTGTCTTAAGCATCTTAGAGTTATCCTAGAGCTTATTTGATTATGACACTTTGAGACGAAATTTTATAGTTACAAACTTGACTTGGAAATGATCTAGGCGATCTTTGACACGTTTGAGTCTTTCAAGCCTACCTTGTCTACATTAATATCTAGTGTCCCACTTTGAACTTTATTGAAAAAGAATTATTTATGCATTGCATATAATTAGACCACATTCGACATTCTTGTTTAAACTTATTATACCTACCCTTACCAGTCTAAATGAAAAAAATTTATCATTACCCTAAGGAGTATAATGAATCTCATTTGATGAACCTATACTGTTATATCTTGATGAATTTATTATTGAAAAATATTGATGAATGAAAATGAAGAAAAGTAAGAGCCTTGTGAAAAGAAAAAAAAATTATTATCTAAATGAATAAGATCCAAAGTGGCCAAGGCTAGAAAAAAGAAGAGAAACTCAAGTTGTGCGAAAATATGAACTTTATATGATTATACTATATTCTTTGTGATCCTACATTTTCTTTGAAACCGACATCAAAGGCCTAATATTACAAGCTCAAAAGACATTTTGATCTAAGTCTAGGGAGCGACTACATTAGTAAAGAAGTTGTTTGAAAATAGGTCTATGGGATGCTCAACGATAGACTTTGAGTTGATTAGCATGATTTGATCTTGAAAATGTGCATGAAACTTTTGATTGACAATAGTACACACACGTTCCTATTTTGAGATGTGTTACTTGGTTTCGGAGAAAACATTCTTGTTCACCTTTTGAATGCGTGTATGTGAGATTTCTGAGAATAATGCAAGTCATGAACTAATTTGTTTCAAGTATCGGGAATGAGCTCTACCTTTTGATTTTAATGCTTGATCGAGGACGATCAATGATAAGTTTGAGGGAGTTGATAAGTGTTATTTTTACATTTATAACAGCCGTGGTTTTCCAGCGGTTTTTGTATTGATTCCTGGATGATTTTATGATTTTTGGTATATATTTGTATGTTTCAGGAGTAAAAGTTGAAATGCATAAAAGTAAGGGAAATGAGCCAAAAATGACGAAAAATGAATAAACTGAACGAGCATGTCAAAGAAAGGACAAAAATCACACTTAGGAAGATTTTCAGACAACAAAAATTCTAATCTCACGATAGATCGCCTCATCACTGGTGATCGATCACCGTTCGGGCAGAAAGTTGAATAAAAATAAAGATGAATTTGGCCATCGATCACGAGGCAGTAGCAGTAGCGATCGATCGCCCGGAAGATTTTTCTGAAAAATTAATTCCTTTTAAAGTTTGTGTCCAACAAGGAATCTTCATATTTTCTCTCCTATATAAATACCATGGACGAAAATTACACCAAAAAACAGAGTTTTAACTCTAGGATTGAGCCTACATATCACCATCATCCACCTTCACCATAAAATTCATCCTAGGATTTTGGAACAACTCCAACAGGCTATTAAATAGACGATTGAGAAGGAAACAAGAGAATGATCGAGGATCTACAACCGATGTCGACGCTGGGAGTTTATTCTTGTCTTTTGAATTTTAGTTTTGATTAATTTTGGATTATCGATGCTTAGGTTTGATTTTGCAATTTAAATATGATGAAATAAATTTATTTATCGAGGCTAGGCAAACCTTTGTTTTAAACCAGCGATTTGATGATTATTTATTTGATTGAATTCTTATAATTCTTTGTATATGTTTTATGATTTTAATGTTTTTGAAGGATTGATCACCTTAGAATGATTGCAGTATTACGATTGAGATCGAGAGATAATATTGTGATACGGAGCGAATAACTCATACCGTGGATAGCTATAGATATCTAGTAATCGAATGCTAGAAGTTTTCATGAAGCTTATGCAATATTGATTTATTAAATAAGTGAACGAGAGTTACTTACTGTAAATTGATATTAGATTTAATATTGCTCGAGATAGTATATTAGATAATTCCGGAGAACTCATCATCTTAGAAATATTTGGATATTCAATCGAGAATTATAGGGGATTGCATTGGTGAGCTGACGTCTAGATAATCTTCTCTAGCGGAATTTCTCGTTAACCTTGATTGACTTTGTTGGATTAGTAGTTTAATTTAATTAATTAGTATTTTATTTAATTCATATTAGTAGGTTAAAGAAAAGTGTGATTAAGTTTTTGGCGCTGTTGCCGGGGACTAACTTTAGAATATCATACGAGGTTATTTGACTGTAATTTAACAATTGCTTTTGTTTCTTTCTATATTTTCGAAAAAAAAATATAGTTATATTTATATTGTTTTGTTTTGTTTTTTTTGCGAGGTGCTTGTGATGTTTAATCACCAAGTCTTCACAAATTTTTCCCAACAACCTTCAGAGGCATTCTATGCAGCGTTGGAGAGATTCAACAATTTGGCAACCACTTTCTGGTATCATAACTTTTTGAACTATAATATTCTGCAATTTTTTCTACAATGGATTGGATGAAGAGGCGCAATGATGGGTATTTAGTTGAGCTTTTTGGCAACTGGGAGTCCCTTGTTCAATAGAGATGAAGACGGTGTGTTGCATCTATTCAATAATATGTCGGACTTCGACCACCACTGACATTGAGATCCTTCATTACAAGGTTGGAGCCACCAATACCCGCTAGAGCCTCAAAACCCTCATTTTACAAACCAACAATTCGAACATCCAGAGAGAAGAGAGAGATTGTTCTGACGACGTCATGGCTCAGTTAGAGGATATCTTAATAAGATTCATAGCATCATATAAGAGC
Organism: Haberlea rhodopensis; assembly: GCA_907163345.1. Lineage (NCBI taxonomy): Eukaryota > Viridiplantae > Streptophyta > Magnoliopsida > Lamiales > Gesneriaceae > Haberlea > Haberlea rhodopensis. Next base: position 192,979 of record CAJQUN010000494.1, read on the forward strand.
AATATGGAGAGCCAAACCAACTCTATAAGTCACCTAGAGCTTCCAAACTGAGATTCAAGATTCTGAACTGGATTGGATGAACCCTTTGAACCATTCAAGGGTTTCATTTTATGTAATTCGAAATAGGAACATAAATTTTCCAACCCATTAATTTTATCATCGCCTTTAAATCTTTTACAGCGGAGTGCTCTTCTACAACCAAACGCATCCGCATTTAATCCAAACCAAATATATATCCTACATAGTAGCATCGGAATGCAAACCTTCGTAAAGATGGCTGGAGATTTATGTGTTGGACAAGAAATGAAGAAGACAATAGTTATGATTAGTTTGATCATTGCATCTAAATTTGGACATATTTGAAAGAACTTTTTTTATGGATTGGGCTGAAAAAAGTTTCTATTACTGGTACCGACCCGAAATTTGCCCTTTTAAAAATTTAATAGATTATTTATTCATAAAGTCATCAAGCACACACCATAACAATAACTATATTTTGAACAATTTATCAAAAAAAAATTTATTGTTTTGCTCTAAAACTATTGAACACGCCTTTCGCGTGTGATATTATATAAGTTAAACACGTTGATTGATAATGTGGAGGACGATGAGTATGTAGATGGAATAGCCAATCACATGAAAAGTCTGTTCTGATATCATATTAATATATATATGATTCATTTTATTTATTTGACTTTGATTTTGTGATTTTCATAGCTTTTGTTGGGCAAAGTAAGGTCGAGAAATAATTATTATTTACAAAGTAATTTTTTTCCGACAAATACAATTTAGCGTTGTTTGTAATTTATAATGACCCGACCACGATTCCCAGAAATTATGGAACCAAAATAAGAACCGTCCGTTGGAAATCGAAACCAAAATCATTTTCTGTTGGGTTCCAAAACCGGAACCGAAATCGTGAACTTACCATTCAGTTTCGATTTCTATTATTAATAAATCGAAGAACTAATCGGAATTATAAATGGATTTTGTAGTAGTATACACAAACACATTAAACTATGTAATTAAACTATTTGATTTATATGAATGAAATTTAACCTCTAATTTTTAATTTTTTAATAAGAAATAAATATTAACAATATTATAGTATCGTGTTGACTAATTAGTTTAATTGCCTTTTTGTTAAAAAAACCAAAACCACATCCAAACAGTTCGGTTTCAGTTCTATCTTTCATTGTAACTGAAACTGTCGATTTTAGAATCGCGGTTAGACCTTTATACGAGTCATTGTGGGTAGTCGCTACCTATCATCACTACTTCCCTTCAATTTTATTAGACAATATATTTTTTTACAATGAAAAATATTATAAGTATTTACCAAAGTTAAAGTTCTATAAAAAAAAATTTAATCACTTACTATTTAGTTGTTTACGAAAAGATAATATTGGGAAATCCATTCGATACATAGCTCCAAAACATAATTTATAGATCAATGTATCTTTTTGGGATGACTTCCTCCGGAAACGCTCGCAATTTGCTATTATAGATATTTCAATTATAATTTTTGAATTAAACCCAATTGATAAGGTAAACTCCATTTAGTATAATTATTCGATCATTTACTAATTATATAAATCCTAAACGAAATTTACATAAACCGGTACATTTTACATAATCCGTTGGGTACAAAAAAAAACATTCAATAATTTGATTCAAATTTCACTTTGTAATCATTGTTTAAAAATTTGCAATTTGCATCATCAACTTTAATGAAATGTAACACTTTACATCCTGCTGACTCGGTTTTATTTTTTTATCCAGGTTTATTGTCGCATTCCATAAATGTTATATATCATCAAACTTATGCCCCTTAAGCTAATTATTGCAAAAAAAATTAAAAAATAAAAATAACTTTTTTAAGTGTCAAAATTTCTATTTTCCGAAATCAAACACTAGATAATTTTGATGCACAAATCATTTTTTTTATTTTTTAAAAAATTTACGCAACCAGTTTAAGAGGCTCTAAATTTGAAATATGTAAGGTGATAATGGAAGCAACAATAAACCTAGATAAAAATACATGTAGGATCAAGCACTTACCGCTTTACCAAAAGCTATAGCGGATGGTAACGGTGCAACTTTAATCTTTAAACCGTAGATCAGCTCAAGCGCCAAGCTTCGATCGCTCTCTAAGCAAGGACAATTATTGCACTCCAACAATCTATCTCCCAATAATTGCAATACTTTGCAACTCATAAGAATCGAACACGCGACCTTGCTATGATATCAATTGTAGGATCAAGTGCTTGACGCTTTACCAAAAGCTATAGCTGGTGATAACGGTGCAACTCTAATCTTTAAACCGTAGATCAGCTCAAGCGTCATACTTCGATCGTCCTCCAAACAGGGACAATTATTGCACTCCAACAATACCAAACCTTACATACTCAAGCCGGACCAAAACTTAGAGATTATCAACTAAATCTATTTCTTTTAAAAAATACAACCAAACATATACTTCATTCTTCGATATAATTTATCAAAACAAACCTCAGAAAGCATCAGATAGTGAAACCCATAGACCCAAGATAAAGAACTTAAGAATGAAGAAGGTTTCTAGTTGGTGTGACTATGAATTACAAATTATAATTATCCACTCCTAAATCTCTCAACGCATCAGTTGCAGCATCTTTGCAGATCCTGTGGCTTCCTTTTGCCTTTCTGATTAGGTGCTCGATGCCATTACCAATCAAGATTTTTCTGTAGGTTAGCAGTGATTAATAGCCTTCAATCAACAAAATAACTTAACCAGACACCAGTATAAATTATGTTGCCAAACCTTCTTACCTGTTTTCCGGGTTTCTAACCACTAGATTCCTGATCATGAAACAGGCGTTCTTTTGCAGTTGATCCGATTGTGGAAACCTCTGCATTGCTTGCATAGCTAGTTCTCCAGCTCCAGATTCAATTGCACGAGCTGCATTCTCCGGTGACCTTAAGCATAGTGTACATATAGTTGACATGACCTATCCCAAGTCAAAACAAAATTGAGTGGCAAGTGGTAATCTATGTTGCATTTTCAAATTTATCATCTAATCACATGATAAACAAAATATTGGGAAGCAACAATTGTCTATGCTGCTAGGAGGATCAAATCTTAGTGTCTAGATAGCGGTTTTAAAAAATTGATTACATCGTTATCACAATTTATAGCTTTTAATAGAGGGGCAAACATTAGTTCATGAGTTACACCCCTGGTTACCAACAAAAATGTGTGATTTGTTTTATTGCTGAAGTATGGACATATTCATCTGTATACTACGATGTTATTCATGTTTGAAGCTTAAAAATGGCTCACTTTATACAGTTCTATGCTTTTAAAACTCTGTACATTCTAATCTCCTAAACAACCTACAGTTCAGGAACAAAAAATCTAGCACCAAATCATATGATTACCTCTTGAAGCACCAAAGGATCATCAGATAATCTTGTCGAAAGGTTTATAAGCCTGTCCATGCCACCCTGTTCGACAATAGCACTCTTATTCTCATCACTTCCTGCCAGCTAAATAAATACAATATGTTAAAAAGTTGGCTAAGAACCATATCGGAAAATAGGCATAAGCTATGCGGAATGTTAATCGTCATACTTTATACGTTAACAAAATAATCTCATACATTGGGGCACACCTCACATTATGCATTTGGCGAATAAGCAATGATAATATGACCACTAAAAACAGTGAGAGATCTAAAATGTTGGTGCAAAAATCACTTGCAAAATGGATCCTTGTGCGTGCATCCCCATGTGCCAGCATGTGAGCCTTTTTCCATGTGAAAATTTCAAGAATGACAATAAACTTGTGAAAATAAGACAATTGATTATAAATCATTAGTATAAGGGCAGGAAAGTACAATAAAATTGGCAGTGTATCTACACCCGATCAATTGGTTACTGCTTTCTCAAGTGGAAAATATTCAAATAAGCACTAGGAATACCAAGCAAGATCATCTGTCTCAATAGTGGAAACTTCCTTCAAATCACAGAAGGAAACTCTTTTAAAGCTTCCTTTCTCGATTCTTAACGTGAAAATTTCATTAAAATTTCATTTTCCCATAGAAAGGCTCAAAACACTGCTAGCGCTGAACATAATACTACTGCTAAGTTCAATTATATTTAGAGACAGATTTCAGTTTGATAAGTTAAGCTTGCACCTTATACAACAAAGAGCAGCAAGCTCTTGCTACAGTGGTATTGCCCTGTAAACCACTATCATCAATGCAATGGAGAATCACATTTATACCACCATCATAAGCAATTGACCTGCAAATATCATCCTGCAAATATAGACATCTCTATATTAAAAAATCCAAATATGGGACCTTCTAGTTAAATTTCTTGATACAAGACACATATGCTTGATGTTACAACCTAGGGCAGAATGAATACTAGCATTCTGTTTCTAAAATACCTATCACTTATCTACTTGCTTTAAACATTACAAATTTTGATAAAGGAGTCCAGTATCACCAAATACCATGCATGTTTTCGCATCCCCCCAAATGAATGCATATACTACAGGGAAATCCTGCATCATGAATGCATGATTTCATGTTTCCATGTCATTTGGCCTTTACGAGGATAAAGCAGTGTCTTGAGTTGCACTAACACAAAGTCTGTGTTAGCAAGTGCTGTGTCTTGAATTTTAACTTTCGCATACCATGTTTAAATAAAGATAAAGAACAACACAAACCATGCAATCTTTAATTCATAAAAAAGTTACGGTTTACAATATGTAAAACAAGTTACTGACTATTTGATGCAACTGCCTCTCTCTTGATTCACATAGAAGAACTTACGTTGACAGCAACAGACTTCAAAGCTATGCTTGCGGATATTAGACTAGGTGAACTGAATCCTTCACGAAGTGAGTCCACAAGAACTTTTGCAATTCCCAACTTTGCAAATTTTTTAGCATAACCAAAAACCTAAAGCCATAACGTTATATTAGTTTGACTACATGGAACGAATATATGGTACACAATAATGATTCTAAATCTGATCATCAGGCATCAAAACCACTTCTAGGGTTAATATCAACATCATTCAACATGTAGATGTGAATGATTTGACTCTACTTCCACTTTCTCCAAGTGCACAAGCTCAACACCAAATTGTAGATCAAACACTTCAGGAGAAATTAACACCCACTGTCAAGATTCACTTACTTGCGAGGCTACGACACGATTGTCATCAGATGTTAAGATGACTCGAATTGCATCATAAATGCTCGGAATGCTCTCCCCATTATGTTCTTTCAGAATCTGGACTATATGCTCATCGATTTTCAAATCCATGAATGACTCCTTGAGAACTTCGTTGCCACTTGCAGCAGCAGCAACTACTGAAAAAGAACTGTCCAAGATTCTCACATCTTTTCTTTCCTGGATTAAAATACCTATGATAATCTTTGGACCCCCATTCTCCCTAAATATTTCAGTGCTTGGAAGATCTGCTAACGCACAAGGTATATAAACATCAAGAAAAACACCCAAACAAACATATATCTGTGTACAACCCAAAATTACAAAAAAATCCCCGATATAAAACACCATCATATGCTTTAAGTCTCAATGAATTACATAATAGCGTGTGTTCAACTTCAAGATACATTTATTTGGCGCCTCAAGTAAGTCTCAGAGCTCGATATCACAACTACTATATTAAAGCACTTAAGATTTCGTACATATGCAGATTTGAGCTCATGGATCTGGATTCAAGAAACTACCACTAAACTTCAAATTCTAGTTACCTAAAACTGTATCACTAAGTATTATACCATGAATTAACGATGCCAAGGCATTCAATCCGGAAGCCAATCTCGGATCGTGTTCATCATGAAGCTTGATACAAATAGAAATAACCAACTCTAACCCTCCACTCCTCCTGGCAATGGCCGCATTCCCTGATACCTTTTCTCTACATAAACCAGTCAATTCATCCAACAATTCTACGATGTGCTGAGACGCCTTCTCCTCTTTCAATCTCTCCAAACACTCCATCACGGGATTGCTCTCTCCAGGAACACAAGTCACGATACCTGAATAAAACACGTAAAATGTAGACACAAAATGCAATAAATGAGCAGAATGGCTGGAAATATATCCGGTTTCTAGTTCTAACCGTTGAGATCTGCGCCTTGGAGAGTAAGGGTTTGGATGGCGTCCTGGAGAGCTTCCATAGGTTCCATACCGAGATCGTCCATGTTTTCCCGAACCATTTCGTCGAACGCTTGCTGTGATATAGTTAGCGCCGCCTTCGGGGGCCCCATTTCTCGCCGGCGATCAACCGATCTGGAACTAATACCAGCTTTTGGATTGTATTCTGTGAGATATAGAACGTTTAAGTGTTTGTGTCCGAGTGCGGGAAGATATTAGGATTTCTGAAATTTGTATGATAATCCAGCGGTTCAGTGCTGGAATGACCTAGGTTTGTGAACCAATGGTTAACGATTTAGAATTATCGGTTAGACGATTTATAAGAACTCGATTCTTAATCTTAACCTTCGTAGACGATTTCGGTTATGATTCGTGAACCGTCGGTTACGATTCCGATTACGATTATGGTTCGACTCTTATATTTTTTAAATTTAAAAAAATAAATTTTATTTAAATAAATTAAAAATTACTATAAAAGAAAAACAATAACAAAGGACATGTAAGGGGGGAGGGCATATCTTGAACTTTTTAAGTTGCATAAGTATCCTCTTAAGGTGTAGAGGAATCAAAGCACACGTAGTTATCTTACCTTTTAACCATTCCTACATTTGGAAGTGGCGTAGCTCAATCACTTTCGTTACCTGTCCCCGCAGTAGTTCCTTCGGTATCAAATTCATCTTGGTCCTAGCTTTATTCCATTCCTTATTTTCGTTTTGTCACCCGCCCAATCGTCCATTAGTGTTTGGGCCTCTAAAGAATCTGGACTCATTTTTTATCGTCTTACATCCAAAATACTTCACCATGCGCTAAAAGCTTACTCCACTGCATAGGTTGACACGGGACAAGCTAAGATTTCATTTGCTATGATTGATAAAATCGAGAAAATTTGTGTCTTTTATGAGCACCGCAAGATATTGAATTGTTGCTCGCTATCTGCTTCACTGAAACCAAAAGAAATCGTAAAATAATTATCAAGTTCCTGACTGGAACTTGATGATCCCCTGGGACGCTTAGTGCGTTCTTTTAACAGAAGTTGTGCTTTGGTGAGTTTAATACCACTAGAATGACTTTGAACACTAATTTGTAGTTGTAATTCATTTTCTTGTACACCATATTTTAAACTATATTCTCTATAAATCTCATGCAAATAATTTCTAACACGATTTACTACCATAGAAGAATCAATTGGGGAAATATCATCCGGGGATAATGCCTCATAATACATCACTAACCTTTCATGCAAAACATCAAATTTAAGTCGATGATCTAAAGCAAAAGCAACTAGAAAAAGTTTAGGAATATTATAAAAAAAATTTCCTATTTAACCTTCATTGCTACCACAGAAGAGGTTAACATATACTTAGAGAAATTTTCATTTAATGTAAGTGTCACATTACAACAGTTCATCAAAACTAAATGAGATATAGAATAATAAACTCCAGATAATTATTCAGTTGCATCATAAAATATCTTCAACATTTCACAGATACTTTTACATGCATTCCATTGGTGCGAAAATACATAAATATTAAAGTTTCCACCATGTTGTGCAAAAAATGAACACAATAACTCTATATATTAATATGAATCATTTAGCCATTTATATATTGAGTCCAACGTGATGGTATATCTCGTGGAAATTTTCTAGGTCGCATGCCAATAATCTTGCAATACTCAATGTGTTCGAACTAGCATTATCAAATGACACAGAAAAAACTTTGGAAATTAAACCATATTCTTCTAAAATTACACAAATCAATTGAGAAATATTATGCGCGGTGTGTGATTCATTGAACACTCGATATGCAAGCAACCTTTTTTGAATTGACCATGAATTATCTATCCAATGACAAATAATAACATGTACGAATTAGTTTGCCAATGATCACTCCAAATATCAGAGCATATAGAAACTTTATTCGTCAAATTACTAAATAATGTATAATTCTTTTTTTTTTTTACGAACTAATTTCGTAAGTGTTCGTGTGACTGTGGTCCAAGGAACACGTTTAGCAACAGGTTGTAGAGATTCATGACATAGATCTTCAAAACCAAATCTAGATGTTATACAGAGATAAATTTTGCCACCAATTCTCTTAATTGTGCATCAGTGTATTTGAAAAGTGGAGAGTTGGTACATTCACCCGAGGAATGAAAGACAATTGAGTTTGAGAAGAATCAATGCCAAACTTCACTGGATGCTTCGTTTTGATATGACACTTAAAAGATCCATAGCCACAACCACTTTGAAACTTATACTTACTGGTACATTATTTGCATTTGGCGCGCATATCTCCGGATGGAAGAGTCACATTCTCAAAATGTTTAGTAAAAATGATGATTTAAGTGGAGGCATAGATCTTACCTTTGAATGCGCACTTTCGTGGGTATCATATGTAGCAAAAGGATCATCGTCCATGAATTCAATATCAACATCGGGTTTGGCCCGTTCGGGATATTTCACATTGCCTTTGCATTTACGTGGATCACTAAGACCTTCCATTGAGTAATTCGAAAATAATACAAGTAAATGATGTATCAAAAACTTAGAGTTATGATAAGATTGATGAAAAATGAAATGGGTGTGGAGGATATGTATATGCATGAAAAATAACGGTCACTTAATCCTAGTCGTCGATCTATAACGGTCACAAAATTCTAGCCATCGATTTTTAAAACAATAATAATTTTTTTACGGTTAACCGCCGGTTTTGCAACGGTCAGGAGATCCTGACCGTTCGTTTAAAAAAAAATTAAAAAAATCAAGGCTTGGAATCGCCAGTTAACCCGCGTTTCCATGTTTTTTCGGATCCTGACCGTTGATATACAACGGATAGGAGATCCTGGCCGTTCGTTTAAAAAAAATAAGGCTTGAAATCGGCGGTTCCACGATTTTTCAGTCACGTGAACCGTAACCGGCCCGTACATTAACGGGCCGATTACGGTTCATAACCGTCAAACCAGGTCAATGATTAACCGGCCCGTTGACCCGACTACAGTCCGGTCGGGCCGCGGTTATTTCATAACCGCGGTCATTTCTAATAAGCTCCTGATGGCAATTTTTTTTTTACATTTTTTCTATTTTTATAATTAACTTCTTTTTTTTACTACATACATTAAAATTTTCATACCTACTTTCAACTTTAAGATTCCCCCTACTTAAAATAAATTAAAAGTAGCTCTCTATTTTTGTCTTCTTCTCCCTTTCTTTATTTTTCAAACCATTTTACCATTTATTTAAGAAAATTGCTTAAGATTATAACATATCAATCTCACTTTCGTATTACAATAAAATTTTGACAAATCGGACCTTTTTAACCATAACGGTACCGAGTGAGGTGGGTTGCAAATCCACTAGCCGGAAAATTACTACCCCCGGACTGTTTTGTGAATGGCTCCTCACCATTCAACATCAGCCCCTCCGGCGAGGTTAGTCTGCAAGTTATCAGTCTCCTTCAGAAACCGCACATCACAGCCTTAATTTGTTACCTACCTTAAGGCGTAGAATACAACTAGATATAAAAAGATTTTAAAAAAATCTAAGAGATAGATGGGCAAAAGCCTTCGTTTTATTTTGGAAATACTTATAATAATTATTACATTAATACTTATCCTCCTGGGACGAGAATAACTTGTTAGCCTCTCATATAATGAGGCTGGACTTTGAAACACATATACAAAACAGAATTGAAAAATTGAAATATTACAAAGAAAAGAAAATTACCAAGCTACGAAAAGATGAATTGTTACAGCTTGGAGACTACAATATTTATTTGTGAGAAAACTATGGAGAATCTCTGATTCTCTTAGCTTGCTCAATGCATGGCCTTATATAGGCATGAAACCGGACTTCAAAATCTGATTCCAAACTCTTGTTGAGTGTTAAGTGCGCCCCATGAGTGCGCCTTTATCTCGTGGTCTGGCATTTTGTCTGGGTGTGCCAACTTTCTTGTGAGTGCTGATGGTTCACGCATTTTTCCTTTGTCAATGAATCTTTACATTATTTTGGTTTTTGTGATCCCTGATTTTTAGGAAAACGTGCCCTCTTTTCAGTAGGTATTTTGTCTTTTCCTGCCTCTGATCTATCGATTTTAGATCGGAATCCTTTCCTAAATTCTGATTCTTTCTGTACCGGGCATGCTTTGTAAACCAGTCTTTCTATCGGTCAATATGTGTCATGTTACAGAATTTCAGGTAAGTTTCTTTGCTTGCCGGAATCTTGTTCTCCCAAAGAATTCTTCTTTTTTCTTCGAAGAGATTTTCGGCAAATCCTGTTGTTGTTCATGTCATGGAATCCAGCATTAAGGTTCCATTGGCTGAATTTTGAAAGAACTTGAATTAGTATTTGACTTTGTCCATTTCTGTTAGACAAAACCAAAGACCTCATGCTCGTCTGCTTGAATATTCGTCTTCGGTGATGGCCCCAACCAACACTGGTGCATTCTTTGGTAGCGCCATTTTAATATTTTTTGAGGCGTGACCATCTGGTCGTCTGAGCTTGATAAAGCGAAAAGCTTCAATAAAGTCTTTCTTTGTTGGTTTTGGAGCAGCACTGAAAAAATACAACTCCAAGATATCTCCTTGAGCCAAATGTGGATTATTGGCCCATGTCTCGTGAGCAGCTTCTCTGATCCACTTTGATAATTTAGAGATCTCAGAGAATGTTGGTGCAACAGTATAAACCGAAGCAAGAGCTCCGAAATTATACCTTTCATGTACATCATTTGGATGGCTGTCTGGCTTCATCCAAACCCTTGGGTATTTTTCGAAGATATCAACAATTATTTTTTCTGGGTTGATACCACGTCTGGTTATCAGTTTCTCCCAAGTGCTGGTAATCCTGCATAGGAGAAGAAACTAAATCCTCGTTAATTTGAACCCTAGAAGTGTCTGTCTGTGGCATAATATTCAACTATCCCTCTTTTGCCCCAGAGGTACTGGGTTGACTTGAAGGTTCAAATTGTGATGACACCTGACCCTCAACATTCGCTACAGCTTGTACATTATCAAGGAATGCATCATCTGCAGCACCTGTGACAGGGGTATGTGAATCCCTTGCCTCTGGGTTAGATGAGCCTCGTTCTCTAAGCACTCTCACCGTTGGAGATGCGGGCTCGAGGATTCAAGACTTTGAAAAAACGTTGTTGGGCCTGCAAGAACATTTTTATCAGATTTCACAATAACAATATCATAATCATAATATTGACATTCAGCTTGCCATCTCAAAAGTCTAGCCTTTTCTTGTTTTCATTCAATTTTAATTTTCAGAAAAGACTAACACTAGCATTATCTATTTCAAGATAAATTTCTTTGCGAGTAAAAATAGTGGCCATTTTTAAAAGCATTTCGAACTGCAAAAAACTCATTCTCGTTGATGTGCCATCTGATAACTTCGATGTTGTCAAAAGGACAGTTGCAGTATCTGCATGGCACTTCTCCATTGGGTGTGGGTGTCATAAGTACTTCAGCCTAGTTCATCCTCGTCGTGTGGAATTGCAAGCTTTGGTAGTTGTCTACAAACTTCTTTAAGTTGTTTGACAATTTGTCTGTGATCTTCATTTCACTCGAACTTAACATCTTTTTTAAATAGTGGATTGAACACCTTCATGTGACTTGTTAGGTTGTTGATGAATATTCCAGAAAAATTAACAACTCCCAGAAAACTCTGAAGTTGATTTAAATCATCGAGATCATCAGGATATCCTTGCACGTTTTCAACAATATGATTCTGCAAGATGCTTCCAGATTCGTCGATCTCAATTCCAATGAACTCAATCTGTCTTATAGCAATCACTTTTCTTTCGGAGAGCACTAATCCTTCATTATAACAAGCATCTGAAAAGATTTCCAAATGTTTAATACACTCTTTCATGTTTCTTGACGCAATGAGGATGTCGTCAATATACACGAATATGAAGCTGAAATAATCTTTAAAAGATTATCTATCATCCTTTGATATATCTGAGGGGCATTTTCCAATCTCATTGGCATGACATCTCAGATATAGTGTCCTTGTTATGTGGAGAATGATGTAAACATTTTGCTAGCTTCCTCCATCTTAATCTAGTAAAACCCAGACTTACAATCGAACTTAGAAAACACATTGGCATTTTTGCGCTATTTACCAAATGTTCTCTGCGTGGATATAGTATCCGTCGAATTCCAAGATCTCGTTGATACCTTTGTAATTTATCACCAACCTTTGTTTTCTTCTTTTAATATCTCCATTATTTTGGATGATAAATCCCGGACTGTTGTATGGAGAAACACCTGCTGAGATTAACTTAAAGTCAAGATGTTCCTTGAGTACCATCTGCATATCTTTCCGATCTTCCTGGTTAATGGGGATCGGTTTGTACCTCACAAACTAAAACTCTCTTCCGGCTTTCACCTTCAAATATGATGTAAGCTCGTTTCTGTCCCACCATGCTAGAGGATCCTCATTAGGAATGGCAACGGGGCGGGTATGGGACGGGTTTGGCCAACCTAGGACCCGCCCCGCTACACATAAAACCCGGACCCGCCCTGCCCCGCTTAGACCCGCGAACCCGACGGGTTTATCTGCCCCGCCCCGGTTGCAGCTTTTTTTTAAAAAAAAAATCTAGCTAGAAATCAATTTTGGAACACAAAAGTTGAGTTTTGTGATTAATTTCATGTTTTCTCTAGTAAATATTTATAATAAGCATTGTAAAACTATCTTTAAGCTATTAAATATTTATTAGTTTGCTCTTATTTCCTTCAAAATGTCCAACTTCTTTAACATGACACATGAATTTTGATATAATTTAAATAGTGACACTTTATTGTTCAATCAAAGAAGTAAAATGTATAATCAATATCAAGTTTTGTTATAAAAAAAATTAAAATTGTATAGCGGGGCGGTTCTGGGCGGGTTCGGCCAATCCCAGGACCGGCCCCGCCCCGCTTCCAAACCCGGTTGAAGCGGGTACAGACCCGCCCCAGTGGGGCGCGTTCAATGCGGGTCTGAGTCTGGACCCGTCCCATTACCATCCCTAATCCTCATTGTAGTTCCTCTGAATCATTCTTTTTACTTTATCTAGAGTAATCTGTTCTTCGAGGTTAGCTTCAGGTTGCATGACCTCCTCATGTAATGTCTTTTTCAGTAACAGTAGGATGTCTAGACTAACTTCTTCTTCATCCTCATCCACATCTTCATTATTTTCTCTGAATGACATAACATTTATACCATCAAAAGTCATTTTTCGCTTTTGACCAGTTCCCTGTTGTCTAGGTTGAAAAATCGATTCGCCAAACTTCCGCTGATCCTTCATCTTCGGGTGTCAAAGTTTTCCTTCATCACCACACTTTCTGTGAAAACTAATGGGGATTTTTCTGTGAAACGTCTTCCTTAGTCGCTGGACAATAATCTTATGATCACAAAGGGTTGTGAATAAGCATCCTTGTCTCGTTCTCCTGTGTAAACAGCTTGAATGTCTGTAGGAAATTGTTACCTAGCAGCAGACCAGCTCATGTATCATGGAAATAAATAGGTGGAGTCTTGACTTTGTACCAGGGAGTACCACCTGCTCCTTGGATGCCGACTGGACTTCTTCATTAAGAAAAAGAATAAGCTTGGAAAAATCTCTTCCGGCAATGTCTGGTAATTTCTCACCAACTTCTTTAGGGACGATATCTCATTTGGCAGTGCATATTTCAGCTCTTGAATCAATATAAGCTGCAAAATATTATGCTCGATATTTCTCGTATAACATCCCTACTGAGATGCATATTGAGAATGGACTTGTGGTCATCAAATTCTGTATCTTTTCCCCTCCATCGTGAATTCATTCCATCCTGCAACCTTTCCTAAGGTTTGTGTTCCTCAAGAAACTCAATCCCATGAATAAGTTGTTATGGGATCATATCTGCAGTCTCTGCAATTGTTAGATCAATTTCACCAATTTGAAGATTTCATTGATACCTGAAAACTGTAGGTTGTTGTAAATAATATAGAACATCGCAAGGGAATATATTGTTTTTCTTAGTAATGTCTAATATTAGCTGCACTTCTCTCCAGCCTTCTGGGAATTTTAGCATTCATGTTATTTTGAATACATCATGGATTTTCTGAATCATGCTTCGAAGACCAATCATATACATGGCTTTTTCCATTGCTCCACCTGTAAATCCATCGTAAATATGAAGCTTTGGCTCTTCTTTCATGATCCTCATAAGAGTTGTATGAGAAACAGTGGTATGAGAGAAAAACCCCGTCAACTCTTCTCTGATCATGTGTTGAAGGAACTCTCATTCACTCTGATTCTGAACTGGATTCACCTCCATTATCATAATAGATCTCTTCTTCGTAGATGCTTTCATCTGAGGGGATATCCTCAAATTGATAAACATGCACAAAATCCTGGAAATAAACAGCATGTGATGTCCGGGGATTAAGGATGTTAATCCCGGTGTGGTATTAATCCTTGATGGATTTTTAATTGTGGCAATTAGGAATTAGTTGCGATTTTGGGACTCCCGGGGATTTTAAATCCGGTTTTTGGAGTCGTTGGATCCAAGGGATGAGATTGTATTCTCATCGTGACGATGACCTTGGATTTTGGTCTTTGGTGTGATTTGGGGTCCGGAGTACTTTGTACTGGGGCTGTCAATGGAATTTGAGTTGGAGAGGTGATTTTTTGAAAACAGATGATTTTTAATGAATCATGATGTATTTGTGGAGGTATTGGTGTGTTGTGATATTTTTGCTATATATACCCGTTGGACACGAGATTTCCGTCATTTGGCACGGAATCACTTCTCTCCCTCTCCTCTCCCCCTCTTATCGTGTAACACCCCTTTCCCCAACCCTCATCTTTTCCTCTTTGGAGAAAAATGGCCGGAGGCTCGATTTAGGAGCCGGATTCATCGAAGATAAGTTGGTAATCTCCTTCCCCTCGCTTTTATCTTCGTTTGGATTGTGATTTTGTTGGTTTTGGTTAAGTTTTGGGTTAGTTTGATTTGGGTGATTTTGGTAAAAATCAAAAATCTTTTGGGTTTGTTTTATTTTGGATTGAGCACCCTTGTTGGAGGTCCTTGTGTGTGGATTTGTTGTGGTTTTGAGTTGGGAGGAGTTGGGGTATGATTTGAGGAGGTTTCAAGCTTTCAAAAATGGTGTTTTTCGAGTTGCAGGTCGCGGCGATCGATCGCCCGTTTTTGGCGATCGATCGCGCGCAAGCAGTAGGCTTTTCAGCAAGGTGGCGATCGATCGCTACTTTTGGGCGATCGATCGCCTCGCGCCAGTAAGGTCTGGCGATCGATCGCTATATCGAGCGATCGATCGCCGAGGGGCTAGCGATCGATCGCCCGGCATAGCGATCGATCGCCAGCAAGGTTTTGTTGGTTTTCTTGGCTTTTTCGTGGGATTTTGGATTCGCGACTTAAATGGTCGGCTTCCGGGGCAATGTTCACATTTCAATGGGAATGCTAGACTTTTAAAATGGTTTGGTTGGAGCCAAGTTAAATTAAACGGAACTCTCGGTTGAGTTTTTGGCTATCTATTAAACTTGTAAAATGGTTTACTTTGGGTGTTATGCATGCTTAGCCGGGTGGCTTGTATTTGGTAATCGTCATGGATAGACGATATGTTTGGGAGTTTTGAACGTGCTTGGACACGTGGTTGCATGATTATGCTTGATTTTGAGTTGTTTATGTATTTTAGCACCTATTTCTCGAGGCATGGAACTCAAGCAAGGTTTGGCTTGGACTACGGGGACTTAAGGTAGGTATGACGTACGAGCATAGCCTATTACAGTGTTGCAACTGTGAAATGCATGGTGTGTGATAATTGTATTAAACGGGTATTGGAACACATAGTGTGTGGTGATTACATTATATGGACATTGAAATATGTGGCATGTGGTAATTGCATCGGATAGGTATGGAAATGCATGGTGCATGATATTTACTATAAATGGATAACGATATGCATGGTAAATGGTATTTGCGTCAAATGGTTATACATTGGGAACCATACGGTGCCGCTTTTGAGCGAGCAATGATTTGGGATGCCGTCGCCGTTGAGCGACCATCGGTTATGACGCCGTTATTGTTGAGCGTGCGTGGGGTCAAAATGCCGCCATTGTGGAGCGAGCTATGACATAGAAATATGGAGTCAATTGCTAAATATATGTGATATCTGTAGTACTC
Organism: Haberlea rhodopensis; assembly: GCA_907163345.1. Taxonomy (NCBI): domain Eukaryota; kingdom Viridiplantae; phylum Streptophyta; class Magnoliopsida; order Lamiales; family Gesneriaceae; genus Haberlea; species Haberlea rhodopensis. The sequence continues at coordinate 209,325 of CAJQUN010000494.1, forward strand.
TATTTTGATGGTTTAATCGCATTTGGTTATGGAACTGGTATAGCAAGAATGGTTTTAGTTGATCAATGAGATGATGAACTGGCTTTTGGGAATTTAATGGTTTGGTTATTTTGAGAACAAGGACAATACAGGGAATCCCGGATGAGGGTGTTACCATCCAGGGAGTATCATTTAAATTATGGCATTTACATTCTGTAAATTATGAATTGCAATGTTATGATTATTGGATTGGTGGTATTGGTATGCTCACCCCGTGTGGGGGCTGTCTCTGTTGGGGCAGGTGTTACAGGTGTAGCAGCGGCTTTGGAGTTGAGCTCGGGCTGTTGACTAGAGGTACTTCCAGGATCGAGGTACCAGAGCCGGTTGGATAGGCGCTTAGATCCAGAGCTGAGATCGAGTTGCGCTTAGGAGGTGCTTCCAGGTTCGAAGCACCAGTAACGGTATCCGGTAGAGTGTTCTATACATTAGATACACGCTTATTCTTTGGGTGATCTTATGTGAGTACATTTTACGTGTATATGGAATGTATAAATGGGCTACGGCTCCTCTCTGTTCATTTATGGTTTGCATGCAATTAAATGTGGAATTGCTAAATGAACTGAGAGCATGTTAGTGTATTATGAGGGTGCATGTCATATATGTAATCTTGGTTGGGGGATTTGCATATTATGTGGATTGAATGCAAGAAATTTTATGGATCACTAATATGGAGTAGCACTTGCATATGGCTTTTCCCCATGATTGTATGATATATGCACTAACGGTATGGATTAATACACTAATAACGGGTTAAGGGCACGGGGGTCCTTACATTAGTGGTATCAGAGCAGTGGTTAGCTTTTTGGGGCTGTTGAGGGCCTAGGAACATGTTAATGGGAATAAGAAGCACATACTTATGCATGATGATAGTTAGTGTGCGCGGCACAACTATATTGCTTATGTGCGTTTATGATATGTGTTCATAATTGGAATATGTGTTGCTAACCATGGTGGTTGCAGGGTCTTATGAGACATGGATTATGCATTGCGGTTGCATATACATCGGAGTGATGATTCTAATGCTTTGCCGCTAAATGTTGGAGCGAGGTGCATTAAAATACACTCATGGCGATGTTTATTGGAATACAGGTTATGCATTACGGTTGCATGCACGTCGAAGCGATGATGCCGCTGTCGTGTCGAAGCGATGGTAAATGCCGCTATCACGTCGAAGCGATGATGCCGCTGTCGTGCCGAAACAATTATTGGAATACGGATTATGCATTACGGTTGCATGCATGGCGTAGCGATGTGAATACTTGCCGCTGTCATATTATAGCGATGAAGAATATTTACCGCAAATATGTCGAAGCGAAGGATAATGCCGCTGTCATATTACTATTGCGAGGGATATTATGCCGCTAATATGTCGAAGCGAGGGGTATTTTCGCTGTCATGCCGGAACGATGGTACCACCGTCATGTCGAAGCGATGATGCCACTGTCATGTCGAAGCGATGATACATGCCGCTGTCACGTCGAAGCGATGATGCCGCTGTCATGACGTAGTGATGCGATCGGGAACAAAGTACTAAATGAGTATGAGTACCTCTTGAGTCAGCGATTATTCCACTATTCTATTGGCGATGGTACATGCCGCGGGGTGTTCTATTAGCGATGGCTCATTCCGCTATTCTATTGGCGATGGTACATGCCGCCGGGTATTCTATTGGCGATGGTACATTCCACCGGGTATTCTTTGGCGATGGTTTATACCGCCAGGTATCACATAGCGATGGTACATTCCGCTACATCTATGACGATGGTTCGTACCGTCGGATATCTATGGCGATGTTTCATGCCGTTGGCTTTATGGCGAGGGATCATGCCGCCGATTCTATAGCGATGGATTATACCGCTATGTGTGTAGCACTGGATTATGACGCCTACGAGCGATGGGTGCTGCTTGTGTACCGCTGGTGGACGATGGATACAGGTATTCCGCTATCTTGATAGCGATGATGTATGGCATATTACTTTTGTTATCATTATTGTGAACACTATGTGTTGTTTTATACCGTCATGTGTTTGACGATGAGATTATGAGTGTCGTGTATCGACAGGTACCGTTATATGTTTGACGATGTTATTTGGGGTGTCTATGTGGACGCGTGGCGTCGTTTTGGTGAATAATACATTCATGTTATGTATTTGGTTGTATGGTTAGAGTGCCGACGGTGGGCACATGGTAGAGTCTGGGTCACTAGCTGACGAGACCTTTTGCCGAGCAGGTTTGCTCGATGGAACATTGGATGCTTTGTACCGGTGAGGGTACCGCATCATGTTATAGAGGTAAATATTGTCGAGCAGTGATGCCCTTGGGTATGCTCGCTGGAATGGCTAAGGCCAAGTGAGTGGTGGTAAGAGTAGTCATTGAGGAAACTACTCGCTTATTGTTGTGATATGTGGTAGACTTGGTCACACCCACCCCTGATGGTGTGGAATAAATCCTACGGAATTAGGATTGTGTTGTAGTGGAGCAAGGACACCGGGTTGTCCATTATGCTTGGTATTTTAGAGATGTGTTGGGCGATGACCCACAAGTCTAATGGTTCGTGCGGTATGGTATGCCGGGATGGAACGTGTGTCACGTGGATAGGTTGGTATGAGCCTGTGGGGCCAGCGAATCGCTAGCCAGGTATTGTTGCAGTACTTTAACGTGCTTGTGTTAGCCATTATAATGCTCGTTGGATCCGAGTTTGGTGAATCGTATGGTGATACGATGAGGGTTATGGTAGACTCTCGTAGTCTTTATGTGGCATGGTGTTTGAGGTAGGGAATACCTCACGAGGACGTTTATACACCATTGTTTTGAGGGACTTGTACTGGGAAAGCTCAAGTTTGTTGGTATTACCAACGTGAGTGTCAACAAGTCGTTGTTAGCTCTAGTTGAGCATCCTTGCATATGGCATGCAATGGGAGTCTCAATGGTTTGTGAGATATAGTTAGTGGGGTGACACTACTATATTGATTTTGTCTCTTGGAGAGATTTGGATTGTACTGTCTTGGAGACAACTTGCATCGGTCGTGGATTGATTGTAAATCAGCCATGGTAAGCATTACTGGTGTTGGACCGGGTAATGGATTTCTTACCTCGGTGAGACGTTTGAGGAGACGTCTCCGGGGAGATGCTCGATTGTGGAGTACTATGGCATTAGTACAGAGCATCGTTGGGATGTGTATACATGGTGTATACGGATTTTGGATCGGGTAATGGTAGTATTGATGCACTACTCTAACCAGTTGGGTATTTCTGGGTTCAGGGATATGTTTTGGTATAAATATACCCAGGTCTTCCGAACGGTGGTTCGAGGATTGGAGGATCATGGATTCATGACTTTTTCCTTGAGAGGGAGGCGGTATTATGATACCTACCGGTTGAATCTTTTGGGGAGATTCGTTATTTTGGTTCGTGTGGTGATGTTGAAATCACACCCTTTGGTTTTGGTTTGTCAACCATCATTCTCCGTGGGGTGAGAATAATTGAGGTTTGACAGTTGGTTTTGGGATTTGGGTATGCTTGGAGATACTCGAGTCTATTGCATTGCGTATACATGTTGTGATTGGTGTTTGGGCATGTATGTCGTGAGTGTATACGAATGCCAACGTTATTTTGTTCATTGTTGAACGTCGAGTTTGTATGCTTGGTTTGGTGAATCTCTGGTGTGAGATTGTGGAACCTCGAGATTGGTAATCTCGATGGCACGATGCATTCTGATGAATGATCGTGAGGGTTGTTTGACTTCCCCATGATGAGGGGATTGTAGTGTTTTGAACCATGGTAGTTCTTGCTGGTTAATTCGATAGCCTCCCTGTTTTAGGATTGTTAAATCCCAGGATAGACAAGGGGTGGCCAGGACTCGGATTTGTTTGGTGTCGTAGTTGACACGCGTGGCGGGAATGCAATTGATTGTCTTGCATGACCTTTGTGGAACTTGAGACTTTGTGAAGTCTTGATGGTGTGTCGGGACCAAGATATAATTTCTTGGAACACACCGGTATAAACATCTTCGGAGATGTGCTTTGTGTGGATCGGTGACCGTGGGTAACCCGATCCGGGTTGCAAGTGATGCAACTACTCCTTTGGAGGAGATGGACTGGGAAACGAAAGCCGGATTTTCTGTGAGTATACTGTTGTATACTAGTGGTCCTCATCATGACGATGCGTGTCAAGCATCGTGGGCAAGTGATGAATATCACGGGATGATATCTATGTCAGAACCAATAGAGATTTGGTTGATTAGCAGTCGTGGCGGACGGACTTCTGAGACGATTCACGTCGAGGTATGTTGTTATCTTTCGGGTTTGTATTGGTTTTGGCGTTTGCTCTATTTTAGAGCTTGGTGCAAGATGGGCGTTCTCGTGATTGTTTAATTCGATTCTGATGTGGTCCAGAATCGGGTTGAGGTTTCGTTTTGTTGGTGTAGTCCTAGTGTTACGTGGAGTACACCGGTGCAATTTCGAGGACGAAATTTTATTAGTGGAGGATAATTGTGATGTCCGGGGATTAAGGATGTTAATCCCGGTGTGGTATTAATCCTTGATGGATTTTTAATTGTGTCAATTAGGAATTAATTGAAGTTTTGGGACTCCCGGGGATTTTAAATCCGGTTTTTGGAGTCGTTGGATCCAAGGGATGAGATTGTATTCTCATCGTGACGATGACCTTGGATTTTGGTCTTTGGTGTGATTTGGGGTCCGGAGTACTTTGTACTGGGGCTGGCAATGGAATTTGAGTTGGAGAGGTGATTTTTTGAAAACAGATGATTTTTAATGAATCATGATGTATTTGTGGAGGTATTGGTGTGTTGTGGTATTTTTGCTATATATACCCGTTGGACACGATATTTCCGTCATTTGGCACGGAATCACTTCTCTCCCTCTCCTCTCCCCCTCTTATCGTGTAACACCCCTTTCCCCAACCCTCATCTTTTCCTCTTTGGAGAAAAATGGCCGGAGGCTCGATTTAGGAGCCGGATTCTTCGAAGATAAGTTGCTAATCTCCTTCCCCTCGCTTTTATCTTCGTTTGGATTGTGATTTTGTTGGTTTTGGTTAAGTTTTGGGTTAGTTTGATTTGGGTGATTTTGGTAAAAATCAAAAATCTTTTGAGTTTGTTTTATTTTGGATTGAGCACCCTTGTTGGAGGTCCTTGTGTGTGGATTTGTTGTGGTTTTGAGTTGGGAGGAGTTGGGGTATGATTTGAGGAGGTTTCAAGCTTTCAAAAATGGTGTTTTTCGAGTTGCAGGTCGCGACGATCGATCGCCCGTTTTTGGCGATCGATCGCGCGCAAGCAGTAGGCTTTTCAGCAAGGTGGTGATCGATCGCTACTTTTGGGCGATCGATCGCCTCGCGCCAGTAAGGTCTGGCGATCGATCGCTATATCGAGCGATCGATCGCCGAGGGGCTAGCGATCGATCGCCCGGCATAGCGATCGATCGCCAGCAAGGTTTTGTTGGTTTTCTTGGCTTTTTCGTGGGATTTTGGATTCGCGACTTAAATGGTCGGCTTCCGGGGCAATGTTCACATTTCAATGGGAATGCTAGACTTTTAAAATGGTTTGGTTGGAGCCAAGTTAAATTAAACGGAACTCTCGGTTGAGTTTTTGGCTATCTATTAAACTTGTAAAATGGTTTACTTTGGGTGTTATGCATGCTTAGCCGGGTGGCTTGTATTTGGTAATCGTCATGGATAGACGATATGTTTGGGAGTTTTGAACGTGCTTGGACACGTGGTTGCATGCTTATGCTTGATTTTGAGTTGTTTATGTATTTTAGCACCTATTTCTCGAGGCATGGAACTCAAGCAAGGTTTGGCTTGGACTACGGGGACTTAAGGTATGTATGACGTACGAGCATAGCCTATTACAGTGTTGCAACTGTGAAATGCATGGTGTGTGATAATTGTATTAAACGGGTATTGGAACACATGGTGTGTGGTAATTACATTATATGGACATTGAAATATGTGGCATGTGGTAATTGCATCGGATAGGTATGGAAATGCATGGTGCATGATATTTACTATAAATGGATAACGATATGCATGATAAATGGTATTTGCGTCAAATGGTTATACATTGGGAACCATACGGTGCCGCTTTTGAGCGAGCAATGATTTGGGATGCCGTCGCCGTTGAGCGACCATCGGTTATGACGCCGCTATTGTTGAGCGTGCGTGGGGTCGAAATGCCGCCATTGTGGAGCGAGCTATGACATAGAAATATGGAGTCAATTGCTAAATATATGTGATATCTGTAGTACTCTATTTTGATGGTTTAATCGCATTTGGTTATGGAACTGGTATAGCAAGAATGGTTTTAGTTGATCAATGAGATGATCAACTGGCTTTTGGGAATTTAATGGTTTGGTTATTTTGAGAACATGGACAATACAGGGAATCCCGGATGAGGGTGTTACCATCCAGGGAGTATCATTTAAATTATGGCATTTACATTCTGTAAATTATGAATTGCAATGTTATGATTATTGGATTGGTGGTATTGGTATGCTCACCCCGTGTGGGGGCTGTCTCTGTTGGGGCAGGTGTTACAGGTGTAGCAGCGGCTTTGGAGTTGAGCTCGGGCTGTTGACTAGAAGTACTTCCAGGATCGAGGTACCAGAGCCGGTTGGATAGGCGCTTAGATCCAGAGCTGAGACCGAGTTGCGCTTAGGAGGTGCTTCCAGGTTCGAAGCACCAATAACGGTATCCGGTAGAGTGTTCTATACATTAGATACACGCTTATTCTTTGGGTGCTCTTATGTGAGTACATTTTACGTGTACATGGAATGTATAAATGGGCTACGTCTCCTCTCTGTTCATTTATGGTTTGCATGCAATTAAATGTGGAATTGTTAAATGAACTGAGAGCATGTTAGTGTATTATGAGGGTGCATGTCATATATGTAATCTTGGTTGGGGGATTTGCATATTATGTGGATTGAATGCAAGAAATTTTATGGATCACTAATATGGAGTAGCACTTGCATATGACTTTTCCCCATGATTGTATGATATATGCACTAATGGTATAGATTAATACACTAATAACGGGTTAAGGGCACGGGGGTCCTTACACAGCATCTTCAAACTCCTTGGTATGCTCTAACTGTTTTACTCTATGGGTTTTGTTTTTCTGGACAATCTGTAGATATATGTCCTCTTGCTCCGCACGTCCAGCATTTACAATCTTTGAAACTTTCATTCACACGAGTATGAGTGGGTCTACAAGTCATCTTTGTTGGTACTCTACTGGAACTTGTCTGATTAGAATCCGTTGATGATGTTCTACTCCTGGTTGGTCATGATCTTTGCCCTGATCTATAACTTCGGGCTTTCTACTTTGACCAGAAATTCTTGGGTCTCCATGAAGTATCACTTCTTCTTGAACTATTTCCTCAGACATGTGGATGATTTCTGTGTTTCTTCATTTTTCTCATTTGTGGTAGTTTTCAATGATTGTAGAGATATCATTCCATGTACAGCAAATAGGAGCTGTTTTATTAATTCCTCTTAGTTTCTTTCTTTTGGAGTTTCGCCTGGTAGCACCATTCCACGCGTTTCATTTAAGAAATGACATTCTCAGGGCCACCGATTCCATTTCTTGCATTGTATATTCCTGGATAATCATTTTTCTCTATGGACTCTGTATTTTGGCAAAGAATAGCTCGACTGCATCCTTTTGTCATCTTTGCCTTCCATCTATACTCTGTGAAGAGTTTGATGTACTCGTCTACATAACAGATATCATGTAGTTCCAGGCTATATAGTGCTTGTTTATATTTTTTCGCCTTCTCGTTCTCCATCCCTTCAAAGTAGCCAACTCCAATGAAACAGATTTTAAAGAATTTAGCCATCTTGTCCACAATTGCTTTCAGGGATTCTCCAGCTATAACTTCTTCCTTGGTACCTGGGTCTGATAATTCCCATGCAATTTTGGCCGATCCTTCCAAACTCATATTAAGGAGTAATATGAATCCTTATTTGCCTAGATCAAGCATTCATGCTGCAATTCTCATTGCTGAAGCACATTCATCAATCAGAACTTATCGATTTTTAAAATCCAAGATATCCATGTTGAACATAAGTATGGATGTATCAGATCTAACTGAGATTTCCCGTGAGGCGTTTGATGTATGTTTGGCCTGCGGGGACAGCTTCTCACTCCAACTAGGGGATCTATGTTTGCTCCAGTGGTAAAATCATCTTGATGGTGCATTTTTTTATCTCCATCGGGTGGTGGATTGTGTGACCCGGAACTCAATTGTGGTGGAAGTTGAGGAATTCCGCCAACTTGATTTGTTTTAAAGTCTACGAGATTCAATCCCGCAAACGAATCAGCAAGATCATGTAGATCTTCTAAGTTGATTATTTCCATTACTTTGTAAGAAGTATTGGATCTCCTCGAAGTACTGCAATCATTTTTCAGTCTCTGGCAAAAGCCTTCGGACCTCCTCCGCTTTCTCTTTTTGATGTAAAAGGGGTTCTGTTCCATAGGACGGTGGTAACCACCCTCCTTTCATTCTTCCTGAAGAACTTGGTCACGACTCTAATTTCTTAACTCGGTTTTGAATATCTCTAAGGTTTTCAAGAATTTCCTCCTCATGTTTAATCATGATTTCCATCTGACTTTGAATCCGATGGACCTGTGTAGGAACATGATATTGTAAGTATCCATAATGTTGCACTGTCTTCTGGATCTCTCTAAGATCTTGGGACATCTTAGATGTAGCTGGCTTGATTTCTCAAAAGGTTGGTTCTCACATCATATTCGTTGTTCCGTACCCTGTTGGGTTGGTTGGATCTTGAATCATGTTGTTTTGTTCAGGATGGTCTTCATCGTGAGCCTCAGATAACTCGAACTGAAGTTTGAGGTTCATCATGTAAAGGCTCATCGCTATCTTCTCCAGTTGTTGATACTGGTAATGCTGGCTGGGCTAGCCCCGATTTCTTGCAGTATTTTCCATTTTTGGTTGAAGCTCTTAGATTCGGCCATATGTTCTTAATTTAGTTCTTCCAATTTATGGAAGTACCACTTGTATGCATGACACTTCGAACAAAAGTTTGGATCCTTATTTTCGTGTATCGTCTCACCTGTTAAAGGATAATATTAATATTTAAAATATTATGTTAGTATTTCATGAATAAACCTAGGATACCATTTTAAAGACCGTGGCTTTATCATACGCAAAATGTGCTTAGAATAAGCAAAATATGCCAAAATCTTAAACATAAGTGTAATTTGATATTATTTTAAAAAAAATTCTCTCTATAGGGAGTAATTAGAAATGTAAATAGAAAGTTAAACTTTGGTTTAGAGATTTATTTCTAATTTTCACTCTTTTTCCCCTTAAAAATTTGTTTATAGATAAAATAAACATGACTACGGTTTTAAAAACTGTTGCCTGGACCAAAACCTTAACCAGGTCAATGGTCCGGTTAATCATTGACCTTGTTCAACTGTCCGGTCAAAAAAAGGGCAGTTCAACGAATATATAAGTTTCTTTTTTTCAAATAGACGGTCAAGATTAAATAAATATCAGAAATCGAAGGTTGAGGTTTTTTTAACGTTGTAAAGTTGTAAACAAGTGGTTACGGCCAGGATTTTCTAACCATGGAAGGGGTTGAGCCGGCATGTTATAAACAATTGGTTCATCTGTTTTAGCCCGGTTATTTTTAAATCAATGGCCTAGATTTCATTATTATTATAGATCGACAACTTCAATTAAATGTCATTATTTTGCAGAGTCTATAAATAATAATTTATTGTTCTCTCTCAAATTATATTATCCATCATTTTCAAATTTCAATTAAATTCTTCTTTTAAGAATTAGACAATGAAAGGTTCTAGCTCATCACGCAAAGGCAAGGGCAAGAAATGTGACGAATCCAGATATCGATATTGACGATATCAAATTCATCGATGATGATCCATTTACTACATTTGATATCCAGTAAAGCGTGCAAACTTCGAAGATTAATTCTACTCATCTACTAAATAATCCATTTTTACTAAACATTTGAGAAGTTGACGTCCATTCAGAGAAATGCAAGCTAAATTCAAATATTGCAACATATAATATAAATTTCAAAGTGGTGACACTTGTTAAAGCGACATATCCGGATGAAGCATCCAGTTGAGTTTGATAATGATTCTTCTCAAACACAACTAACTAGATTCCATTATTCGGTTAAAGGTACGGGCTCTCAACTTTCCAAATATGCAAACGCATAATTAAGAGAATCAGTGGCGAAATTTATTTCGTAGAACATCTTTCTTTTAATATTGCATCTAAATTTGGTTTCCAATATTTATTCCATGAATCTCTACAAGATTAGTTCGTCAAAAAAAGAAAGATTTAATTATATTATATAGTAATTTAAATAATAAGATTTCTGTATGTTCAATATTTGGAGTGACCATTGACGAACTAATTCATATTAGAGTTACTTCCATTGGATTAAAAGCATGGCCAATCCAAAAAAGGTTACTCGCATATCCAGTGTTCATTCAATGAAGCACAAACATTTGCTAATGATATTTTAACCCTTCGCAAGGCCTTTCCTTATGGTGCCTTCAAAATTTTACTCGCATATTCATGCTTAAAGCTTGTGGTGCCTTCAAAATTTTCAAAGGAGGCTTTTACATGTCGGGTTTATCCTTATGTATCTGGTGTCTATAAACACCAAAATATATAAAATATATGTGTCTTGGTGTTTATAAACCCTTCGCAAGCCTTTCCTTACTTTTTTTTCAAAAAAAAATTAATTTTTATCTTTTTTTATTTCTAAAGAACAAATTTAAATTTTATTTTTAATTTTGATTTTGAAAAAGAGAAGGGTTGAATCTTAATCATAACTAGTGGTTTACCTTAATCATAATTGACGATTCACGAACCACAGTCGGAACCATCTATAAATGTTAATATTAATGGTCAGAATTTTATATCGTTTAATCGATGATTCCGAACTACATTTATGTCGAGATCAAAGCATTAACATACTTAAATGAAAACAAACCTATACAACTGTATGACATTTGAAAGTAAGAATACAGAAAAACGAAGCTTTAGTTTGCCAACTAAGTTATCTAAATTATCTTACTCATAAAATTGCTTTTATATTTTTTGAAAATCATTTTTAAAACTAATTTAATAAATGGGTCGCTAAAACATAAAATTAAACACTCTCCTCCGCAGCCGAGTTTAGTTCGATGAGCGTGTTCGGGGGAGATAGCTGGGCGAGAGAAGCCACTCACAGGAAGAGAAGAGTCGACGATTTATTGCTAGATGAAATCGACGCTTCTTCTTACAAGAAACTCTCCAATGGCAAATTTGCTTGTCTGATTTGTCCTAAGAACCCTATTTTCGACACCTTGATCATGCTCTCTGTAAGATAACAAAAACTCCCACGGTTTGACTTTGTTTAGTTCTGTTTATTTTCAATTCATGAGACATATTGCGATAATTAGGATTTTGGAAACCCTAATATGCTGTAAATTTCTGGATGTAGACCCATGTAAAAGGTTCCAGACATAGAACCGCCGAGATAAGGTGCAGGGATAGAAAATTAGCTAGGAAAGAAGAGATTAACAAGAGAACTGCTTTGTCGGATTCTCCTAATCCTAATTCCGGCGTCTGTTCTTCTATTAAACAACCATTGAGAACCAACAAACCCTTGATCGAGCGCACGCAGAAGGTTATTTCGGATGTATATTCTAGTGGAGTCAGTCCCAGCAACAGAACATGTGAAAACCCTGTTTCAAAATCTGAAGGTTGTAATCATGTAGCTCAGAGAGAAGTGACTGGAATGGTGCAGCAATTGGATTATCGAGAACGTCGTGAGAAGGAACAGAAGGAATTGAAGTTCACGGCTGCTGGGTGGAAGCGTGATTGCCATGGAAGCTGGTTTAAGGATGAAAATGTGAGCTTTAGTGATTCTTGTAATTCGAATGCAGCTGGTAGCTATGAAACTTAGGTGGCTTGACTGTTTTTACTGCAATGGTCTTTTTACGGTGTAATTGTTTCATTTTATTGCAGGTCGAATTTGATTCAGATGATGAAGATCCGAATGTTGTCTTGACTGATAATGTTTAATACCATCATCAAGTCGGGGAATCTATCGTTTGGTACATCATTGATGAGCACATAATTCGATCATGGATGCAAAGCGTATTTGATTTTTCCGGCGTCGGTGCTCTCTTCGTCAATTACAATGAAAAGGGTTTATTTTTTTGGTGTCAGACGGCCGCTGTCTGGTGACATATGGAGCTACACAGTCGATAATAGGGTTCGTTTTGGCCTCAAATATCGGTGTTGATGATGAAAGGGCCTTTACACCAAAGCTTTTTGTTTATAAAACTAAGTGGATATCTGATTAAAGTATTGCAACTCAGTTGTTGAATGTCTGTTTTTGGTGTGGATAATCTTTGTTGATTGGTATATTATGGCAAAACAATGTAGTTGATCCACTTCAACATTTAGTGCAAGATCGATTTACCTTCAACCACTGTGCTTCAAAAGTTACATATTCTGCAGATTACATATACAACTCAAGCTGCTAAGTCAGTGATTATGCACTTGAGTAAGCTTTTGATTTCCCGTTGTAGCATTATTTGTGAGATGAGTTGCAAAAGGGTACGATAGTTGTGGACTCTGATTTGATGGATTGAGACTGATTATGTAGCCTCGATTCACTTTTTTAATTGGACGATAAAATGGTTAGTTTGACTGCTCCTAAGGGCAGTCATTACACACGTATGATATATCAATGGTTGATACACCGTAGAACGTTATATTACAAAACATTGCAATACTTATGATAACTCAACCAACAAAATTTATGTTTCATGGTTGATATACCGTAGAGCGTTATATTACAAAACATTGCGATACTTATGATAATTCAACCAACAAAATTTATGTTTCTGATATATGCAAATCAAATAACATAATCAAGGATGAACTTAAAATTAAATATCTAAATTATCGGTAGTAAAATAAATTTTAATAACTGATGCATTTTGGGTAAGAAATAAAACAATAATAAAAGATTGTTGACAGTTCAAGGAAATAACAATAATTGAAATGTACATAATAGATTAAATATGATCTTCATCAATGTAGCCATAAAACTTGTGTTAGTATGCTGTATGTACAACCTTAATATTATAGATTCAAACTATCCTATTTTCAATTTCTTTATTCAAAACATATTTTCTATTCATTTCACAAGTTTTTTTTTCTTTCAAATTACTATTGTTAAACCAAAGTAAAAGTTAACATTACCTTAAATTCGTAGACAACTTTAAGATACCGTTTGATACAATGAATAAGATGGGATAAATGAGTAATTGAAAATTACGGCTACCAATGCACGAAACGATGACTAAAATTTTTTGATACATCAGTTATATTAGATTTAGATTTTAGATTTATTATTAAATTTTTCCTTACGGTTTAGATTTGATTATTACATTTTCCTTGTATGGTTGAAGCCTGGAAGGGCTGATCCAAGATTGCATGCATTTTTTTGGTTTTATTTGTAGGCTTGTAGGGTTGTAGGCTTGTAGCTGCTATTAGTTTGCTGTATGTGTAATTACGTCTGACTTCAGGGGCTTCAATGAAATAAATTTTTTGAACTTTAATTTGCTACGTCTGCAATTCGAATTCGATGGAATATTTCTGACAATTTCCCGAAATGCCCCTCCGTAAACCCCCACTCCGAGTCCTTCACACATTACCTCTCCGGCCGCCGCCATCTCCGTCGACACCACCGCCACCACCTTCCCTTTTTTCCTCTCCGCCGGATACTCTCCTCGTCGATAAAGTCATAGCCTTTCTCAAACGGCACGACCTGTTCCATCTCGACCCTTTTACTTCCCAATTTACTCCTCAATCTGCCTCCTATTTACTAATCCAATCTCAGAACGACTCAACCGTAATCGTAAAATTTATCGATTGGGCTCGTAAATTCCCCTTTTTCATCAATGACCTCCAATGCCATTGTCTCGCCATTCACATCCTTACCCGCTTTAAGCTCTATAAGAAAGCCCAAGCCCTCGCGGAGGAGATTTCTGTTTCTTTCCCCGATTACGCGAAAGAAGATTTAGTCTTTTCATGTCTGAAGGACACATACCAGGCGTGCAACTCGAGCTCCGCGGTGATTGATTTGATGGTAAAAGCGTTTTCTAATTTGAAACTGATTGACAGAGCTTTGAATTTTATAAGTTTAGCTAAATATCAAGGGTTCATGCCTAGTGTATTGTCGTATAACTCGGTTATAGAGGCAATAATTCGTAGTTCATCTTATGGGCATGTAGAGTTAGTTGGGAATGTGTATCGTGGTATGGTGGAAAATGGCATTTCACCTAATGTTTTTACTTACAACATATTGATTAGAGGGTCATGTGCAAATAAACACATTGATAAAGGATTAGATATACTCGAGGAGATGGAGAAGAAGGGTTGTTTACCGAATGTGGTCACATATAATACTTTGATAGATGCTTATTGTCAAATAGGGATTATTGATGAGGCTTATAGATTATTTAATTTGTTGTGGGAGAAGAATTTGGAGCCAAATGTGATTACGTATAATGTGATACTGAATGGGTTGTGTCGAGCAGGAAGAATGAAGGAGACTGGTAAGGTTTTTGATGATATGAGGGGGAAGGGTTTGCTTCCGGATGAAGTAACGTATAACACGCTTGTGAATGGATATTGTAAGGAGGGAAATATTCACGAGGCTCTTGCTTTGCATGCGGAGATGGTGAGGAATGGTTTGTCTCCCAATGTGGTAACTTATACTGCTTTGATAAATAGTGTTTGTAAATCAAGAAACTTGCATCGAGCCATGGATTTTCTTGATCAGATGAGAGTCAGGGGAATTAGCCCGAATGAGAAAACATATACGACTTTGATCGATGGTTTCTCCCAACAAGGGTTCATGGATGAAGCTTATAGACTTCTAAGTGAAATGATCAGAAGGGGTTTTTCACCTTCTCTTGTTACTTATAATACGTTGATCAATGGGCATTGTGTATCCGGTAGCATCAAAGATGGTTTACAATTGATCCAAGAAATGACGGCGAGAGGAATAAATCCAGATGTTGTAAGTTACAGTACAATCATATCTGGTTTCTGTCGAACAGATTTGGATAAGGCATTTCAGATGAAAGAGGAGATGATCGAGAAGGGAATCTTACCAGATTCCATTACTTATTCATGTTTGATTCAGGGACTTTGTGGGCACCGAAGATTAACCAAAGCTTGTGAATTATTTCGAGAAATGTGGAAAATCGGTTTGCTGCCCGACAAGTGTACATACACTACTCTTATAAATGCTTATTGTCATGAAGATGATATTGGTAGTGCAATTCATCTCCATAATGAAATGATCTCTAAGGGTTTTTTTCCAGATATTGTTACTTACAGCGTGTTGATAAATGGGCTAAACAGAGAGGCTCGCAGCAAGGAAGCCAAGTGGCTTCTCTTCAAGTTGTTCTATGAGCAATCTGTTCCTTCTGATCTGACTTATGATTTCTTGATTGAAAGTTGTAGTAATATTGAATTTCAAAGTGTTGTAGCTCTTATCAAAGGATTCTGTATGAAAGGTCTGATGAATGAAGCAGATAGAGTTTTTCGAGAAATGCTTCAGAAAAACCATAAGCCTAGCGAAGGAGTTTATAATGTTCTAATCCATGGTCATTGCAGACAAGGGAACTTGCAGAAAGCAATTAATCTGTACAGGGAAATGGTTCATCAAGGACTTGTTCCCCATGTGGTATCTGTTATTTCTATAATTAGAGAACTACACAAAGCAGGGATGAACAAGGAGGTGAGTGAAATATTACAAGATTTATTAAGAAGCTGTAGAATCGCTGATGGTGAGCCTGCCAAAGCGCTGGTTGAGATGAATTTCAAAGAAGGTAACATGGATGCTGTTTTTAGTATTCTCACAGAGATGGCCAAGAATGGGCTTCTTCCAAATGAAGTAAGAAGTTCTTATGCTAGTGGATAAATGTATGACGTGTTCTCATAGAACTCCAATAGCAATATCAGAAATTGTACATTAGGAATTTGTGGACTATTCATGTAAAAATGCGTGTCATAAGGAATTGGACTGGTGGAATTGGTGAACTTTAGACATCTGCCACTCTTTTATTTATCGTCTTATGATGCTGCACGGACGATGGATTTCATTTATCAGAATATCAGTTATCAGTTTGCTATATTTTGTTCGCGAGGGCACTGAAAGAGGCGGCTGCTTGCACCGCTCTACTGTTGTAAGTTGTAAGTGAATAGTATGAAATTAAGCGAAATTTCATTTGTTATAGTAGGACCTATGCTATATTTGTGTGGGAGAAGATTTGCTTCCTCTTTGCAAGATAAAGTAAATTGTTGTTGGAATCCATAATTGGTTTTTAATGCTGCCATTGCATAAGGATTAGTCTTTTGGATTATCAGTTGATTGGCCAATAGTCTCATGTTCAATTATTCGCGGTTGCATGTGCCAGCCCAGTATCACTTCTTTGATTGATTCTGATCTAGAAGTTCTTCTGCATTCGTAATGTATACAATGTCAGAACTTTCTTTACTCTTTCTACTATAGAATGTTTAGCCTCCTCCATTATGCTGCCCCCTTAGCCTTCTTCCACATCCTAGTGCATATCCAGCAATTTATTTTGGCTTTAATGTTGTGGCAAATTCGGAATATACTACCAAGATGGTCCTTTGTTCCTCCTATTTCTTCGACAAATCAACTCCTCAAGCTGTCTTAACTTTATGCAGATTTTACGTACAATCATGGATGTGGGAAAAAAAATTGGAGAAAAAGAATGAGTATTTCATTTCCGGTGCCTTTAGTCTATGTTATTGTGGAATTGTATTCTTAAAGATTGAACATATGTTGTTAATACACGTTATTACATTTTGACATATGCAGCCCACAGATGAAAACATCACGGATTGTCATTTTTCTCTAGGGATGGCAACGGGGCTGGTTTTTTGACGATACGATTAATTCTAATATTTTCATAATTCACTCATACAATGATCATCGCATCCACCAACGAGATTTACAACGTAGAGAAGAGGCACATCAATTGATATAAGGTAGATCATTCTGTGGAGATTTCAGTATCCCTTCATGTTGAAGAACAGTTGAATCAAGCCCATAGGATTTGAATCTTTTAAAAAACTTATCTGAACTTGAAATAAGTCCATAATTCATGTTTACTATTGTTGAAAATTCAAATTTACCTCCAGAAAGGATGAATAAATCATCATGTCCTACAAAAATGGTTAATTAGTAATCATTGTGTCACTGTGTGTCGACATAAATGACACCTTATAAATTATGAAACTTGTCTTGTTTGGGTATCTCTTTTTGACTTGAGATTTCAAGAAAATCGGCGGTTGTTTCCTCTCCCCTTCCATCGATAATGACACCGTTTGATTTCCCAATGTAACCAGTCTGAGCAATGACTTAGATGTAAAATTTCGAATCATATTTTATATCTCACGCTTTTTTTTTTTTTTTAAACCCAGGTTGGGAGTATGTTTATGGTGATCGGGGAAATATATTCAAATAGTAATGTAGTTTGGATTAATTCCTGATTTAGTCCTTAAAGTTTTCAGTGACACAATTTAATCCTTAAAGTTCTTAAAAATTTATCAATTCAGTCACAACCTCTAAGACGATGGTAACAATCAAATCGAGAAGGACTAAATTGTGAATATTTTAAACTTTAAGGACTGAATTGGGAACAATCAGACCAGGTTTAGTCCCTAAAATTTTAAACATATTACTGAATCAGTCTTTCTCAGTTTGCTTATTACGGTCGACTTATTATCAGAGACTGAATCGGGAATATTTTTAAAACTTTAGGGACAAAATTAGGTTGTTGAAAATTTTAGAGACTGGATCATGATCCAAATTATAGGTACGTTTTAATGTATTATCCCATGGTAATATGTTGCTATTGCACGTGTTTGAAATTTGGTCCCTTCTGCTTTAGCTGATCATATAATGTCAAAGTGTTCACACTGAAATTGATCATTGGTCAAACAAATATTAATAAGCTGAAGACTTGCCAGCCATTTATTTCTTCTCTGCAGATCCTGGTCTACCCACAATCAAGGGTCCCGGTCTAGTAATAACTAGCCAAACCACCCACATGCCATACATGTAAGTACACTTAAAATTTGAAATTATTATATAGTTCTTACTTATTTGTAAATTAATTAAGTAACAACCGGACACATGTATCATAAGTATGTGATGATTTGTATTTTTTTTTTTGGAAAAATTTTGGGCTGGTATCATTAGATAAAAGGTTTTTCAGCCCAATCACCCAATAAAAAGTTCTTTCAACTAAGTCTATTTTTGAATACAATGATCATACTAACCCCACTTATGAAAACACTCTACACCACATAAATAATTTTTACATGCACCGCAAGAATAATTTTACATGCATCGCATGACTCATTTTCACATGCACCGAGCGAGTAATTTTACATGCACCGCTCAATTTTACATGCACTGTACTAATAAATTTACATGCACCGCATGAGTCGATTTTAACATGCACCGCGCAATTTTACATGTACCGCATGAGTAATTTTACATGCACCGCATTAGTAATTTTACATGCATCTTATTACTCAATTTTACATGCATCGCATGAGTAATTTTACATGCACCGCTTAATTTTACATGCACCGCTCAATTTTACATGCATCGCATGACTAATTTACATGAACCGCATGAGTAATTTTTACATGCACCGTATGAGTAATTCTACGTGCACTGCAGAGTAATTTTTACATGCACCGTATTAGTAATTTTTACATGCACCGCAAGAGCCAATTTTTACATGCACCGCTAAAAAATATATAGATATATATCTGGTTTTCGAAAGTTTCACATGGTTCGAAGAAACAATCTGCACATTTCGAAAGTTTCAATGATGAATCAACCACCAAATCGTTCTTGTATCAAATGACCGATTCAACAATATAAGCAACGGGAATGCAAATCGAATGCACGAATTGGAAAGAAATTCAAAACAACGAGAATGAGGATAAATGAATAATTTCCTCAATTTTTTTAGAATCACATTTTCTGCACAAAATTGAGCGTTCAACTTAAGAAAATTAATCCAATATTCAACGAAAAAGAATTCAATGATTTTAGAAAACCGCGATCGAAGAACGCGAGGCTAGAACAACTGAAAACCGATCAGAAGTTAGTCGCTAAACCAGAATTCAAGTCAACACCCAGAGAATTAGAAACAATTCACTGAAAGGGAACAAGGAATCAACAACAATCATAACACAAATTGTAAATACGATCACACAACACAACCTAATAAAGTGATTCCAAATGAAATTAGCTCAATTTGTTCGAAGAATCCTTTGCATAATTGCGGAAAATAAAAATCAGAAACAAATCAGAAGCTTCAGAGGGCGACGCGAATGGTGAAAAATGGGCAAAGGCTTAGGGATGAAGGTGTAGAGCAAGGGTATTTTAATCATAATTAATGGACTAATTATATTAGGGTTTGAAAAATAGACTTATTTGAAATAAATTTTCTAAAAGATGTATTTAGTTGAAAGAAGATTTTTTGGGGAGATTTAGTTGAAATATGTTTTGAAAAGTGGTACCTTCTTGTAATTTTCTCTTTTTTTTATATACACTTACAAAATTTTAATTAAAACAATTCGAATTAATAATATAAATTGCCACATGGGCGACAACTCAAGTGATAAAGCCACTAAATATTTGTTTTCGGTCATCGATTTCAATAAGATCCTCAATTCCTAGATTTATTAGTGCATACTAGATTTGATTTATTTTCAATATATTTTGATATATTTGGTTTTTATTTGGTCTTGACAGATAAATTTCTTATATTGATTGTGATTTAGAAAAAAAATATATTTTTGGAGTTAAAATTTTTAAAAGAGGATGTAAAGTTAGAAATTAAAGAGCTAATTGAAATACTAACTTTAATAAAAAGAACTTTTTGTTTTCTCAATTATTTATAGCATATAGAATATTACTTAATATGACAGTTACATTTGCATTTGTATAAAGAGTTTTTCAAAATTACAGATTATAAAAAATTATTTACGACCAACAATGCCTCAAGATCAATTAAATGGATTATCATCTATAGCAATCGAAAATGACTTGTCGACTAAAATCGAATAAAAATTTTTAATACGTTTGCATTAAAAAAAAGGCAAGATGCAAGTTTTTAGTTTAATAGTCGCTTTATTTTGTATTTGTTCAGTAAATCCTCATTTTTATAATATACCTAAGGCCTTTAAAAAGTTTGAGCCACTTCTCTTGCCATAGTGTGGGGTATAATGGTAAAATTGAAGTACATATTATAGCATCTTAACCAATGAAAATAATTTAGTAAGGTTTTTTTTTTTTGGGACAAAATCAATGTTAATTGATTAAAGAGCAAATAGAGTTAAAGTCATTACAAACCAAGCAATTACATGAGCTAATAGAAATATCCGAATCTAAAGAGAAATCCAACAGAGAGACAAGATTTAGCAGCCCTTTCCATTATTTTATTCGAGCCCATCTGGCGAGGATATGTGCATCTTTGTTTCCCAACCTGGGGATTTTCCTGATCTTCCAGTGGCGATGGAGCTTAATGATTTTTGCAATTTCTGATAGGCGCTCAGCTGCAGACCAGAGTTCAGCCTGATCCTCTTGGCTGATAAGATGGACAGCTTCAACGCTATCACATTCAAAAAACATAGCTTTCTCCACTTTTACCGAGTGCATGATATTGAAGTAGACCGCTGATGTTGCATTAAAGGTGAGCAAAGAACTGTGTATGGGAAGATTATCAAGCCATAATGATTGCTGGCAATTACATCGATGGAACCCACATGATACACCCATATGTTGGCTAGATAAGTAAGGAATATATGTATGTTTTGAACTTGATTCTATGTAGTGTTGTGTTATGTATTATTTGCTTAAAACTCTAAGATCTTGAAAGCTAGATAAACTATAGTTTAATAGTTTCATTGTTTATTAAGAATGGACCAGGTATTTTTTTGAGCAAGAGAGATTTAACAAGTTGAGACTAGAAAATTGTGATATTAAAAGCTACTTACGAAGTTATATGTAATTTTTAATTTGGGAGGAGATAAGTATACAACTTTGTGATTTTTTTATGACACTTTTAAGGAAGATGTCATTCAAAGTGACATTAAGCGATACATGACATGTTTTTGTAAAAAGAAAGAAAGAAAAATGTCATGTATGATCGTATCAAGAACCCACATTTGGTATCTTGTGTTTGAAATATTTTTGGCTACCTCTGTACACACTATTCAATTGGGATATCACAACTCTTAGATGAATATCTACTCCCCAAACATTGAGTGAAAGATATTAATCTCATGATGTAGTGCGGGATTTAGCAAAGAAGTATTCCATGTGTTCATTTCTTGATGATGTTAATTTGAATAAATTTAAATATGACCGATTGACAGTCTAAAAGAAAGTCCAAAACCCGGTGCTAATGATTACATCCACCATTTCAGAGTAATGATATCGTTGCATCCTTCATTAAACAGCTGCATTCGAATATGCTTTCGTTCAAAAAATTAGACAAAAGGTGGCATAATCACAGGGTTTCATTTTAAATTTTTACTTGCTTTAGATTTACCTATATATGTTGGTTATTTTTTTTTCCACTTTATGACTAAGTCACATAAGTCTGATACGAGAATGGATGTGGATGCGGATGTGTGAGTGCGGCAATTTGCAAAAAATTGAGTGCGGGTGCGCCTTAATGCGCATATTAAAAAAACAATAAATAAATAATTATATATACATACACACCGATGAAATGAAGTTAAACATACATAATATACATCATATTTAACAAACTCACATCATTATTATATTATTTACAAATTTACAATATGAAGTTCTTAACAACTTTGGTGTTTGCAGCTTTACCATTCTTAAAAAACATTAAAATTAGATTTTATTGAAGAATCTAACATTTGCAGCTTTGCAAAAATGTTATAGCCAGTGATACAACGTAATTTGAATCTTGTATTTTAACGTTCGTCTAGTAAGAATTCTCCGAAAAATATATTGTAGAAATAGAAATGAAGTATTAAAGTTTTGTTTTATTTTAAGATATAAAATAACGAATTTGAAAAACGAAACCAAATTGTTCATATTTATTTTAACATGTTTGGTAATAGTATGAATTTATTAAAAATGACTCAGATTATTTCCGGAGACTTATATTATTACTTTATGAAATGACTAATATAAACATTTAAATTAACTCAATAAAAATAAAAGTTTTATTTATAAAGTTCATTCTATTAATTTTCATGCAAAAAACTAAGATATCAAATTTATTATTATTTACTCCCCAAAAATGTTGCAAAATCACAGATTTATCATACTTTCTTTTATCATATATTTTAATATTTCATATGTTATTATGTCTTTTCATGATTCATTATCTATCTATTTACCATATAATATAATTTTCTTACCAACCCGAAATACCTAGAAACCATAAAAATTCATCTAAAACTAAAATCGAATTTTTTTTTATAATTACAAAAAAAAAAAAATCGGAGAATTAAGGAGGATTAACAAGACTTAGTAACTTTAGTGCGCGACTTAGTAAATCTTAATGCGCGAATTAGGAAATCTTAGTGCGCGAATTAAGAAATCTTAGTGCGCGAATTATAAAATCTTAGTGCGCGAACTAGAAATTCTTAAAGCGCGAACTAGAAATTCTTAAGTCGCCTTAATGCGCTACACGCGCACCGAGTTCGCCAGTTCGCAGTCGGAGCGCCAGTGCGTGGAGAGGGATAGGAGGATTATGTGACTTAGCTTTATGATTATTATAAAGTTATTCGCATAAGATTGGTGGCTCCACCGCTCTCTTTTACAACATTAAATATTGTATAACCACACGTAATTACATTTTTTTTAAAGTGTATAAGCTTTATTTTTTACGTCTAGAATCATTTTCTTTTGCAGATAATAAAAACATTATATATACATATATCCTAAAATATATAATATATTTAAAGATTGATGGTGAAATAATGTATAATCATGGTTTTAAAGAATAAAGGAAAAATACATTGAAACATTCATGTAGTTTGGGTCTATTCCGATTCAGTGACTAAAATTTTCAATGATCTTAGTAAGTCCCTAAAATTTTAAAAAATTTCTTAATTCAATTTCTGACATTAAATCGGTCATAAGAAACAAACATCAAGGATTGAACTGCCCTTAACTTTTAAAACTATACCTGAATCGATCATTCTATGTTTGTTTCTCACGATCCACTTATTGTTGGGCTTGAACCGGGAATATTTTTAAAACTTTAGGGTCTAAAATTGATCACTAAGAATTTTAGGGATTGAATCACGAATGAACGAAACTAAAGAGATGTTTTAATGTATTATACCAATAATACATTAATAAAATGATTTAAATATTGAAAGACAATGTCAAGAGTCTATATCTGTCGCCTTGGTGACTAATACTAATAACGATGTTTGATTATCAATTGCTAATCAAAGTTTTGAAATTATTATAGAAATCAACCTTTAATTTATCTCTAATGGCTAATATGCATATCATGGTAAGATATAAAAAAAAAGAAAAAAAAGGAAAAAAAAAACATTATGATATTTATGTTACGTGAATAAATTGAATCATACTTATTTAAAAAGCAATCGTGCAAGTTACTAATAAATTAACAATAATAAAAAAAAATTTGTATGTTCTACATAATTCGATGAAATAGGATAAGAAATACCAATTAATATGCAATATATCCCAGACAATTTCGCATGCTCATACGATCCTGAAATTCAACAAAATGAGTAATAATGATTTAATACGTACTGATAATATATTTTATATTTGCAAATTTTGAGCATGAAACTTACAATAAATGATTTTGAAAAAATTGTACATATTTTAAAGTTTCTTGATATCGGATGAGAAGAGAGATGGCTGAAATCCTAAACAACCCAATAATCCTTGTTTGTAAGGCAAGAAAGTTCTCTTCTTCATCTCTTCTGAAACAGCTTTATTTACTGTGTAATGCAATTCATGAGCTGAGATTGGAGGGCCTGATCTCCTCCTCCTCGACGCTGATCCGTTGCTGCTATCTGTGGACCTGAAACTCGAATTCTTAACATCATTCGAATGTGTTTTCTTGAACACAGAATACTTCCTCATCTGGTCTTTATCAGTTGCGTGGCTTTCCGATGCGCTTCTGAACAATAACAGGTCTTTAATCTTCCATTTCTTGTGCCAAAATAAAGAAAACCCAGATATCAAAGAGGGATTTTCTGTCGGTTCCTGATTGGATTCTGTATCGAATAATAGATCAGAAACTCTGAGAGGAGACAAAGATCTTGTCGCCTTATGCCTGGATTGTGAAGGGCTCGAAGAATTGTTGAATCTTTCCCTTCCTCTTGTATAACTTTCTTGAAAATTTTGTTTCCGGGTCTCTTCCAGAGCTGCTGCAAACGGGTCCTGGAAAGAATCTTTCTTCCTGTGGCGTGGAGAGAATGCTTGTCTAAACATTTTCTTGGTTGATTTTGGCGAATCCAGGGCGGGTTTGTAATTTTGTTCGTAATGAAATATTGGAGGTGGCTTTAACGGCTTAATCTTGCCTCCATCAAAAAGCTCATCCGCCGACAAAGAAAGCCTCTCCAAGTTCCCAGTGAAATCAAATGCAAAATCTATCTCTTCCAAATCTTGATCAGCATCGCCGTAGTTTGAAGAGGCAGCAGTACTGATCTGTTCTTCTTTACTTTTACGAATTCCAGGCTTTTCTTCCCAGTCAAACGGCACGGAAACATCGGCGGCGTAGACTCGTGGGCTGGCGGGAGCACTGTAAAAGAAAGAGCCGAAACGTTGAGGGCTGGAAGGAGCACTTATGTAAGGTGAAGTGGAGGCGCTGTCGAATTTGAAATCCATGTTTGTTGGTGGTTTCATCATCTCCATCGCCATATCTATTGTTATAGTGTGTGTAAGGAGAGAATTGATTGCTGAATTAAAATGGAATTTATATATAAATGATGGGGTAGGAAAGGGGAAGGAAGAGACAGAGCTTTTTGACTCGAATTTGGGCTTACATTATTACGGTTTCATTGTTACTGCCCTTAAGGGCACTTCCTTCAAAGACATTATCCACCATCTATTTAGAATCTTTTTTTTTTCTTTTTTTAAAAAAAGATTACAAATGAATGGTGATGATGCCCCTACGGGCACTACCCTTAAGGGCATCATCAAACAAACCCATTATTACTATGTGTGTCACTGCTCCACATTTCATTTTCTTGACGGACACTTCTAACCAATCCTATATATATTAAAAAGGTAAACTTCAAATATGGTCTCATCGTAGCCATAAACTTTTAAGACTAATCAAATATAATTTCATAAAAATTGTTTTAATCAAAAATAGCATCAGACTTTATTTTTAGTTAATAGTAGTCTCAAACTTTTGTTTTTAATTAAAATTGATTTCAAAGCTATAATCAACTATGTGACGACTTTGTTAAAAAATAATTTCAATTGGACTAAATTTATTAAACATTTTTGTGAGATTTCTTGAAGACTATATATGATTATCATAAAATTTTGGAACTAGTATTGAAAAAGTTCATATTCTACGAACCATTTTTTAAAATTTACCCCAAAGTGAGATTCATAAAGTAATTAATTCATAATATTTATCTGATGAGACTGAGATTCATAAAGTAATTAATCTTTTTAATCTTCGAACATACCAAATTTCCCCCAAAATATCCCAATCATAATAATTTTATTCTTATGAAATGTAAACTATAATATTATAAAAAGTCAACCGGAAAAAAACATTTGTTCCAACATAGTTACCCATTATATAATACTCTTGTCCCATATTGTTTGTTAATGAAAATTTAAAACGGTTTATAAAAGCTTACAATGAACTATTATATCAACTTGGGTTAACCATTTTCGTAGAGCAATGATGAATATGAAATAGCTATGCTGTCATGCTTGCGCGGGCCCGGACTGTGACACATTATATACAAAAATTTAGTAGCATAGACACATTGCATTTCAATGGGTATTAGTATAAGACCACTTAGGAAAAAAACAAAGTATTTAAATCAAGAGGGTATATCAGTCTTTTCTCATGATAAAGAGATTTTAGTCGAATTAAGTCTGATTTTCAGAGTGGAGCATAACCCTTCCTTTATCAAGAATTTTTATAATTATTTGAAAGTAAACATGCCAACGATGGATTATCCAATCTTTTTTATTAAATATCGTTTACTTTTTCCCCAATTCAACTGTTTCAAATTCTAAAATCCAATAACTTACTTTCCGATTCAACAAAGGTGATCAAATTTGTTTGTCATACTTTAAATAGCAAAATCAAAACAAAGCCATATATATAAAAAGGACAAATTCGGCATACAAATCTTTACTATGCGGGGAGTTTATTGAAGGGTTCGAATCATTTTAGACCTAATGTACGCAATAATTTTCTTGCACTATAAAATACTATTTTCGCGACGTGACATCCAGGTCATTTGAAATAATTTTACCGTTGCGGCAATGCTTATTAAAATTATATAATATATGATTTTAAATTTAAGTGGTCTTCGGTTAGATGATGGTTACATTTTGATATTAAATTGGGTCAACCATATACAGCTGCAAGTGTTATTAGTAGAAATGCTAATTAAGCATATGCCATATTTCTTATAATTAAAAATATTTGTTTGAAATCCTAATTTGTGTTCTACGATCAATTGCGTGCTTTGGTACTATTGGTTTAATTCCTATTATTCTTTTTGTTTTAATTTGCAGTGACCATTAATAATTATATCTTTTATTTGGTCAACCGACATGGGAAATATTTTGTATATCACAGCAATTTACGCATAGTATTTAAATATTTTTTTATATTTAGATAAATTGAATTATTATTTTGATAAAATCTATACTATACTTTTAAATTTTTTTACAAAAATACGACCTTTGCTTTTGAATAAAAAAATATAACTGGTGACGCAAGCTAGATCACTACATGGGATTTATTCTATGCTACCTCATGGGGTAGTGTCCCATGGAGTACATTCAACCATTCATTGAGAATATTCCGACTTAACATTATTGTGAATATTTTCAATGAATGGTTAGATGTACCCCATGAGACACTATCCCATAGGATAGCATATAATATTTCACTACATGGATGCTCAATTGTTCAGTGACAATGACTCAAAATTAAGCAAGAACAAAATCACATCAAAGGGCGTCGGGTTGTTTCAGACAAAACCCACCAATGCTCAAGTCTGGGATTCTGAATAAAAATATGTAAACTAGGTTTGAACATAGATGCATATTAGCCGAGGTATGAGCATGTGACATCGGAGATATTAAGTATTCATTTCTAGCTAATGATGTTAAACCGAGCTCCCACGCTTTTTCGGGATGGATAAGGATTCATGCTCATTTTAGGCAGACTCAAATTCGAGTAACGTTTGGCGCACAAAAATTGATTTAGCCCTTCCCCACTAAATAATAATAATAATAGTAATAGTAATAATAATGTTAAACCAATCAAACTTATTTATTGGGTTTTTGGCACGTAATCCCCCCGTGATATTGAAAATATGCATTTTACCCCATGTCGTTTGAAAATAGGTAGTTTACCCATGTGGTTTGAAAAAACTGCTAAACACCCATTCCATATATGATTTGTGCCATATTTTATGTTTGTGCTTGTTAAAACATCAATTGTGTATTTGAGGGGTAAATTTCACCTAAATAATAAAATATGGGTAATTTGTCTATTTAGAATAACATATGGGGTAATTTGTGCCTAAAGAGTAATATATGGGGTAAATTGCACCTAAAATTAGGAGGAAGTGACAATTTATTATGTGGTAATGGTGAATTCGATCAGTGCCCGTGGTTAAAATAGGTAGAACGTTCTCCCATGGTTTGTGACTAGAGGAGTGTGGAAAACACCCCATCCTAAACGATGGTATTTTGTCATCATAAACCAAAAAAAGCTTAAAATTCTGAAGGGATCGATGATCTGTGTTTTGCAAACCAATGGTGTAAAATGCTATTAGAAACATTGGGTAAATTACAACTAGCTCCTTATTCAATTATCTAACACGGTATGTATTAATTTTAAAAATATAAAACCGAAGCTTAGTATAAGATTATTGAACTGAAACTTGGTAAAGTTTTGGAGTGGTAGCTGTCATAAGGTTCTCGTACATTTATTTCGCAGGTAATACAATTCATTCCTTTGCTTATCCATCACTTGGAGGAAGAGTTCCCTCTAAGAACGATGAAAACAAGGCAAGTGCGCGCTCAGGCTGATAACTTGGAACAAAATGTCCAGCTCCACGTACTGTCACAAATGTTAAATTCTGATATTCCACGGCGTAACCTCCCACCTAATAGTAACAACAAGTCGACTAAGTGGTAATTTTATCTCATGTGTATCGTTAATAGGAACTTTACCTCTTGTGGTTTTCAAAATAGACAGTTTATATTCATGCGGCTTTCAAAATAGGCAGTTTAACACTTGTGGTTCTCAAACATAGCACACTGCCCCCTTACATTGAGATGATGAGGTGTTTTGCATATATTTACAGACCATATGAGTAAAATGTCTATTTTCAAAACACGTTGGTGTAAACTGTCTATTTTCAAAACTACATTGATAAACTGTATATTTTTAAATAATATGGGTGTAAATTGTTTATTTAAAAAACTAAGTTAATTTTGTTCTTACCTCGCCTTGGTTGTACCATGGATACCAAGGAGTCTTGACTAATGACCCGAGCCTAGGCATTGAGTACCTAGTGGTTGTAACTGGTACCACACCGTCTACATCTCCACTGCAGACGAATTCAAATCATGTTACTTAATTTCCAAATTTTGATTATTAATGTTAACTTTATTAGTGAGCTTCAATCACAAAAGATCACATATACACATGCAAGAAAATTATGTCACTAAAATTCTTACCTATAGATCCAAACTCTAATGCCACTAGCCATCAATTCCTTAATGATAGGTAATACTGTAAAGGGACCACCCTGCCAGTGAGAATTCACGTAGTCGCTGCATCAAACCCAAAATAATATCAAGTTACATGGCTTTAATACTCGAAATTTTGACCCACGAGCCTTTCTCAAGAGGTCACCATTCCACTTTGGGATTACTTGGCTCAAGATCGAGTCTGGCTCAAGATCGAGTCTGAAAAACTCTTTTAAGATACTCCACTCCCCAGTTATAAAAAAAATACTCGAAATTTTGACTCCCCCGGAATAGCCGGGTGGTAAGTTATCTTGTCCCCTCTGAGAGTGACTTGTGTTCGAGTAGGATAGTAACCCAAAAATCTTTACAAAAATTCAAATTCAGCTCCCCCATATAAAAAAAAAAACACTCGAAATTTTGATAATAACATTTTGAGTCATGAATCACAGTACCTGCAGTTTTCCCACGGTCTCGAAATTCCTGTGACATTGGCATGAAGAGACTTCTGCACCTCAAGAGTATTCAGATACAAAGTGACATAGTTATCTGAGCATGGATCAAATCTAGATACCTGTTTCCAGTTTTATTATAATATATTAGTCAGTGATATGGTTCCATAACATGAAAGTTAACGCATATGAATTAGCATATACCGAGGAAGAACTTGAAGATGAAGAGCATAATGGAGCGTAAATATCGTAAGGGTAGATGTTGCCTGCGGCATCATATGCTTGATGCACATAATCTAGACAGACTTGTGTCAAATTGGCGCCGTACGACATATTACAGTTCTCTACGATGCCCTCATGAATCTCATCGGATATGAGGGCGTGTGTCCAAAGGAAATCAAACTGGCCTTTTGCTTGATCTTCATAGTCAATATATGCATTCCCAATCTGAAAATAATCACATTTTATGAAATTCTTGAGAGACTTTATGTTTTTTTTTTGTTTTTTTACTGCTTCTCAATCAAACTTACAGCAATCCCTTTTAAGTTTATGACAGTTTGATTTGTGATTCTGTTGTTTTTAATGATCAAATCAGCAAGTTGAGGCACGTAGTGACCGGCATAACTCTCTCCGGTTATGTAGAAATCTCGGGTTTTATATTCCGGGAATCTTTCCAACCAGTTGATTAAAAATGTGTAAGAATCTTCTGCTGTTTTTTTGTCTCCTGTTTTATAATCAGATGATGTATTCGAGTACGAGAATCCAACTCCAGCGGGAGATTCCAGGAATATGATATTTGCCACTGCATAAAATCTGA
This sequence comes from Haberlea rhodopensis, assembly GCA_907163345.1. Classification (NCBI taxonomy): domain Eukaryota; kingdom Viridiplantae; phylum Streptophyta; class Magnoliopsida; order Lamiales; family Gesneriaceae; genus Haberlea; species Haberlea rhodopensis. The sequence continues at coordinate 239,730 of CAJQUN010000494.1, forward strand.
TTATTTCATAGTGAAATATATGAAAACAAGAAATTGAAAAAGAGAAAATGGAATACTTACAATTGTTCCAAGCATTTTTGTTATACCATAGAGTTTTCCCATCTGGATTTACTCGGAAGGGTCCAAGTTCTGTCAATGCTCCGGCTCCTATTGAAGAGCATCCGGGCCCTGGAATTTCAAGATTTTACCACTAAGTTTCTTGGGGGGAAAAAAAGCAGTGAGTCCAAAATTTTGAACTTTTATATTAGTCACTGTTCCGTTAACCTCCATTTAGCCACAGCACTAAAGGCTTTGTAGAGGAGTCTTCAGACTCGGTTAACCAATAAAACAGTGCTCTCCCTGCAGCAGGATCGACCGTGACATAACCCGAATACTGAGAAAAGTTAACTGCCGGTTGACCAGGTAACGTTAGTACTCGATCTGCATCTTTTAGTCCCTCCTGAGATGTTACATATATTGGTGAATATTTAACTGAAATATCTTCAACATCGTGATTTTCGGATACTCTTGTCCTTCGAAAGTTGATGAATGCTTCAAGAACGCCTCGTTCTACCCCTCCATAGCATTGCAACAAAGCCGATAGATACAGAGCAGAAAGGAAAACAACGAAAGCCCTTTTCATTTTAATTTGCTATGAAACCACCACAGTAGAAGCCTTGTTTCATTTATATGTATGCTTCTTGGGCATTTCTTGAACAAGAATATCATTGTTTGTTATTGTTGGACTTGTCTTTGATCAGTATTATCAATGTTTTAGGACACCTAGAGGCGACAACATCCCCAAATAAATAACTACGATATGTAACTTTCTCTAAAAATGTAAGTTTTGTCCAATAATGTACATTAGGTTTCCTTTCTTCCTTTCTCCCTCTATTTTTTTTAATGATAGGAGAACTCGCAGCCGCTACTCTTTTGGTGTGCACTAGGTAAACCATCGGGCTTATGTAATAACCTGCAACCACGCTAGCCAGGTAAACGTACTAGGCAAGGCCATTGTTAGGTAGGGGATCGAACTCTTGACCAAAAGATTTCGCTCTCAACTACTCCACCAACTTGCCCAGCGTGCTAGGTTTTCCTTCTTGTTCCTGGCCTGCCATTGTTTATTTGATCCTGGCCTGCCATTGTTTATTTGAAGAGTTACTCTTACATATTCGTATAGTGCCTTTGGAAGTAATGTTGAGGACATTGAGAAACTATAGACAGAAGATCAAAGAGCGTGATTATAAACAATTGAACAAGAAACAATGGCAGGCTTGCCGAATGTTATTGTCCAGTTGTTATTTGTTTAAACCAAATTATGATTAGAAAACTCACTACACGGCAGTTGATCACAAATACCAATATTTTGTGAAAAATAAAATATAATGAAATAGGAACTCAATTATGACATTTGACGGAAACAATTACTCCAATATTAGGCTGTATTTTATATTAAAATTTTAATATATACACATGCATTGCGAGCTAAATCACATAAGTCTGATGCACTGGTAGATGCGGATGCGGGTAAGCATACGCGAGTACGTCAATTTTTAAAAAATTTGGGGGCGTGTGCTCCTATTAAAAACTTATATATATATATAGGTTTTGTAGATAAAAAAAAAACTATAAAAATAATGAATAGTTACACACTGTACTACCAGCATGTGGATTGACTGCTAAAGTACGTTCTGTATCAAAGGGAGGTAGAGTTCTAAGACCATGGAAAGGTAAGCTCTATATAAAACATACCTAATATACATCATATTTTACAGAAATTAAATCATTTTTATATAATTTACAATATGAAGTTCTTAACAAAATATTATCACTCAAAAAGTAATCTTTCAAAATAAGGTTTAACAAAAAAGATAATATAAATGACAATAATCTCAAATAAAATCTTTAGTTGATGTTTTGCTAATCTAATATTCTAATTCTCAATCTTTTTCTTTTTCTTTTTCTTTGCAATTTATTTTCTTTCAATCCCACTTTTTTTTTTGTTTAAGGGTTGCTCGCCCTACCGGTCTTTTCCACGAGAAGCTGATGCCAGAACGACTATAGGAATATTTAATAATAAGTCGCGACCTTGTAAAACATAAATCTCGACTTAGCAAAACTCAGTTCGTCTTAAATCGTCATATGCAAGACCTGGGCATGAGATTACGATCGAAGCCGGATGATGGTAGAAGCCATTGGATATTGGCATTATGATCTAATACTAAAATCAGTGTACGGATGAGGGTATAAGCTAAGTCACATAATCCTCCTACCCCCCTCCACGCACTGGCGCTCCGGCCGCGAACTGGCGAACTCGGTGCGCGTGCGGCGCATTAAGGCGACTTAAGAATTTCTAGTTCGCGCTTTAAGAATTTCTAGTTCGCGCACTAAGATTTTATAATTCGCGCACTAAGATTTCCTAATTCGCGCATTAAGATTTACTAAGTCGCGCACTAAGTTACTAAGTCTTGTTAATCATCCTTAATTCTCCATTATTATTTTTTTTGTAATTATAAAAAAATTCTTCGATTTTGGGTTTAGATGAATTTTTATGGTTTCTAGGTATTTCGGGTTGGTAAGAAAATTATATTATATGGTAAATAGATAGATAATGAATCATGAAAAAACATAATAACATATGAAAGATTAAAATATGTGATAAAAGAAAGTATGATAAATCTGTGATTTTGTAACATTTTTGCGGAGTAAATAATAATAAATTTGATATCTTAGTTTTTGCATGAAAATTAATAGAATAACTTTATAAATAAAGCTTTTATTTTTATTGAGTTAATTTAAATGTTTATATTAGTCATTTCATAAAGTAATAATATAAGTCTCCGGAAATAATATGAGTCATTTTTAATAAATTCATACTATTACCAAACATGTTGAAATAAATATGAACAATTTGGTTTCATTTTTCAAATTCGTTAATTTATATCTTAAAATAAACAAAACTTTAATACTTCATTTCTATTTCTACAATATATTTTTCGGAGAATTCTTACTAGACGAACGATCAAATACAAGATTCAAATTACGTTGTATCACTTGCTATAACATTTTTGCAAAGCTGCAAATTTTAGATTCATCAATAAATCTAAGCTGCAAACACCAAAGTTGTTAAGAACTTCATATTGTAAATTTGTAAATAATATAATAATGATGTGAGTTTGTTAAATATGATGTATATTATGTATGTTTAACTTCATTTCATCAGTGTGTATGTATATATATTTATTTATTTATTAATTTTAATAGGCGCATTAAGGCGCATCCGCACTCAATTTTTTTGCAAATTGACGCACTCACGCATCCGCATCCGCATCCGCATCCGCTCCCGCATCCGCCTTATGTGACTTAGGGTATAAGTCAATGGGTATTGGCATTATGATCTAATACTAAAATTGCTAAAGAAAAAGAATATTTAAATCAAAGATTGACTTGTAGGGATATATCAATCTTTTCACATTGTATAGAAATATTTTTTTTTTTTGAGTATATTATATTATATAGAGTGTTTACTTGAATTAATTATTATTTCACCTCAAATTGAGACTCACCCTTTCTTTTTCAGGGGATTTTGAAAGTCACTATATTTTCGTTATTATTTCTCGATACTTGTAGCAACTAACAACGTCCTCGTGTAAATAGCAAATAACAAATAGCAAATAGCAAATTGCAAATAGCACATAGTATCTCAATATTGTATTATACACTAGTGTTTATAAACAAAGAAGAAAAACTATGGTTTTGGTTTTCTAATTATCATTTGGAGTTTGATAGTTTAATTAGTTAAGTCTTAGTTTGCTATCTTTATTTTTTTGTAGTTTAGTCTTATTTCTGAAGTGACACCAATGTAATGCTGACGTGACACCGACCATTGCAGACATGATATCAGGTATTGTTGGCGTGTCCGATGCACGTCAGGATTCCCATAAAAAATGGACTTAAATTGTAAAAAAAATGGAAAGATATTTAAAATATATTTCAACCAAGATAATCTTGATTGATGAGCATAACTTCATGATTTAAATGAAGAAGACTTGGAGTACGAATGAAGAATAACAAAGAGATTGAGAATTTTCCAGTGTATTGAAAAATAAAATTGAAGAAGTTTTCTACTAATGAATCATTTTCTACCTATATATAAAAAAATAGAAATTAAAATATTTGTACAAATAAATGAAATAATGTTCATGCATTGCATTGAATGTAACCAATTCTTCTCTCTCATTCCTGATATGAACGATTTATGTTACTACTATCATCTAACCACTTTGCAACTCCCTTCCAATGCTTATTTTCTCCTGTGTGCTCCTTCATTTTTGCTATCGGTTGCTTGACGCTCCCCCTCAAAATGGCCGTGTATGTTTAACAAGCTCATCTTGGATAGTAAAGACATAAATCCAGGACCTCCCAATGCTTTGGTGTATATTTTTGCTAGTTGATGTCTCGATGATATGTATATCATGTTAACTATTCCAGCTAACACTTTTTCTCTAATGAAGTGACAATCCAATTCTATATGCTTGGTACATTCATGAAACATTGGGTTTCTCGTTAAATGGATAGCTGATTGATTGTCACAGAACAATGATATTGGCTCCTCAACATTCAAACCAATGTCTTCCAATAATTTCTGAAGCCAAATGATCTGGCTGTAGTATGCGCCAAAGCTTTGTACTCCGCTTCAGTGGAAGATCTCGAGATTGTGCTTTTTCTTAGATTTCTAGCTTATTAAAGAGCTACCGAGGAATATGCAAAAACCTGTGATTGATCTTCTCGTATCCGGGCATGCTGCCCAATCACCAAAACATCTAAGTTCCAAAGATGATTGGGAAGAGTAAAATAGGCCTTGATCGATGGAACCTTTCAAGTATCTCAGTACTCTATGTGCAGCAGTGAGGTGTTTCGTGGCTTATTCATGAATTGACTCAGAACATTGACAAACATAGGTAATGTCAGGTCTTCTAATTGAAGATAGATCAATCGTCCAATTAACCTCCTGCACATACGGGATTATGAATGTAATCTTTGGACAAGCTTGATAACTTGCGATTTTGTTCCATGGGAGTTGCCGAAGCTTTGCAACCAAGCAAACAAACATCTTCTAATGTTTCCAGGGTGTATTTTCTTTGGCAAATATGAATATGCCTTTGGATGATCTAGCAATCTTCAAGCCAGGGAAGTACTTCAAGATTCCTAGGTTACCTTGAAGTAACCATGCATATATTTTTTAAATGACTCAATCAATTCCAAATCATCGCAAGCGATCAATATGTCGTCAACATATACCGGAAGGATTATGAAGCCCGAATCATCTTTCCTAGTAAACAACAAGTAGTCTGCTTTTGATTGTTGAAAATCAATCGATAGAAGAGAAGTAGTAAAGGTAGAGTTCCACTGCCGTGAAGTTTGTTTCAATCCATAAAGAGATTTGTATCTTCATCTAATTTCTCATGAAGGCATGTATTGTGTATGTCTAGCTGATGGATATGAACATCATAAATTGAAGCAACAACTATGGATCATACCGTGGTGGTTTTAGCCACTGAACTAAAGGTCTCCGTGTAATCAATACCTTCTCACTGTGTAAATCCTTTAGCAACAAGGTGTGCCTTGTGCTTGTCTATAGAACCATCAAATTTGAGCTTGATTTGAAAAATGTACCTACATCCAATAGCCTTCTCACTAGGATGTAAGTTATTGACAGTCCAGGTATTGCTGGACTCCAAACAACAGGTTCAGAAGAAATGCATATTTCCAATGCTGGGATTGCATTGCATCATCATAAGATGTGGGTTCTTTGTGAATGAACAAAGCTAAGGCATATGCGGAATGAGTGGAAGATAAATGGTGTATGAGAGATAATTATGTAATGAGTAGGAAATGGACGGATGTGGTTGTGGAGTGCATGTGAGTAGGTGACAATGATATTCTCTAAGATAAGTTAGAGGATTCCTTAATACGAGACGTACATCGTAAAAGAGGTAAGGCATGAGTAGGGTCCTCAATAGCATATGGCTCATGATCAGGAGGTGGGGTGAGGGATGTGGGGATTGTGGTAGAGGATGGTGATTAAGGTGGAACAGGAGATTGAGGCATTGAGTTGATATCTTGAGAAGGGTTTCCATAATCTGAGAATGTTGGTGAGAGGGGATTGGTGAGGTATGAGGAGAATCCTTGGAACAAAATGATTGAGCAAATTGAAAGACAAGCTCAAAGAAAGTGATGTTGCGAGAGATGTGGATGTCTTGGGTTTTCAAATCATAAACTTTGTTCTGTTTGATTCCAGCAGGATAACCTAAGAAGATACATCTATGGGATCGGGAGTCAAATTTAGTTCGTTGGTGTGGAAGGGTAGTGATGTAACAAAGAGACCCGAAAACGCGCAATTGAGAGTATGAAGGTGTTGAACCATGTAAGACTTCATGAGGTGTTTTATTGCCTAGAATGGGGGTTGGTGTTCTGTTTACGATGTGTGCAACAGTTAAAATGGCATCTCCCCAAAATTTTAAAGGTAGGGATGCTTGGAACAGAGGGCCCTAGCAATATTGAGTATGCGTTGGTGTTTACGTTCCACAGTCCCATTTTGTTGTGTGGTGTAAACACAAGATTTTTGGTGAATGATTCCCTGGGTTTTGAAAAAAATCGGTCATTTCAAACTCAAGACCATTATCTGTGCGAATACATTTGAAATTGGGTTAGAATCATAATGATGAAATTTTGTAAAATGGGTCGATTTTCTTATTTATATTTCATCAAATAAACCCAAGTTATGCGGCTACAATCATTGATTGTGGTGAGAAAGTATTGATGACCGTTCATTGAAGGTTGTGAATAAGGGCCTCAAATATCTAAATGTATTAAATTAAAATGATGAGATGAGACACTGTTACTATGTGAAAAGGATGGCTTTCTTTGTTTTGCCTTTTGACAAACACCACACTGACTTGGAAAATCAGTATAAAGTAAATCAGAACATTTTGATTGAACTAACTTTATTATTTGATTGGATAAATGACCTAATCTTAAATGCCATAAAGGAAAATCTTGTTGCTCAACTTGATTGACTTGGGAGGTAGAATGAGGCAGCAATGAGGATGAGTTGATGTTTTGATCCCTATGATTGAGGTGTAGGTGATAAAGAACGAGGTTTAAAACGAATATTTTCATATGGTCTTAATGAATTTGAAGTTGGCAGGAAAGCCAATCAAGCGATAACAAGTCTCTTTGGTATGGTTGGTTTTCCACAATTATCACAGGTGATTTCCTTTTTCTGGGCAGAAGTATGCTGAAATTTAGCCAATGCGGAGGATTCCATAGGTGGCATGAGTGTGGCCTTGACTTGTCGATGTCTCTCCTCCTGCAAGACCATAACAAATGTTTGATCTATTGTAGGCGTGGGATTCATTAATAGGATCTGCCCTTTCACTCCTTCATAAGTGTCCCTATCAGAAACTTAAAAACGTTATTGGACGTCTGGACATCTCTGACATCCTTGAGTGCATTACATGTACATAACTCACATGTACAGCAAGGTATAGGACGATAGTTACATAACTCCTCCCATAAAGTCATAAGGCTAGTGAATTAATCATTGATAGACAGAGATCCTTGAAGCAAAGAGTTGAGTTGTTGTTGTAGCTGCTAAATTCGTATATAATCGGGCTGTGAGAATCGAATCCGGAGCTTGTCTCATACTTCCTTGGCAGAGTTGATGTATAAAACACTGGAAGTTATCTCCCTGATGACTGAGTTGATGATCCAGGATATAAGAAGATTGTTACACCTTATCCAAGGAATATATAAGGTGTCCCTGATGGCTGGTGTAGTGATACTCCCATCAAGGAAGCCGAGTTTATTTGAGATGGTCAGAGTAAACACCCTATGCCAGGTAATGTAATTTGAGTCATTAAGAGGTGGCGTGATGACAATGGTGTTTGTATTGTCATTAGGATGGAGATAAATGGCTGACTGGGATCTTCAGTGGGTGTGGCATCCTGACGAGTAGCAGATGAGCGAGATGAAGAGCCATCATCGGAAGTAATTGAGGTGAAGTAATGATGCAGAAAAAAAGAAAAAAACAAGAAGGGTCGTATATGGATCAAGTGCAATAACTTGAATGGCTCTGGTACCATGTAAAACATATTTCAATCCAGATAATCTTGATTGATGAGCAGAACTTCATGATTTAAATGAAGAAGACTGAGAGGGCGAGAATGAAGAATAACAAAGAGATGGAAAATTTTCCAGTGTATTGGAAAATAAAATTGAAGAAGTTTTCTACCAATGAATCATTTTCTACCTATATATTGCAAAAATAGAAAGATTAAAGTATTTGTACAAATAAATGAAATTATGTTCACGCATTGCATGCCCTGTAACCAATTCTTCTATCTCATTCCTGGTGTGAACGATTTCTAATGCTAGTGTCATCTAACCACTTTGCAACTCCTTTCCAATGCTGATTTGTTTCTCACATGCTCCTTCATATTTGCTATCAGTTGCTTGACAAAATAAATGACTAAGACTCAGTTTTGACCATATATATGACCAAATCGCAAAGACAGAAATATATAAGATGAGCATTGCAATTTTTGACAACTAAGTCTCCAATTCCATTGCTTATCCATCACTTGGAGGAAGCATTCCCTCTAAGAAGGAAGAAAACAAGGCAAGTGCACGCTCAGGTTGGTAACTCTGTACAAAATGTTCATCTCCACGTAATTGTGTTGTTTTAAGTTTACAAAAATCCCTTTTAAGTTTATGACGGTTTGGTTTGTAATTGTGTTGTTTTTAAGAATTAAATCAAATAACTAGGGCGCATAATGAGCGGCATAACTCTCCCCGGTTATGTAGAATCTCTGGTTTTATACTTGGGAAATCTTTTCAACCAGTTCACTAAAACTTAGTAGGAATCTGCTGCTGTTTTTTTCTCCTGTCATACAAGTGATGTATTCGAGTACGAGAATCCAACTCTAGCAGGAGATTTCCAGGAATATAATATTTTCCACTGCATAAAATTTGTTCATGTCATACTGAAATATATAAAAAAAAAAACAAGAAATTTAAAATGGAAAATCGAATACTTACAATTGTTCCAAACATTTTTGTTATGCCAAAGCTTTTCGATTTGGATGTAGTCGGAAATGTCCAAGTTCTCTCAATGATCCTGCTGCTGTTGAAGAGCATCCAGTCCTGGATATTCAAGATGTTTCTACAAGTTTCTGGTGGAAAAAAAACATGGAATTTAAAATTTTGAACCTTTATATCAGTCAAATGTTCCATTAACCTCCATTTAACCACAACACTAAAGGCTTTGTAGACGAGCCTTCAGACTTGGTTAACCAATAAAACAGTGCACGCCCTGTAGTATGATCGATTGTATTGTAATCCAAACACTGAGAAAAGTTCGTCGTCGATGGACCAGGCAACAACAGTATTCGATCTGCATCTCTTAGCCCTCCTGAGGTGCTATGTATATCGGTGAATATTCAGTCGAAACATCTTCAATGTCGTGATTTTGTGATACTTTTGTCCTTCAAAACTTAACGAATGCTTCAAGAACAACTCGTTCTTGGCCGCCATAGCATTGCACTGAAGCCTACAGATACATAACATAAAGGATAACATAAAGGAAAACAAGAAAACCCCTTTCATATTTGCTATGAAACCTACACAACAGAAGTCTTGTTTCATTTGTATGTATGTTTCTTAGACATTTATTAAACAAGAATATCATTGTTTCTTATTGTTGGACTTGCCTATGATTAGTATAGTCAATGTATTAGAACATCTGGAGATGACGCATGCATGTCGCCCTCCCTGAATAAGTTAGTACAATGTAATAAGCCTCAAAGGCTAGCTACAATAATCCGAGTCTAAAATGGTTGTAGGAATGAATAGTACTACATCTTGTTTTGGGTATTGGCCAATCAATCCTGATTTTGGGGTGGGCCCTCGTGCCCCATGCTTTGTTTATGATTATCATTATGATTATCATCTGTGTTCCTTCTAGGGTTCTCAGTCGCCACCGCTCTCGTTTCTTTCATCTTTCTGCAAGAGCAAAACACTACCCAATTTGCTTCTTATCATTCACGATTGATTTCCTTTCTGTTGCGCCTTAAAATGCTACAACTCTCATTCTTCTATTTTAAATAAAATTATCGATTTTAGTTTTGATGATTACAAAACCTATGCATTTTGTACTAATGATTTTTATTGAGTATGCAGCATAAGTTATCATCAATTTTGAAGATTGTCGAAGTTTCGTAATGCCAAAGAAAAAATGTCTTTTGGAAGACACGGATCGCCCCAGGCGATGAGTGCCATCGCCCCAGGCGATGGGTGCCAGGCGAGGATCGCCACGCCCATCGACAGAGGCGATGGCCAGGCGAGCATGCGAGGAAGATCGCTCCAGGCGATGATGACCATCGCCTGAGGCGATGGCAACCATTTGGCACTTCGCCCCGCACATCGACTGACGCGATGCCGAGGACCGCGCGCATGGACGGAACGCCTGAGGCGATGTCTGGAACGTCTGAGGCGATTGATCGATCGTTTGAGGCGATGGGTACTTCGCCTGAGGCGATGCAAGATTTGAAGGAGCTGAGGCTACGGCCTTGATTTTGGCATTGGATCGCCTGAGGCGATCGTCCCATCACCTGAGGCGATCTGAGGATTTCTTGACCGTTGGAACGTGGCGATAGGTGATCGCCTTCTCGGACTAAGCATATCGATATAAGGCACCATTTCATTCGTGACCATATCGAACAAAATGATGTTGAATTATTTTATGTTAATACCAAGGATCAAATTGTCGATATTTTTACAAAACCACTAGATGAAAACACTTTTATTTTTCTTCGTGGTGAATTGGGTATGATTGAACTTTGAGCATGTTTGCATACCTTAAGAAATGATATCATATTTAGGGGGAGCTACTCTACTTCATCATTTGCATAGAGCAATTGTAAAATTCATTTACATAAATTAATTATGTTTAATGAATTTTGTAGCTCAACATTTAATTTCAAAAGTGCATATTGAAATCACCTTTAAAAATCACAAATTGTGAATTATTGTGTTTTTGAGATTATGTGATTTATTTTTGTTGTTAGATGATATAATGTTAGATAGATTTATCAAAAATAAATTTTTGGTCCAAAAATTGACTCAAAATATGTCCAAACCATCGCCTCAGCATTCTGTGCGCAGCGCCTCGTCCGTGGCTCGCATCGCCTCAAACGATGGCAAGCATCGCCTCGGGCGTTCTCGATCGCCTCAGGCGATCTCGGTTTTTAAAGACTGAAGGCTACGACTTTTGCTCATTTTTTCTGCAACATTTCGTGTTTTTCACCCATAATTCGAGCTTTCTTCATAATTGTTATAATCGATCAATCCTAAGCCTTTCCAAACCATCAATTTCACCTTCAAAACACCAATTCTTCCAATTGGATTTTTGCAACCCTAACCCCATTTCTCAAAAAAATCAAAAATTTACCTCAATTCTCTCAAATTTCTTGCAAAATGTCTCGAAGCAACCGAGAAGAAGGAGAATCAAGCCGAAGGAGACGCTCTAATCGATCCTCTAGGAATTATACGGGTCCTTCTCTTGATGGTAAGCCAATTCCGAAAAATTATCTTACTCGCAAATTAATTCCGGGTTATGTCTTTGAATTCGATTTCGTTAGAACTTCCCAGCTCCCTATTCTTGATTGGATTCAATTCCAACAATGGGAAATTTTTTCAAACCTCCTAGAAAGAACGATTTTTTGTATCCATCCATGATTTATTCTTTCTATGCCAATCTTGAATTGTTTGAGGGTGATGGTGAATTAACTATCAAAACCATCGTTTGCAATCGCCCAATTGAATTCAATAGTACTGAATTAGGACACATTCTTCGCATTCCTTCGGAGGGTCCAGCTAAATTTGCTCTAGCTACTTGGCCCAATGATGGGGTATGTGATCCTGCCCAAGCCTTGTATCTCATATTTGGCGGAACTCCCCAATGTCCAAACCAATCTTTTCTTGTGAATTCTATTCCTACGAACTACCAAATCCTTCACAAGATAGTGATCACCTCGATGATCTCTCGGGATGGTGATCGTCTTAGGTTGAAATTCTCTGATGTATACTTGATGTAATACATCATTACCATGACCCCCTTAAACCTACCAAGATTCATTGTCCAAATCTTTAGGAACACCGCCCATAATCCTAAAAAGGTTATTCTCCCATTCGGCCGTGTCTTAACAAAGATTTTTCTTCATTTCAACCTTCCTTTCGATGACAATGAGAAACTCCCTATCAAGTCCAAGGACACCTTCAATCTTAGGTGTTTTCTGTTTAACAAAATTTCTTGGAATCCTTTCACTTCCTGTTGGGTTAATGATCCGGGGAATTTACTTTCTGCCTTCAATCCTAAAGATCACCCTCATTATCCATTGATAGGATGACTAGTGCCCAAAGGCTTCATTTTCCTTTCTTGATTGAACCAAATCACGATGAGCCACCCATTCAGCATCAATCTCCCTCTACCTTTGATGACATGATGAATATTGGGGCGGATATTCCAGCTCCTGACAGTCATCAACCTTCTTCTTCTTTTGAATTCAATCAAGACGCCTTTGCTTTCTTTACTTCTCAATTCCAAAGCCTTCGTGAGGATATGAACTCTCAATTTCAATCCTTGAGAGTCGACATCAATTCTCAATTCCATTCACTTCGAGATGATGTTGCGTCTCTTCGGGCTTACCAAGACTCCTCGAGAGAAGATTTGTCGTATTTACGACATGAAGTGGACACTCTTCATTCTCAGTTTTCCAGTGCTCACATGGACGAGGATACTACTCACGGGAATGATGGTGATGGTGATGGTGGCATGGATTGAGTTGTCTTTGTTTTAGTGTTTTTTTTAGATTTTATCCTTTTGTAATTATTTGTAAGGATTAAATGGTTTAATTGATGTTAGAATTAGTTTATTGTGTATGTTGATGGATTTTAAGTTGTTGATTGGATTTTGAGTTGATTGTTATTACTTGGATGGATTTATGGTTTATTCATTTTTTAAAGGAAACTATGTCCAATTTTTCTTAAAACTCCTTTACCTTTTTTATTCTCACAAAAGGGGGGAGAATGTTTATGTAAACTTGTTGTAAACTTGATTGTTGAAGTGCTATTTGCAACCTAATTGTTTTTACAACTCGTGACACTTTTGTAAAGGTGATAAAAATGCACATTGAAACATTGTTTATCATTGCATTCATTAAGGGGGAGTTTAAACTCTCTATGCATTGCATTGTTATAAGTTTTATTTTCTTTCAAGTTTACCGGGTTTTGTGATCATCAAAAAGGGGGAGATTGTTGCGCCTTAAAACGCTACAACTCTCATTCTTCTATTTTAAATAAAATTATCGATTTTAGTTTTGATGATTACAAAACCTATGCATTTTGTACTAATGATTTTTATTGAGTATGCAGCATAAGTTATCATCAATTTTGAAGATTGTCGAAGTTTCGTAATGCCAAAGAAAAATTGTCTTTTGGAAGACACGGATCGCCCCAGGCGATGAGTGACATCGCCCCAGGCGATGGGTGCCAGGCGAGGATCGCCACGCTCATCGACAGAGGCGATGGCCAGGCGAGCATGCGAGGAAGATCGCTCCAGGCGATGATGACCATCGCCTGAGGCGATGGCAACCATTTGGCACTTCGCCCCGCACATCGTCTGACGCGATGCCAAGGACCGCGCGCATGGACGGAACGCCTGAGGCGATGTCTGGAACGCCTGAGGTGATTGATCGATCGTTTGAGGCGATGGCTACTTCGCCTGAGGCGATGCAAGATTTGAAGGAGCTGAGGCTACGGCCTTGATTTTGGCATTGGATCGCCTGAGGCGATCGTCCCATCGCCTGAGGCGATCTGAGGATTTCTTGACCGTTGGAACGCGGCGATAGGTGATCGCTTGAGGCGATGTCCGAGGCGATCGAGGCGTGATTCAAGCCTTATGTGTAGCAACGGCTAGTAGGAGCCTTGGAGGCCTTCTACACTATAAATATGGGTGTTTTGGATCATTTTGAAGCCAAGAAACAAGAGTATAAACTACAAGAAAGTTGTGTGCAATCAAAATCATTCTAGCATTGCAAACTTCATACATTTATATTGTATTGGAGTTTGTAATTTACTTCTTGTGTGTGATCTTTTGATTCTTCTTGTTGGTACACCGTGAAGGTGTGATTTGATTATTGTAAAGGTTCTCCAACACCGACGCAAGTTGGAAAATTGTATAAGTCGCCAATAAGTGAAGTTGGTGCAAGATTGTGGCTATCCTTGGAGCCCTTAAGGCCAAGAAGAAGTTGTTCTAGTGGATCCTCGGTTGGACGTTTTCTAGCCGGGAAGAGGAGACGTAGGCGATTCATCGCCGAACTTCTATAACAAATTCTCATCTTCTTTATTGCTTTATTTATATTACGCTTTTACATTTTTTATTATATTGTTTATTGTTCGATTGACAACTAGTCTTCCGCAGCGCAAACTCAATTTTTGCAAATTCATTTTAAAAGGCTGAAGTAGCCAAGGAGCCTCATTCACCCCCCCCCCCCCCCCCCCCCCCCCTTACGTTCCAACACTTTCCCTCCCCCATTTCATCGATAATCAAAAACCCCAGCCTCACGCCGACCCTCTCTTCAACGCCGTGAACCCCAGTAAAAATCTTTGATTTCCCGCCTCGGATAAGTGAGAAAACATGATGTGTCCACAATTTGGCAATGTATCAACTACACTGATCTTAATCCATTCTCTTCACAATTTCTTGAGGTCTAATTATAACTTCAGAAAAGTGGTGGAAAACAATGAAAGATCATGGCATCTCGCAGAATTTCACCCTTCCTCTCTGGTCCTCTTCAAAGTTTTCTCGGTAATTTTCACCTTCATTGAGTGCATTGTGGGTTTTTTTTGGATGTTCTTGGTTCTGAAGAATTTTGATGATGCGTTGTTGGGTTTTTATCTAAGTTGTAATAATTTTATTTTATATTGCCTTTTTCTTGGTCCTTTCTGGTTTAGTTGCTGTTTTTTATGTTTGCGAATTGTAAAATATAAAATATATTGTAAGAATTTGGTTCAGTTTCTTATTTAGAGATGAGTTGGTACACAATTTCTTTTCATCAGTTTATAGTGAAATTTAAAAAATATAAATTTGATGTTTACTTTTCTTTGTTTCATTAGTTATGGTATGTTAGATCACATTTTGTTTAAATGTTGTTCTACTAAATGGAAATGATGACGATTTTGGAAATGTCACAAGATTACTTTTCTTTGTTTTGTTAGTTATGGTGTGTTAGATCACATGTTGTTTAAAACGTTCTTCTACTAAATGGAAATGATGATGATTTAGGAAATGTCAGATATAATCTTGTGATTCACTGATTTATTTAAAAAACATGGAAGAAATCGACCAGCTCAAGACCTAGGACAATGACAAGCCGTATGAGCAAGCTCTTAAATATGAAAGAAATCGCTCAGTTTTGAAGACTGGAGAGCCAAACACCATTGACTGCTTTATATGTTGCCAAATTGTTCCAAGAGGTAATTTTGGCAGTAGATTTGCTCTACCTAAAAAAAAAAATTAGAATTCTTCCAGCGTTTTAAGTTATCATCAAAACTTTATTAGCCTTCTTGTTATATATTGAGGCTTCTGCTGAGTAGGCGACAACAATGAAGATATCCAAAAGAGGAAGAGTAATTAAGACCAAGAAAATCTACTAGATACTCACCATCATCCACTGAAATGATGTATGAAAACTAGATTGTTGTCCATATTTCTTCCAAGCTATTAAGCACATTTAAATAACATAAGATACATTGTTTTGAATAACTTTGTTTTGGAACAAAACTTTACACCTTTGTATGCCCTTAAGTATGTGTGTGCATTATCCTTTCTTCTGGCAAAAAATACTCTTTTTTTCTCGAATTTCTTTTTTTGCTTATGCTTGAAAATATATTGAAAATATTTACATGAATTTAAATATTTGTTGTTAGAGGAAATAATATCTGGTTTGACTTTCTCCGACTCTGGTTTTGCAACATAAATAGCTGTTTTCATAGAATATAAGTGCGTATTTCGAATTTGGTTTTTTTTATGTTTCGATGATCAACTTTTTTAAATCTTTTGTTGTTGGGCTTTAATGTATGCTTGTTTTTCCGTGCTTGTCTATGGTACTCTTTGGGATATATGCAAGTTCTCGTCTATGTTTGTTTCTTTCGTATTCGTCTGACAATCTTTCTGGTTTATGTAACTACTTCATGTTCAGCTACATTCACTCCAAGAACATTGGTCGCAATGTTACTTTTTTCAAAAAAACTCATTGTTTAGAGCAACTACTTAACTTCAAATGATGAATTTTATTGAGAAAGTTTTGAAACTACCAAAAAATTGAACAACATTCTCGTACTTGTCACCGCCATACTAAAAGTGTAAGATTTGTCCCTTAATATACATCAAGTTTCCCTTCTTGGTTCAGGCCTGCCATTGTTAATTTGAAGAGTTACTTTTGCACAGACATATAGTGCTTCCGAAGGTACTGTTAAGGACATTCAGAAACCATAGACAGAAGATCAAAGAGTGACAATAAACAAGTGAACAAGAATGCAAATGGCAGGCCTGCCGGTTATTGTCCAGTTCTTACCTGTTTCAATACTTTCATTACCAAAATTAATCCAAAATCTTGAAATCGTCACCCAACAGATCACCCCAGAACACATAAGTCATTATCCTCTTTATACCATGAAGCAATCAATGCATCGGCCAGAGTGTTTGCTAGTGCGCATCCACAGGTAGCGGCCTGCCGGCTCGTCATGAATAAATAAATATAATGAGGGATTGTCTTTTTTGTTAAACATATCAGACTAACAAATAAAAATAATAATAATTTTATCGTGAAGTAGTTAAAAGTTTAAATGAATATGACAATAGGATATTTAAAACGGTAATATAATTGGTGTTTATCTGAAATCAATGCATGAGATCGTTAAGACTTTTTGACAGGAATATTTGTTATCCCTATGCCTTAATCCATCAGATGAATCTTGATTAAAATCTTAGAACTCAAGTCATTTAAGCCTGTGTTGTGAAATTTCTCCATTTCGTTTCCCTTGATAAGCATCCTGTTCATTGAGGCATTGCTCATAGATGATGCCCCCGAAAAACAAGCTTCTTACTTAATCTTTCATCGTCGGCTCACACGATTAATTTGGTGATCTGCTGTCCATACAAGGGGACACCAGAGATGTGAGGAAAAGTTTGAAATCCTAACTGAATAATAGACCTGTATATTCTTGAACTTCAAAGAGGTACACAATCCAAGAACACATATTTGTTAACTAGTTTATTTGGCACCACGCAAGGCGCGATGCAAGTAGATCACGGTTCCAGTAGACTTGTAATCTTGTATACGTAAAAGAATACAAAAGCACGGGATCATTTTTGGTTCTCTTCCTTCATCTTTAGGCCATCAGTTTCAAGGTTTTAAATTTTTTTCATGCATAGCCCATATAACTCAATGTCACATAACAGTACATAGTGATTTCACCACACTGAAAAATGATGATGCTATGATAATATAAAAGTTTGATCCAAAAGCAATATTTGTTTTACACTCATAGATATTCGATTTAAACTTACTTCCAAGTTTCACGGGTATAACTACATATCCAACTTTAAGTGAATGTATTTTACTATACATATAGATGAAAAGCTAACAACTTCCGTTTTTTATTACATGGATGTGGCAACAGTTCCAATCATGAACAAATAAATATTAACACTTATAAATAAGAAAAAGGGAAAACCAAACAATTCTTTTTGTTAGTCCCGGATCTTATCAATGAGATTTTAAAGATGACAAAACATATCAGACCGGATCGAGAGAAATCAGACTGACCAGAACGATCGCCCAAAACAGATCAAGCTGATAAGATGACAAAGCATATCAGACCGGATCGAGGGTAATCAGGCTGACCAGATCGATCGCTCAACAAAAGTACAAGCTGATAAGACACATTACTTATCAGACCGGATCGATGAATATCAGACTGACTAAACCGAAGCTTCAGATCGATCTTTATCTTTATCAGATCAGAGCAGCTTAGGATATATACAAAATGGCTCCTCAGTCCGAATCATTAACGGCTATTTATTGTAGCATTTAATGTTGTAATTAATGCTACAAAGGACCAAAGACTGAAGATTGCCATAATAGGTAAGAAGACAAAGAGTAGCTTACCTGACAGTCGCCGAAAGTATGAACCAGAACGGCAATTATCCTGAAGAAGAAGACTGAAGCCTACTCAGAGTTTAAGAAGAGTCAACGTTGCACATTAAAGGAAATAATGTCGTTGGTACCTTCAACTATAAAAGGATGCAACAAAAAGGAGCTTACCGACTTGAGCTACTGACTCTCGCTGATAAATTGAAAAACGCACAAGAAAGCAAAAACAGCACAAGCTTACAAGTTCAGAAGCTCTCGAGCTGAAATCATTCTCAAGCACGTTTACTTTGTAACATTTGATCATTTAGGATCACTGTGCTCATCTTGTGTTTTCTGTGTTGAAAATAGAAGTGAGAAACATATTGTAACTGTCAGACAGAGTGTGTCTGAGCAGATTGAGTGACTAGGAGTTTCAGATTGGTAGTGAGGTAAATCCAGTCTGAATCGGGTTTGTACAACAGGATTGTATAAATCAAAGTCTTCTAGTATAAACCTTCCTTAATTGGAAGAAGGGGAGACGTAGAAGGATTACACCACCTTCGAACTTCCAGAAACATATCCTGTGTATCTTATTTATGCACTCGTTCTTTCTCACTAGCCATCGAGCCGTTCTTACATACAAGAACAGACCGTTCCGCACTTATATTTTCAGTGGTCTGTTTTGTACAAGAATTGATTAAGAAACAGATTTCTTTCACTAATCCGAAAGAAATCACGAAGGATTATTTTTTAGAAGGAGTGTTCATTCACCCCCCCTCTAAACACTCCGGACCGATCCTAACAAGTGGTATCAGAGCCAGGTTATCTTAATCAGCAAAATCACTCGAGCTGATGGCATCATTCAACAAAATCCCTATGTTCTCAAAAGAAGACTATGATGACTGGAGAATCAGAATGCAAGCTCATCTGGCAGCTCAGGATGACGATATGTGGTTCGTCATCACTGAGGGACCAATGAAGATTCTGAAAGTCAATACAGCAGTCGCCATTACTGATGGTGAACCACAAATGGTAGAAAATGACAGATCCCTCTGGACGAATGAGGAAAGAAAGAAAGCAAATCTCGACAACGTTGCCAAAGACATCTTGTTCAAGACACTGGACAAGAACATGTCAGCAAAATCAAAATGTGCTCTACTGCCAAAGAAATTTGGGAGAAGATAGCACAGCTATGTGAAGGCAACGACCAGACCAAAGAAAACAAGTTAATTGTTGCTCTTCAAAGATTTGAGAGCATAAAGATGAAAAGTGGAGAAACTCTAAATGAGTTTGATGAAAGAGTCACTGGCATCATAAATGAACTGAATGGTCTGGGGAAGGAATATTCTAACAGAGAGATCGCTCTGAAAGTTATGAGAGCTCTGCCAAAGGAATGGGATGTTAAGACCATTGCCATGAGGGAATCAAAAGATCTTAACAAGGTTGAACTTCATGATCTGTTTGCAGATCTTAAGGCCTATGAGTTTGAACTGATAAGCAGAGGTGAAGCAGAGCCATTCATCTCTCAACCAAACAAGGCCCTGGCAGCCATTCCAGACCAGATCGCTTCAACATCAGACCGATCCGCTGAACAGATAAGTAATGATGCTATGTCATTATTTATCAAGAAATTTGGTAAATTCATGTATAAGAATAAGAGGAACTTCAAACCCTCTCATCATTATAAATCAAGAAAAGATGATACTGTTAACGATCAGGCTTGCTACAATTGTGGTAACCGGACATTTTATTGCAGATTGCACCAGACCAAAGAAAGAAGAACGAAAAGACAAGCATCATGATGATAGGAAGAAGAAGCACTACAAAGACCGCAAGAATCATGGAAAATCCCAAAAAGCCCTAGTAGCTGAAGAAGGAAACAGCAAATGGGCTCAGACAGACTCAGACTCGGAAAGCTCTGAATATTCTTCCAGCGAAAGCGAAGAAGATATTCAATGTCTTATGGCAGACGAAGAGATGAGTCAGACAGACGAGGTATATGATCTTGACTCAAATGAATTTACACGAGAAGAGCTCATGTCCGCACTGCAAGACATGGCTAATGATTATAGGATCTTAGCTGAATCATTTGAGAAGAATAAAGCTAAAGTCAGTGATCAAATGGATGAGCACAATAAACCAAGCTGCTCTGAGCAGGGTGAGTGCAACAATCTCCAGATCGAGCTGAATAAGCTGAAAATCTCTTATGATCAGCTCCATGAAGAAAACAAGAGAATTAGCACACAAAATGCTAAGCTCTCTCATATATTCAAAACATGGACAAAATCCAGAACATCCTTGGAAGAATTACAAGAGGTTCAAAGAAACGTCGATGATTTCACCGGCATAGGCTTTGACACCAAAGAATGCACCAAAGATGAATCTGAGTTGTTGCTGGTAAAGAACCAAGTCAAACAAATGACATTTGTTAAATCCAGCACAGTATATGAGACTGAAGCACCTAAGATTCAAACAGGAGTCTCTTACGTGAATCAAAATCTGAGAAAAGGAATTGGTTATGTTGACCAAGCCAAAGAAAAGGCATCAGCAAGATTTGCGTCTATCAGACCAAATCCAAAGGTGCAAGATCTGAGGCAAGGAAGACAATACAATTACTACAATTCGAAACCGATTCAACGAAGATATAGACTACCTTATGAGAATCAAAGGTTTCCACAGCGCACACATTATCACACACAACATCGAAACAGACCAGCACACAGCACACCCTACACACACAAGCCATTGAAGCTGATACAGGTGTGGGTTCCCAAAGGGCTAATCCGTTCTGGACCCAAATAGGATTGGGTACCAACAATAATTATATTTGATGACAGGTACCGAAGAAATTCGCATCAGACTGGTATTTGGACAGTGGGTGTTCCCATCACATGACTGGAAACATCGAGCTGCTGTCTGAAGTCACAGAATGCACTGGACCCAAGATCATCTTCGGAGATAACTCAAAGGGTAAGACCGTGGGCAAGGGTAAGATTGTCCATGGTAACATTATTATAAATAATGTGCTGTTAGTTGAAAATCTGTGCTATAATTTGATTATTATAAGTCAACTCTGTGATAATGGTTATGCTGTAGAATTTCACAAACACACTTGCACTGTTAAATCATCGGACGGTGTAACCATGCTCGTAGGAATCAGGAATGGAAATACATATAAGATTAACTGGAATCATGCTCAACCTGATAATCCTACTTGTTTCATCGCTAACAATGATAATAAACACTGGCTATGGCATAAACGCTTGAATCATATAAACTTTAAGACCATTTCCAGCCTGTGTAAACATGATTTAGTTATCGGTCTGCCCAAGATCGATTTTGCTAAGGATAAGATCTGCGAAGCTTGCAAAATGGGCAAACAGATCAGATCATCCTTCAAAAACAAGAATGCCAAATCCTCCTCCCGCTGTTTAGAATTATTGCATATGGACTTGTTTGGTCCTATACCAATAACAAGTTTAGGGAGAATGCGGTATACTCTTGTTGTTATTGATGATTACTCACGCTTTACATGGACTATATTTTTGAGCAGTAAAGATCAGACCGGTCCGAAGTTGATCAAGCTGCTGAAACGCATTCAGAACGAGAAATCATCCAGCATAGATAGGATTCGTAGTGACAAAGGCACTGAGTTTTCAAATCAGAATCTTGAATCCTTTCTAGAAGATCATGGAATCAAGCATGAGTTTTCAGCCGCTCGAACTCCTCAACAGAATGGAGTTGCAGAACGAAGAAACAAAACGCTCAAGGAAGCAGCAAGAACAATGCTTGCTGATTCTGGCATTTCGCAAAAGTTCCGGGCAGAAGCTGTAAACACTGCTTGCTACACTCAAAATCGGTCCATGATCAACAAGAAGCTGAACCTTACCCCATATGAAATATGGACTGGTAACAGATCGTCTATTTCTCACCTTCATGTTTTTGGCTGTAAATGCTTCGTTCATAACAATGGTAAGAATCATCTTACAGCATTTGAAGCTAAGTCAGATAATGAAATATTTTTCGGATAGTCATCATCTAGCAAAGCTTATCGAATTTTTAATAATCGAACCTTAACTGTAGAAGAATCTGTTCATGTAGTTTTTGATGAATCCTTATGTGTTGAGGGCAACAAAGAATCAATTCAAAATCAGATGGAAAATATCCATCTCGAAGCTAACAGTGATGATGAGATTGTTGCTAACAGGTCAAGAGACAATCCACCAGAACCAGAAGTACCAGACAGACCGGTTCAAGCCATTGAAGCCTCTTCAGATCGAGCTGATCCGGACAATCTTCACTCAAATGTTAAAGCAGATGCTGATCATGCTGCTACTCATCCGACCGGACCAGACAATCCAGAGTCAAGCTATCGATGGACTAAGAAGCATCCACCCAATCTAGTAATTGGTAGTCCCTCTGCACCGATCAGAACCAGAGGACAGATGATGGATGAATTAACACATGCTGCTTTCATCTCTACTCTGGAACCTAAGAAGATCGATGAAGCTCTCACTGATTTCAACTGGATTAAGACCATGCAAGAAGAGCTAAATCAATTCGAACAAAATCAAGTTTGGAGTCTAACCCCCAGACCAAGCGATCTGCCTGTCATTGGAACCAGATGGATTTTCAGAAATAAGCTGGATGCAGATGGAACTGTGGTTAGAAACAAAGCCAGACTGGTGGCACAAGGATTCAGACAAGAAGAAGGAATCGACTTCGATGAATCATTTGCACCAGTCGCCAGACTTGAAGCCATCCGGATCTTTCTTGCATATGCTGCCTTTAAAGACTTCAAAGTATATCAGATGGACGTTAAGAGCGCTTTTCTTAATGGAAAGCTTCAGGAAGAAGTCTACATTGAGCAACCACCTGGATTTCAAGACCATTTGCATCCCAATCATGTGTATCTACTGAATAAAGCAGTGTATGGTCTGAAACAAGCTCCAAGAGCCTGGTATGACACTCTATCTCAATTTCTGCTGAACCATGATTTTCAGATCGGCTCAGTAGATAAAACTCTATTTAAATTTATTAAGGGGGAACATACCCTATTAGTTCAGATTTATGTTGATGACATAATCTTTGGGTCAACTAACCCCAAATTGTGCGAGAAGTTTTCTAAGGTAATGCAGGGACAGTTTGAGATGAGCATGATGGGAGAACTTTCATTCTTTCTGGGTCTCCAAGTCAAACAGCTTAGCAATGGTATTTTCATCAACCAGACCAAGTATACCAAATAGCTCCTCAAGAGATTTGGAATGGAAACATGCTCAACTGCATCAACTCCAATGAGTCCAACAATCAAGTTAGACAAAGATGAAGGGGGAACAGCAGTTGAAGTAACCATGTATAGAGGACTAATCGGATCGCTATTATATCTTACAGCGAGCCGGCCTGGTATTATGTTCTCAGTCTGTATGTGCGCTAGATTTCAGTCAGAACCAAAGCAATCACATTTTATTGCTGCCAAGCGTATTCTGAAATACTTAAAAGGATCTCAGAACGTTGGTCTTTGGTACTCCAAAGATTCGAACTTCAGCTTGATCGGATATTCAGATGCAGACTACGCTGGGTGTAAGATTGATCGTAAAAGCACCAGTGGAACATGTCAATTTCTAGGTGAAAGATTGATCTCTTGGTTCAGTAAAAAGCAGACATCGATTGCCACATCCACAGCTGAAGCAGAGTATCTAGCCGTTGGAAGCTGTTGCGCTCAAATGCTCTGGATTCAACACCAGCTCAAAGACTATGGCATCCAAGCTGTTGACTCTCCGATATTTTGCGACAACACAAGTGCAATCGCTATAACGTACAATCCAGTCTTGCACTCTCGAACAAAGCACATTGATATACGTCATCATTTTATTCGAGATCATGTTGGCAAAAAGGAAATTCGGATCGAGCACATCTCAACCGAGCAACAAGCAGCAGACATCTTCACCAAACCGCTCCCAGAGGCTAAGTTTAATTATTTTCGTCAAATTCTTGGTTTAATTGACTTATCTTAATAGTTTAGATGTTCTCTTACTTTTGCACTTAAAGATTTTTGTTACCACAGATTGATAATACAATGTTCAGAAAGACACAGACCGGTCCGAACTTTCAGACCGATCTATGTCAATCTGATGTTATCCCATGATCTGTTTGGTCAATCCATCTTTTGTACAAAAACAGCCCGGACTGATCGCATTTTAACCGCCTTAACTATCTGTTATCCTGACCGTTTATTTTTGAATTTCTTTTCATCAGTCATCGAGATAAAGACACGTGTCTTCTCTCTCCTATTTAGCGGGCTGAACATTTCATTTTATTTCACTTTTTACAAATTACCGCTATCTGTTTTCTTACTCTCTCACTCTCCTAAATCTTCGCATTCGTTTGATTTCATTCCAATGGCTACCATCACTCATAACTCCCTCTCCGTTGAGTTTAATGATATTTACAGGGCAGAAGATGCAGAGATGGTGTCCATCTTCAGAGCTTTGGAATCTTCTGGTCTGAGAAACTTTCTGGAATGCGGCACCGTTGTTTATGAATCAGAAATCCGCGAACTATTCGCCAATGCCGTCTCCCAGAAGACATCCATATCTACTACTGTCAAGGGCAAATCTTTTGAGATCTCGCCGATGACGCTGGCCAAAACCTTTGGCCTCCCCAATTCCGGACTGACAGAATTTGGACAGATTCCTCAGGCGTCACTCTCAGATCTTCAAGGGAAGATATCTATTCTTGGCCACCGCCTGCAACCATCGTTTAAGAAGAAGGAAATGCTCTTTCATTTCCAGGTGCTGTGTGAGATAGTGGGTAAGCCTCTGTTGGGCAAAGCAGGAAGTTTTGATGTTGTGACCGCAGAGAAGTTCAGGGCTATGGCGGCTATAGTATCCGGACAGACGATGAACTGGTCCGTGATTCTGTTTGGAGTTCTGATGGAAACAGTGATTGCCTCGAAACAAGTTGTATGCTTTGTTGTTCCTCTCAGCAAGCTACTGGAGTCTTTGGACATCGAGCTGGGAAAGCAGTCCGCACTCAGCCCCTTTAAGATTCTAAACTCCAAAGGACTTGCATTGCTGAAGTCCAAGAGTGCTCCGCCTACTCCTGCTACTCTGGCTGCAGTCAAGATTGAGAAGGGCGAAGAACAAGCTGTTGCGCGCAAACCTCGCGTCAAGCGCAAACTGACCATCCAGCCTGATTCGGAAGAAACTCAGTCTGCTCCCTCGCCACCAACCAAGCCACTTCCCAAAAAGCCAAGAACCCAGATTACCAAGCCCAGCAAACCATTACCCCTCAAAGCCTTACCCATATTGCCTCCAACTAAAGCCTCCCCTGCACCCCAACCTTCCATCCAACATTCACAAGCTTCAACCCTTGCACCTAAAGTCACTATCCGAGTCCCCTCTACCATTCCCGTGGTGAAAGGGATTGTTATCACTGAGTTGGGCGATTATACCCAATCAGGGATCAAGTCCCCTTCCTCCACCGGCAAGGGAAAAGCCATTCTCTCCGAACCCCTCTCCTCTAAACCCAAATCTGCAGCGCAGACAGCCATCGACATCGCTATGGAGGATGTTGATGAGAAGGTGAAGGCACTCATTGTGGTCTTTGATGAATATGTCCAGTACCGGACTATCAACCATATTGAGTTATTCTTCGGTAAGTTGAGCAGACTGAAGAAGATGGAAGAGGAAGTTCTGAAAGGAACAGAGACTGATGATGTTCGGCTTGCCGTGCAGCGCAAAGAGCTATTTACGGCTAATCAAAGATTCAGTATGGCCACTCTGATCCTAGCTGCTAAGAAACAGAACTTCGATCCGCTTGCTCCTACTGCCAGAGATGATGTGGCTTTTATTGCTCAACTCGAGATGGATGTTCATGCTCTTCACTTAGCTGTCCGTTTTCAACGACAGAAGCTTAGTGTATCCACTCCCACAACCAGCCCGGATCATCCCTCTGCAAGCAAGACTATGGCAGAACCTTTCGTTGAGGTTATTCATTTTGATGCAGCAGATCAGACTGCAGAGCCAATACCAGATCAGACTGCAGAGCCACTACCAGACCAGACAGCGGAGCAGCCATTGCCTAATGCTCCGTCTGTGCCCGATGACGAACCATTGAATGTATTGTTGGACTCTCCAACAACCTCCATTTCTTTGGGGTCCTCAGCCTCCCGTGTACAAATCAGTCCAACAGTAGAACTTGCAACAGTTGGCGCTCCAGAATTCGTCGATCCGGATCTGGTGGTGTCCACCGTTGTTGCAGCTCTCCAGATTGAGGAGCCCTCCAGACCCAGCACTCCTCCAGTCCAATCGATGAAGATATGGCCTTTATTCAAACATTTTCGTCGGATCTGGTCACCTTGATCCAATCCGAAAGTCACCAAGTTGCTGTATCTTCACTTGTACCTACTGCTGAAGACGATGACCAGGCTTTGTCCTCATCAGATCGCTCTCCAACCAACCATCTGATGCACCTCCATTTTTGGCAAGGACTCTTCAGCATCTCTCCGACAACTGCCTGTCACTCTCTCAACGCATTCTCGAAGTTCATCAAGGTCAGAGGCATAACCGATCTGTTTTCTCAACAAGCCTCTTATAAGAACAGTCTGAGAAATGAGCAGATCGAACTAGCCACTGAAGTCAGAGCATCTGTTGCCAATTCCCTCCGCGCTCAAGACGTTGGTCTTGACGCTATCAGCGCGCAGCTAGCACAAGTTGTCGACTTTCTTCAAGAGATTGCTGCTGACAAAAAGGGGGAAAAGAAGAAAGACTTCAGGCCGTCTTCTAGAAAATAAAATTTTCAGACTGTCTGTATTTAAGATTTTTTGGTGATCAATAAAAATCCTCTTTCGATTAAGTCCGTGTTCATTTATTTTGAACTACAACATAAGGCTTAATTATAAAAGCTTAATCGATCCAACTTAATGTTGTTCATTTATTTTGAACAAGAAAGAGTAATCGATCCGAAAGTTTTCGCTTCAGAGTTCTTATCAGACTGGTTAAAAAGACTTAGAAGCCAGGTTTTGTCATCATCAAAAAGGGGGAATTTGTTAGTCCCGGATCTTATCAATGAGATTTTAAAGATGACAAAACATATCAGACCGGATCGAGAGAAATCAGACTGACCAGAACGATCGCCCAAAACAGATCAAGCTGATAAGATGACAAAGCATATCAGACCGGATCGAGGGTAATCAGGCTGACCAGATCGATCGCTCAACAAAAGTACAAGCTGATAAGACACATTACTTATCAGACCGGATCGATGAATATCAGACTGACTAAACCGAAGCTTCAGATCGATCTCTATCTTTATCAGATCAGAGCAGCTTAGGATATATACAAAATGGCTCCTCAGTCCGAATCATTAACGGCTATTTATTGTAGCATTTAATGTTGTAATTAATGCTACAAAGGACCAAAGACTGAAGATTGCCATAATAGGTAAGAAGACAAAGAGTAGCTTACCTGACAGTCGCCGAAAGTATGAACCAGAATGGCAAGTATCCTGAAGAAGAAGACTGAAGCCTACTCAGAGTTTAAGAAGAGTCAAAGTTGCACATTAAAGGAAATAATGTCGTTGGTACCTTCAACTATAAAAGGATGCAATAAAAAGGAGCTTACCGACTTGAGCTACTGACTCTCGCTGATAAATTGAAAAACGCACAAGAAAGCAAAAACAGCACAAGCTTACAAGTTCAGAAGCTCTCGAGCTGAAATCATTCTCAAGCACGTTTACTTTGTAACATTTGATCATTTAGGATCACTGTGCGCATCTTGTGTTTTCTGTGTTGAAAATAGAAGTGAGAAACATATTGTAACTGTCAGACAGAGTGTGTCTGAGCAGATTGAGTGACTAGGAGTTTCATATTGGTAGTGAGGTAAATCCAGTCTGAATCGGGTTTGTACAACAGGATTGTATAAATCAAAGTCTTCTAGTATAAACCTTCCTTAATTGGAAGAAGGGGAGACGTAGAAGGATTACACCACCTTCAAACTTCCAGAAACATATCCTGTGTATCTTATTTCTGCACTCGTTCTTTCTCACTAGCCATCGAGCCGTTCTTACATACAAGAACAGACCGTTCCACACTTATATTTTCAGTGGTCTGTTTTGTACAAGAATTGATTAAGAAACAGATTTCTTTCACTAATCCGAAAGAAATCACGAAGGATTAATTTTTAGAAGGAGTGTTCATTCACCCCCCTCTAAACACTCCGGACCGATCCTAACACTTTTTATAAGATTTTGAACGGCTCAATGTGTACTTGGAATGGAAGTAACATGGAACTACAACAAGAAAGAATAATACCCAAACTTTTATCCAATTGTATCCAATTTGTCAAAAAAAAAGAACTAACAAGTTTTTTGACCGCCAAGGCTTACAAAAAAATAACATTTTGCAGATGACACCCACATATTTTTGACAGTCCACGACCTTTGTTTGCATGAATGAGATCTAGAGATACAAATATAATATATATTCTCAGCACTATGTGTCAAACAACGTATGTCTAAAGCTAACAATTTGAAAAGGTTTCTCGTCATCGGAAGAAGAGTTGTCATGTAAATCGATGCACACCATTGTGGGTTCTTCAAATGACGTAATAGCACCTGTAATTTATGCAAAAAAAGATTTTGTCGTCATAAGTTGTTCATTGGCACTGTAACAGGTAGTAAGTGTCTTCGTAACTATAATAAAGATAATTTGGTAACAAAATAGCTCACTAACTGTAGAGTGGAGAGCCTGATTGACCGAGAGCACCAGCCTGAGCTTATTCCTGAAATGCAATTGAATCTCCACGCTTAATGCTGAGCTCCTGAATCCTGCTTGCTTAATCCACCAAATCTGAACTCAGCAATCTGATTGTCTCCTTAATGTCACACTCCGGAACTTTCTAGCGGATTCCGGCATATTAAGAGGCTTTGGGACATTCCGGAAGCTCCCAGAAGTTTGAAGAACACATTAGAGCACCCCGGAAGATTCTAGGTCCACTTGTATATTCTTTTGTAATATAGAGTTTTCTAGAATCTTGTAGGAGATATCCATGGAACCTTATAGAAACATGTAGAAGTGTAGAAGATCCTAGAAGGTCATTCTCCACCATTAGATCAAATCGATCACAACCATCCATTGAGGAGGTGGACTTGTATATATAGGGGGTAGGAGTTCATTTGTAACCATCAAGTTTTCAATCAAGTATTCAAGCAATACAAAGCATTCTCTCAAATCTCTTTGTGTTCTCTCTTTCTAGCACTTTAGCAACCAACTCGGGAGGAAGGCTGACTTGCTAGTGACGCGGGGTTACTAGTCAAGTGCCGCACGGGTTCGAGAAAGTTGGGTGAAAGCTTTCATCCCGTGACAAGTGGTATCAGAGCCTAGGTCGGCTCTTAAAGCTTCCGCGCTCAAGGTTGTTCGTTGGTGTTTGCTAGAAGAAAGAATGTCGGACTCAGGGGTGGTCCAACAACCCGAGAAACCAGAGAAGGCACCGAGGAAGGGCCGAGGCCAGTCAAGGGAACCCTCGGTCGACTTTATGGGTGGCATGGAGAACCGGATGATCCGACTGGAGCAATACATGGCGGATCACTCCCAAGCCTTCGAGGATGTGGCCGAGAGGGTACGAGAACTTGAAGAAAACACCTCAGGGGAGGAGTTTCAAGGTCAGGTACTCCAACAAATTAACTCTTTCCATTTTGATGCGAAGAATCAATTCAATGAATTTAGGGGCATGATTGAGGCCTTGCAAGAAGAGTTCAAAACTCTTAAGGCCGACATGGTTATATGCAAAAGGGCCATGGCCAATGCGGGGGAACATGTGGCCACGGCACCAACCAGGATCGATGTTCCAAGGCCAAGACCATACAATGGGACTCGCAATGCTAAGGAACTTGATAACTTTCTATGGAACTTGGAGCAATACTTTGCAGCCTCGAATGTACGGGACAACGAGGCCAAGATTCGCACAGCGCCCCTATTCCTGACCGACACAGCCACTCTATGGTGGAGGAGGCGACACGCCGATATTGAGCGAGGCACATGCCGCATGAATACATGGGAAGACTTCAAGGCCGAGCTCAAGCGGCAATTCTATCCCGAGAATGTGGAGTATGAGGCTCGGGGACGCCTACGACGGCTCACACACAACAAAACTATAAAAGAGTACATCAAGGAGTTCCAAGAAATCATATTGGAGATTCCAGAGTTGACGGATCGTGAGGCCTTCTTCGCTTTCCTTGATGGGCTCAGGCCATGGGCAAAACAGGAGCTCCAACGCCGTCAAGTGCAGGATTTGGCTACGGCAATCGCTTATGCCGAGAGCCTTATTGAGTTGCGGTCCTCCAACGATGGCAACAACAAAGGCAAGAGGGATGACAAGGGCAAAGGTGTGGGAGGCAACCAGTCAAACACAAATCAAACTTACAACAGGGGCAATGCACCAAGACCATCAACCAATAGGTCCAATGACCGGGAACGGACTTGCTTCCTCTGTCACAAGACCGACCACTTCATGGCCAATTGCCCAAAAGTAAACAAGCTAGCAGCTCTTGCAGATGAAGATGATGAGCCACAAGAGGGGGGCACACAGATTGGATCTCTACGGCTCCTCAATGCCGTCAAAGCAAAGGTGGAACGCGCCAAAGGACCCAAGGGTGGGTCTATGTTTGTGGATGCCTTGGTTAGGGGGCGACGAGTCAAGGCATTAGTGGATACGGGGGCCACACACAACTTCATCCGAGAGGAGGCGGCGAAGAAGCTGGGGCTTGCCATCACTCCAACCGGAGGATCAATCAAGTCAGTGAATGCAAAGGCCAAACCAATCGCCGGAGCGGCCAAGGGAGTGAAGACCACGATAGGAGAATGGCAGGGATATGTCTCCTACACAGTGGTGCCCATGGATGATTACGACATGGTACTTGGACTGGAGTGGCTCGACGAGGTACGGGCTTGCATTTTACCCTTTTCAGACTCTTTATATATCCTTGATGCAAACACTCCATGCACTATACCGGCCAAGAGGGAGGCCAAGGGGCCGAGCATGTTGTCGGCTATTCAATTCGCAAAGGGACTTAGGCGTAGTGAGGAGACCTATGCCATAGTCCCTAAGATAGACGAAGGGCCAAAGACTGAGGGCTTGGGGGAGTTGCCCATGGAAGTCAAGGTCGTGCTTGAGGACTTCAAGGACATCATGCCAAAGGAGCTGCCAAAGAAGCTACCACCAAGGAGGGACGTGGACCACAAGATCGAGCTAGTAGGGGATGCTAGCCCGCCCTCACGCACTCCCTATCGGATGGCACCACCTGAATTGGAGGAGTTGAGGAAACAACTCAAAGAACTACTTGATGCGGGGATGATCCAGCCATCCAAGTCCCCATATGGTGCACCAGTGCTCTTTCAAAAGAAGCATGACGGATCTCTACGCATGTGCGTGGACTACAGGGCCTTGAACAAGTTGACGGTCCGGAACAAGTACCCTATACCACTCATTGGAGAATTGTTCGACCAACTTGGAGGGGCCAAGTGGTTTTCAAAGATAGACTTGCGGTCCGGATATTGGCAAGTGCGGATTGCCGTAGGGGATGAGCCAAAGACCGCCATGGTCACGAGGTATGGGTCTTATGAATTTCTAGTTATGCCATTTGGTCTCACCAATGCCCCGGCCACATTTTGCACCCTCATGAACAAGGTATTCCACCCCTACTTGGATAAATTTGTGGTTGTTTACCTTGATGATATTGTTATCTACTCATCCACGTTGGAGGAACACGTGGAGCATTTGAGAAAAGTATTTCAGGCACTTCGGGAGAATGAACTTTACATCAAGTTGGAGAAGTGCTCTTTTGCCCGAGATGAGGTGTCATTCTTGGGCCACAACATCAAGACGGGGCATATCATGATGGAAGAGGCCAAGGTGAAGGCCATACGTGATTGGGAGGCTCCAACCAATGTGCCCCAACTCAGATCTTTTCTGGGGCTAGCCAACTACTACCGTCGCTTCATACAGGGGTATTCTAATATTGCCACACCCCTCACTAATCTATTGAAGAAGAACAAAAAGTGGGAGTGGGATCCAAAGTGCCGGGAAGCATTTGAAGAACTAAAGATCAAGGTGACGGAGCAACCAGTCTTAGCCCTGCCGGATCACACAAAGCCATATGAGGTGCACACTGATGCCTCAGACTATGCCATTGGGGGCGTTCTTATGCAAAATGGGCATCCTATTGCCTTTGAGAGCCGCAAGTTGAATGATGCCGAGCGGCGCTACACAGTCCATGAAAAGGAAATGACTGTGGTGGTCCATTGTCTACGAGTATGGAGGCATTACTTGCTTGGGAGCAAGTTTATTGTGCGGACAGACAATGTTGCCACAAGCTACTTCCAAACCCAAAAGAAGCTCACTCCGAAGCAAGCAAGGTGGCAGGAGTTTCTTGCGGAGTTTGACTACACATTAGAGTACAAGCCGGGGACAACCAATCGTGTAGCCGATGCCTTAAGCCGGAAGGTAGAGCTTGCAGCCATAAGCCAACCCGCCAGCATGTTGAAGGATCGCATACGGGAAGGGCTTGATCAAGACCCGATGGCAAGGAACATCATGGACTTTGCTAGGGAAGGCAAAACCCGACGGTTTTGGATTCGAGATGGCTTGCTATTCACTAAGGGAGACCGCCTCTTTGTGCCCAAGTGGGGAAATTTGCGCCGGGAAATACTCAAGGAGTGTCATGATACAAAGTGGGCGGGCCACCCGGGGATGCATCGCACTATGGCACTCATGGAGGATTCTTATTATTGGCCAAGGATGCGGGAGGATGTGGAGGCCTATGTGAGGACTTGCCTTGTGTGCCAACAAGACAAGGTGGAACAACAACAGCCAGCCGGTCTCCTACAACCACTTCCCATTCCTGAGCACCCGTTCGAGAGCATATCAATGGACTTCATTACGGCCCTACCCAAGTCAGAAGAGTGCGGGACTATCATTGTTGTGGTGGACAGATTTTCTAAGTATGCTATCTTTATTGCTGCACCGCCAGACATCACTGCCGTTGACACAGCCAAGCTTTTCACTAAGCACGTGGTCAAGCATTGGGGCATTCCGAAGACCATTGTGAGTGATCGGGACCCTCGCTTCACGGGGAAGTTTTGGTCCGAGCTATTCAAGCTTTTGGGGTCCGATCTTGCATTCTCAACAAGTTTCCACCCGCAAACGGATGGGCAGACCGAGCGGGTGAATGCGCTACTGGAATTATACTTACGGCACTATGTGAGTGCCAACCAGCGAGATTGGGCAAAACTCTTAGACACTGCCCAGTTCTCTTATAATTTGCAGCGGAGCGAATCTACTGGGCGTAGTCCATTTGAGTTAGCCACAGGCAGACAACCGATGACACCGCATAACATTGCCACGGGCTACACAGGGAGCAGCCCCGCGGCATACACATTCGCCAAGTCCATACAAGAGGAGACTGACTTGGCTCGGGCATCCTTGAACAAAGCCGCCAAAAAGATGAAGAAGTGGGCAGATCTTAAGCGACGAGCGGTAGAGTTCAAGGAAGGGGACCTTGTAATGGTGAAGCTACTACCTCAACAATTCAAATCATTGCGGCCAGTACACAAGGGGTTGATACGTAGATATGAAGGCCCCTTTCCCATCGAGCGGCGTATAGGCACAGTGTCTTATCGACTACAATTACCGCCAAAGTTAAAGATCCATCCAGTGTTTCATGTGAGTCAGCTGAAGCCATATCATGCAGACATGGAGGATCCAAGCCGTGGGACATCACGTCGGGCGCCAACTGCTGTGGTCACTTCCTATGACAAAAGCGTAGAGGAGATTCTGGCGGACCGAGTGATACGTAAAAGAGGAGTTCCCCCATACACAGAGTACTTCGTGCAATGGAAGGGTCTACCTGAGGCAGAGTCTAGCTGGGAGCACGAAGACCACTTGTGGCAATTTGCACACAAGATCAAGGAGTTCCGTGATATGCAGGCGACGAGGGCGTCGCCAACTTAGGTGGGGGAGAATGTCACACTCCGGAACTTTCTAGCGGATTCCGGCATATTAAGAGGCTTTGGGACATTCCGGAAGCTCCCAGAAGTTTGAAGAACACATTAGAGCACCCCGGAAGATTCTAGGTCCACTTGTATATTCTTTTGTAATATAGAGTTTTCTAGAATCTTGTAGGAGATATCCATGGAACCTTATATAAACATGTAGAAGTGTAGAAGATCCTAGAAGGTCATTCTCCACCATTAGATCAAATCGATCACAACCATCCATTGAGGAGGTGGACTTGTATATATAGGGGGTAGGAGTTCATTTGTAACCATCAAGTTTTCAATCAAGTAGTCAAGCAATACAAAGCATTCTCTCAAATCTCTTTGTGTTCTCTCTTTCTAGCACTTTAGCAACCAACTCGGGAGGAAGGCTGACTTGCTAGTGACGCGGGGTTACTAGTCAAGTGCCGCACGGGTTCGAGAAAGTTGGGTGAAAGCTTTCATCCCGTGACATTAAGCTCCCTAACTCTCTTGCACCCTTCTACAATCTTGGCATTCAAGGCCTCAAGCTGCCCATGTGCCTCGAACTACAGTCATGGGATTACCCTATGAAATATGTTTCAATAGGGGGGTTAGCGTACACTAATCTGATGGTTAAGGCCATGGATCATACGTCCGCAAGACCAAATCACCCATCCAAATGCATCCTAAATATTGTTATTATAGCCTTGCATATATTTTCACAATCTAAAATGTAGGATTACATATATAAAACCTCACAATTCTCTTCATTCAAGTGAATAGGTGAACCTGTTAATTGAGTCAATTGAAGTTGTTACATGACCATGAAGATGACGAAAGCAATGGAGACCAATCGGCTCATCTCCATCCTATTCAAAATTTAAAAAATCGCACAGTTCACCACCAAATGGAGGAAAATAAAAAAGCAATATCACTACTTTGTCCTACCAGCAGTCAGCAGATGATGTAGGTCTCCAACACAATCTGCAGACGCAACAAGATGTAGACAATAGGTAACAAAAATTGCAAGTCAACATAAATCTTGAAGCCAGTGCGATTTGAAGATGCATAGAGTAACTGACGGAGTCCAGGCAATTCCTTTTTTCAATCTAATTTTATCTTTGTGTAATGCGTATCAAGTGGTGGGTGCAGTAAAACACACATGTAAAAAATATACCAATAGGAACATTTATAACCAACAAATTCATGAAATCTATTACATGTTCAATACAGAAAATCATATAAGGATCTTGTTATTTCTTATGAGTTGAATGATGAATTGATCAAAAATTGATCAAAATCTTATGCGATGTACAACATTATTTAAGAGTAGCAACATTTTTCACATGAAAAAAATCCAACGTAGTGGCCGGCGTAACTCTCTCCGGTTATGAAGAAATCTTGGGTTTTATACACTGGAAATCGATCCAACCAGTTAACTAGAAAAGTGTAAGAATCTGCAGCGGTTCTTTTTGTCTCCTGTAACATAGTCCGAGGTCGTATTCGAATAAGAAAATCCAACACCAGCGGGGGATTCCAAGAACAAGACATTTGCCACTTCATAAATTTCAAGAATCATATTGTTATGTAACAGTCGGTCCTCTGAAGTAATATTCTTTTAATGAGATAAAATAAGTACTTATCACCGTTGTTCCAAGCATATTTGTTGTACCATGTTGTTTTGCCATCAGGGTTCACTCGAAACGGTCCATTTTTTGTCATTGCACCAGACCCTATTGAAGAGCAACCAGGCCCTGGAATTTTCAACATTTTTACTCTTTAAGTTTCTTGAAAAACAGTGAAACCAAAATACTACTTTTTTTACATATATGCATTAACCTCCATTTAGCCACAGCACTAGAGGCTTGCTGGAAGGCTCCTCAGATTCAGCAAAATAATAAAAAAGTGCTCGACCCGCGGTACCGTAACATATCCCGAGTATTGAGAAAAATTAACTTTCGGCTGACCAGGAAAAAGTGATATTTCATCAGCTTCTTTTAATCCCTCCTTTACATGCGAATACATGTAGTTAGGAAAACGATTGTGCGATTTTGTTAATCTTTGAGCCTTCAGAAACTTTCCAAGAGGATCATAACCCCTTCCACCATAACATTTTACAGAACCAACGTAGTACAAAACAAACAAAAACAAAATGAAACCACCTTTCATATTTTCAATGAACAGAATGATTCATATGCTATTTCATAAATTCTCACTATATGTTTCATGTGACTCCAAACAACAGAAATCGTTGTGAATATCGTTCTTGTTTGATTTACACCTTCTTGATGATCACTATGGTTCTATATTAACTATTGTACAATAGAAGCGTCTTTTCAGAAACCATAGAATTCTTGGATATGTTATTGTCACGACATTAATGGCATTCATATGATGATTTAGCTTTTTCTATGTTGTCATCTTGCAGCTCAAGTGTAGCAAAAATGTTCCATTTGTGGACAAGGATGGGATAACTAACATATATATTTGCTTGGGTTAATTTAGCATATTAGCTGGCTTGCCTTTGTTTATTGTATTAGTAACTCAAATAATATTCAAAGTTTGTATCTGTACTAAACTAATCTTTCAACAGTTGTCATTGTTGTACTGATACTGGAACCGCAGAATGACCCAAAAAGTATGGTGATAGGCTGCTCTTATTTGCAAGAATTGAGAAACAAAATCGTTCTGACATCCAAAGTATTCCATAAGTTTCATCACAGAGAGCATAATTCAGGTTGGATCTTAATCAAGAAAATGGACAAGGTATAATATTCATCCTGTCATTTATCAAACATATATAAAGTTTATTTCTTTGGAGGAAGCTTTCCCTTCAAGAAGGATGAAAATAGTTCAAGAGCACGTTCGGGCTGGTAACTCGGCACAAAATGTCCAGCTCCTCTTATGGTCACAAACGTCACATTTTGATATTCAACCGCATATCCTCCGACCTTAATTAGAATTTATAACAATATCAAAGAAATGATCTTTAGAACAATATTTCTAACAAAAATTAATCATTCTCACCTCTCCATTGGAATACCAAGGATACCATGGAGTTAAAATTGGTGCACCAAGTTTAGCCATGGAATATCTTGTCGATGTCACCGGCACTCTCCCATCTACATCTCCGCTGCACATTCAGCACAAACAATGCTTACTGCAGGACTACTTCGATAATTTACTAAGGCAAGCTCCGTATTTATAGCAAATGAGGAATGCCCTGTGGCCTGTTCACTCTTACCTATAGATCCAAACTCGAATTCCATTAGCCATCAGCTCTTTAATAGTAGGTAATATAGAAACTGGCATGTCTTTCCAGCTCGTAAAAATGGTGTTGCTGAGAGAAGATAGCAGTATATTTTAGTAATAATAATCGGATTATGAAACATTGTAAATGAAAGGAAAAAAAATGAAAAATGTTATAGTACTTGCAAGTGTTCCAGGGCCCTGGAATCCCAGTAGTGTTTGCATGAAGCGCCTTTTGTACT
Organism: Haberlea rhodopensis; assembly: GCA_907163345.1. NCBI lineage: Eukaryota > Viridiplantae > Streptophyta > Magnoliopsida > Lamiales > Gesneriaceae > Haberlea > Haberlea rhodopensis. The sequence goes on from CAJQUN010000494.1 coordinate 277,469, forward strand.
TCAGGTGTGTTTAAGTAGGTGAAGACATAGTTACTTGAGCAAGGATCAAATCTGGTTACCTGCTTTAGCCAAGAAATGGAGAGTTTAGAGAATATACTTAATGATTTGGCTTATGAAATCGAACAATAACAACAACAACAACTAAGTCTTTAATGATTGGGATATGCTATCAGTCTTCTCCGGTTGCACTGGTAAAGCCTTTTGTTCCGAGCTTGGAAGCATGGCGTACAATGACTTCTCATTTCAGCAAATGGAACTTTCCCTCTAAGTTCGTGTTTGTTCACCCCAGTTAGAACACATTGTGCCCAGTGTCACAGCACAAGTCTACAATATGATGGATTTTTGTTTGCAACGAAGAGAAAACAGATATGAAGTAGTTGCTATTCAATTCGATTATATCAAGTCAAGCATGTTTCCACGGTGTTGGACCATGCTTTTTAGAACAGACAGAAAAAGTGAAGTTGAATATACGAAAAAATGAGTACCGAGGAAGCATTCGAGGTTGGCAAACATACGGGAGCATAAATATTGTAAACGAAGACGTTCCCAGTAACTGAATCTGCTTCATCAAGAACTGCATTGCAGGCTGAAGATAGAGAAGGTAGAGCAGAAAAATTGCAATTTGATTTGATGGCTTTGTGAATTTCATCAGAGATTAAAGAATGTGTCCAAACAAAATCATAAATTCCACCCCACTCATCTTCAGCATGTATTTCTGCATTCCCTATCTGAAAATAATACCTAAATTATGTTAGAATTCTTGACATAATTAACATTACATTGTGATGGATTATGGATTTCAAGATTATTGGTTTCAAGGGGTGGTTTGACATGTTATAATCACATAAAATTTGAATTTTTGCATTTGGTGGAGACAGTATCTAATGCTGAATCCATTCTTATACAATCTAAGCAACAGCAAAAAATATACTCACACCGATCCCTTTCAAGTTTATGATAGTATGATTTGTGATTTTGTTGTTTTTAAGGATCAATGCAGCAAGTTGAGGCACGTAATGACCCGCATAACTCTCTCCCGTTATGTAGAAATCGCGGGTTTTGTACTCTGGAAACCTTTCAAACCAGTTCATTAAAAAGGTGTAAGAATCCGCTGCAGTGAACTTGTCTCCATATTCCAATGTTGTGTTTGAATATGAAAATCCAACACCAGCTGGAGATTCCAAGAAAAGGATATTTGCCACTGCAAAATTTCCCAAATCATAAATCATAACGAGTCTTGACTTTGTAATCCATAATTAGAAACGTTTTTTTAATGGGTTTTCAATGGGAATCTTTGGTACAGAGCACATTCTGTTACACTAACCCAATATTTGCGTATCATGTCCATGTATGAACAAGTTGAGATACTCGTACACTGTTGTACTAGATGTAGCAGTACATGTAGCAGAAGATTTGATACGGTTATGTATAGCTTAAAACAGACACACTTACACTTATTCCATGCATATTTATTGCACCACAATGTTTTCCCATCAGGATTCACTCGAAAAGGTCCAAGTTCGATCATTGCTCCACCAGCTAATGAAGAGCAGCCTGGCCCTGCAATCAGTGAGGGAGCCAAACATCAAATTTACAAGAGACAAAGAAGTCGTACTGTAAAAACCCAAAGTGCACTTAACTTACCTCCATTCAGCCATAACACCAAAGGCTTGGTAGAAGAATCAACAGCCTCAGTAAAATAGTAAAAAAGTGCTCTTCCTGCATTAGGATCAACAGTAACATAACCTGAATAATGATCAAATTCAATTTTTGGTTGCCCTGGCAACCTTAAAATCTTGTCAGCTTCTTTCAACCCCACTTGAGGTGACACATAAACTGGTGAATACTCAGTCGATATATCATCCTCGGTAGATAAAGAATTAACCCATGATCTTAAACGTCGCAACTTGACAATTGGTTCAATGGGGTTGATTCCGATCCCACCATAGTAACCACGGGTTGAGGCCAAAAGGGATGAAAGTGAAAGGAAGAAAAAGAATGTACACTTCATTCTTGAAGTGAAACTAGCTAACTTAAGTCTTAGTTCCAATATCAATGGAACATTATATAGATGCATGTGAAACTTAATGGAATGATTCATTTATTTTCTTGTGCTTGTTTTGTGGGAATCGATGTAAGTGGTAAGATCCATATTCTTTTGGACCCATCAAAGTTCAAGGAGTTCTGTTTTACCGAGTCAACATTTCTTTGGATCGAACGGATAGTCTCTATCTAAACAATTTCATGTTCTATATTTAACTTTTTTGTGCCCTAAAATATAATTGTATTCAAGAAATGATCAAGTGTCACTAGTCAATTACTATTTTATCGGCCATAGATGGCTTTGTAGGGATTATTGGTTGTTACCTCATATGGCGATAGCAACTCTTGGATGAGAATATTTATATTTAATGATTTGATGTATCCTTAAGGGCACTGCCCTTAAATGTAGCATCAAACTAACCGTTTTGAAGTTATTTTTCACGAAATTTAGTGAATTTGAACTATGTGGAAAATATCATTAGATCAGTGGTTGCTGAATTTTTGCCACTTCAAAAAGAATCAAGTTGATAAGCCGGCTTTGTTTTATTTTTGTTATGGTGTGTTAACATATACATATACAATACAAACATATGTTTTTTTTTTTTTGAACAGAACCATGTCTATATTATATACTATAAATTTGATATTTGTAATAATTTCATGGATTAGAAATCTAATCATTTGAAATTCATGGATTTGAAATGACATGTAAATTGTTGTCATTTCAAATCCTCCCAAAACCAAAAGGATGAGAAATTTGAAATGCTCATTTCAATTTGTTATCCAAACATAAATGATGGATTTGAGTGAAAATTTTGAAATTCATTCATTTCAAATCCTTCAATCCAAACACAACCTAAGCTTGTTTTTGATTGATTCGATAAATTAACGATAACTGTGAGATTGTCCTATGAGTATTGATAACATACATATGTTCTAAATTAATTTTCTGAAATTGCCCCATTGGATCGTTACAATATGATTAGTAAACTAACATCTCTTTTGTTAATAATTTTATTTTAGGGACTCAAAAAAAAAATATTTTTGGACATTGAAAAAAGAAAATTAAGCAATAGTAATTCATGCTAAGATTACTACAACTAATCGAACAATTAGATTTTAATGGTAAATCGTATACTGGTCGATATTAAAATCTTAATAATTAATATTTATCGAAATATATTCATTTAAAATAATTGAAAGGGCTCATGTATTGATTTTCTTAAAAAATAATAATAAATTAAAAGTTACATGATATATTAACTTTCGGAAAATTTAAATGTTCATAATTAATGATTTTTATGGATAGGTTCTTTCCGGACAAAATGTAAAACCTGATGGACACATATCCAAATTTGCTGTAAATATAAGACTTTAAGTGATCACCTAAATCAATATCATAGGCCACCTATAACTGCAATAACAAAATTGCAATTATACTAATTTCCAAATATACCAAACAATTTTCCAACCGCGAAAGAATAAATGAATAACAAGTAAAATAATAGAAACATAAGAAAAAGAGTAAAAAATAAAAAAATAACTCCATCGTCAAAATTTCGAACATAAGTTCCAACGGGAAAAAAAAAACATATGGTCTCCCGAAATACCCATTCGAGTTCATCATGCCACAGATATCAGTGTCTCAAGTTCATACAATAATATATCTCCACTAACTTCAGTCTCAAACATACCCAAGTCTGAGTATATTAACTTACTGGTTGATGGTGGCTCACGTGACCGTTCGAAGATGCGCCATACCCTGAGTTTGCTGAGTATCCATATCCATTGTAACCTTGTTTTCCATAGTAAGATCCATTCCATTGATTGTTATAATCGGCTCTCATCTGCTAACCGAAGAGGATGTACAGAAAAAAACTATTATAAGGGTAATATTTTCACAGAAGGAGGTACTGAACTCTTCATTTTAATCGACACTTGTGTCAATTGATCATGTTTTGGAATGCAGAAGTTCAAGTTTCGGTCTCTAAAAGCATGGAGGAACCAAGTAAGGGCAAGCACAGACAGTAGTCTACATTTAAATGAAAAAATCTTTGAATTTCTTATGTCATTTTCCAAAATATATAGAATTCTCCAAGTAAATACACTAAGTCTCTGGTCTAAAATGGTTGTGAAACATAAGATAAAGGAAGTAAGCTCAGCCAAAAAAAAAAAAAAACGCAACAGATGCAAACTATTTTTTACACTGTTTAGATATTAGGGTAAAGAATCGCTGCTTCCTTCTGAAAGAGTATAAATTTATTACAAGGTGGATGTAGCAGAACAAAATAAAAATTGAGGATTTACCTGCTTGTTTCCCAGATTTCGACCCCAAGAAAGACGGACTGTCTGCTTGCCTATAACTGTGCCACTTAATCTCTGAATTGCTTCGTCTGCATTGCTTCTGTTGAAATGGAAAATCCAAAAGGACACGCATAGTGTTACCAAATGTCTGAAACTCGTTATTATTTATTTTAATCGTGCATTCACGATATTCTAGTACAATATTCATCCCTAGTAACTGAATGACACAGGCCATTATACAAGGAAAACTAAAGTAAATTCCCACATGTTGGAATAAAGTGTGTGCATGATGAGATTATGCCGGTTAGAACTTAGACACAAACAGGTAACTCAGGAAAGAATTTTCCACCTAATAAATGTTGATACCAATTCGAAAGAGAACTTGGATAGAAAATGAAAGGAACGGAATTTGATAAATACAATATATTTATATATTAGATATCTTGCGCTTACATGTTCATAATATCCCAATGAAATAACTACCGACTTACTTATTTTTATTTTCGACAGACTGCACATTTAGTGCCCATATCCAACAAGCTAAACATTTATCTATTCATTTTTATTTTCAAAAAGTTGCAAATTTTCGTGCCAAACCAGATGAGTTTCAAATTGAAACAGTTCATCCTTCCATAATTAAAAGGATACAGATGTTGGATATTGTCGATACCAAATCGATGCAGTGATACGTGAAATGACTGTTTCTATTAATAATGCTTTTCAGTGCATTATTGTTTACTTCAAAAAAAAAAAAAACCAAAGTTTTCATGGGTATCACTTTAAAGAGAAGTGAATACATGCCTCAAACCCATACACATAATTTTCGTCAGAAAATTTGAGTTCTGAATTCTGCCAAAATAACAAGAACCAAGCCCTTTCGTTATGATGACAAGCAAATCATTTTGTAGTTTCCCCAACATTAAGCAAACACACTTTACGAGAGAAAACACAAAAGAGGGAACTATCGAAGTGCAAAAGACAGTGGGATGATACAAGTTAGTTAAGGGACCACAAGTCCCCAGAAAGCAGTAGACTTATCTCAACCAAAGATTATGATGAATGAACTAGACTGACACAATGCATAAAAGTTCTCTTACCGAACATAAGGAGGTTTACATGCAACTACGACGTTGTAAGTTATGTGCATCATATAACCTTACAATATATCTCCAAATCTGATAATGTCCCTAAAACATGGAAAATTCTAACAAATAGTCTAAAGATGTCGTTTCTTTTCTCATTAGCCAAAATGGTATGCGAGATAAAGAACCTCCTCTCTGCCCACCCAAGAGGGGAGAGGGGGTGTGTGGGGGGGTGGGGGGGTAATCAAAACTGCAATTGATCTGCCTCACTCACAAGAATTTTAGAAATAAGCATAAATCATAAAACATTGACTGCAAACAACACGGCGTTATTAAAACCTTAGGGCTGGTTTGCTATTGTTTTAGGAGTCTGTGGGAAGTGTTTAAGAAAAATGCTTTGGACATATAAAATATATGTTTTTATTTTGGTGAAAAAAAAATACTATACATCTGTAGATTCAAATATCAACACTTATGTTTGATTTTTATAATTTATTATTTTTAAAAAATTATAATTTGTGTTAAAATATAATGCATTAATATAATGTTTTTGACAGTGATAAAGAGTAAAACTTAACATAATGATTATATCGGAGACATAAAAAGGAAGGAAACTTGTTCGAGGAAAGATAACAAAAACTAAAAATAATTGTAATCTTTCGTTTTGGTTTCTAAAACCTGTACCTCATTCCCCTAAATAAATCCACTATCATCCCTTATTTTCATTTATTTCCAAAAATCTATTTCTATCAATTTCTGCAACTCCAAAGTATTTTGTTAATTCAATTTTTCATCACTTCCATAATATTTTAACCAAATAAATTCATTTCTAAAAAATTTCCCAAACATAAAAAATAAAACCAAACATTGCCCGTGGTTTTGTTTGTTTCGGAGATGCGAAATCATTCTCAAAAAGAAAAAAGCAAACAACGCCTTGTTTTCTTATTTTTTCCCTGGAGAGATATTTGGCATAACTTTCTGCACTAATACATTCAGAAATACCTGTTCGCAAACTGGACAAAACCACATCCCTTTCCCGCTGGAATTTTTACGGAGATAACATCACCAAATGGAGCAAAATGCTGTCTGAGCTCTTCATCGGTGACATCAGAATCAAGCCCACCCACAAATATCTGAAACAAAAAAGCGTGACATGGTTTTCTGCATATAAAAATTTCAGATAATTAACTTTAATAAGGAACAGGACTCACTGTTGTGTTAGATGAATCGGTATCTGACTGAACTTGGGGCACAGCACCATTTGGCGCATATCCACCAGCCAATACCACAGCTAAACCAGTGAAAATAAGTAAGGATTGAGAATAAATGATAAATTGGATGGTATCAGACTGTAGCTGCCAGCACAAGAAACCGAAAGAAATACGAACGAGGGATGCAAAGGGGAAAGGCTGAATCAGGAACATTTTGATTAGTATATGTAGCCATGTTCTTCATAGATAATAGAATTATAAGAATAGGACTAACGCATGGGCTTCAAATATAATGGATGCCCCCATTACCCTTTTGCATAAAGTTAAAGCATCAAAAACATCAGGAAAAAGGAGACAAAGATTGATCATGTAGCATACATGTAAATCGGTAGAAACCGAGAAGAAATTGTCCAGAAAAATATTTCTGGTTTTTTAATATTTCTGAATTGAATTCAATTGGTTTACAAGAGTTCTATTAAATAGAACTTACAATTAGATCAAACTCAATCTAATTGATATCTGATCATATTATCTAAAATTCAAATCTTAAATTCAAATTACAAATCTTTTATCTTACTACACTCCCTCTCAAGTTGGTACGAAAATATCTATCATTCCCCACTTGCTCACTTGATCTTCAAAGATTTGTCTTGACAATCCTTTTGTTAGAATATCTGCAACTTGCAAAGAGCTTGGGACAAATGGAGTGCACGTCATGCCATCTTCAATCGTTTCTTTGATGAAATGTTTGTCGATCTCAATGTGTTTGGTTCTCTCATGTAGAACTGGATTATGAACAATGCTAATTGCTGCTTTGTTGTCGCAATAGAGCTTTACAGGTAGTTAAATAGTTCTTATCAGTTCTTCCACAACTCTCCTTAACCACATCACTTCACATACTCCTTGAGCCATAGATCTAAGTTCAGCCTCAGCATGGCTTCTAGCAACGACACTTTGTTTTTTGCTTCTCCACGTACCAAGTTACCCCATACAAAAGTGCAGTAGCCTGAGGTAGATCTTCTATCAGTGATAGATCCTGCCCAATCAGCATCAGTGTAAACTTCTACACCCTTCTCTTCATTTTTTCCAAAGAATAGTCCTTTCCCAGGAGTTCCTTTCAGGTATCTAAGTATGCGATACACTGCTTCAAGATGTTCTGCAAATGGTGAATGCATGAACTGACTTACCAAACTTACTGCGAATGCGATGTCTGGCCGAGTATGGGAAAGGTAAATTAGCTTGCCAACTAATCGTTGATATCTTGGGAATCGACTGTAGTACCATCTTTAATATCTCCTAATTTTTTGTTGACTTCTATAGGAGTATCTGATGGCTTGCACCCACTCATCCCTGTTTCATTCAATAGATCAAGAGTATACTTTCTTTGGGAAACTATGATTCCCTTTTTTGATCTGGCCACCTCCATTCCAAGGAAATATTTCAACAGTCCCAAATCTTTCATTTCAAATTCTTTTGCCAACTGTTTCTTTAACCTGTTCATCTCTTCTAAGTCATCACCTGTCAATATAATATCATCAACATAAACAATTAACACAGATATTTTGTTTGAATTTGATTTCCTGGTGAAGAGAGTATGATCAGATTCTCCTTGAGTGTAGCCCTGACTTTTGAAACATCTTGTGAATCTTTCAAACCATGCCCTTGGAGATTGTTTAAGTCCATAGAGAGATTTTTTTAGCCTGCACACCTTGGAACCAAATTCATTAGTAAAACCAGGTGGCGGATCCATATAGAGTTCCTCCTCTAGTTCTCCATTTAAAAAGGCATTTTTTACATCAAGTTGGTTTAGTGGCCAGTCTAAATTAGCAGCAACAGACAAAATAACTCGAACTGTATTAAGTTTAGCCACTGGTGAGAATGTATCAGTATAATCAACTCCATATGTTTGGGTGAATCCTTTGGCAACTAACCGGGCTTTGTATCTTTCTAGAGATCCATCAGAGTTGTGTTTTGTTGTAAAGACCCACTTACACCCTACAACAGGCTTACCACTTGGTAGATCAGTCTTTTCCCAAGTAGCGTTCTTCTCCAGTGCTCTCATCTCTTCCTGAATCGCTTCTTTCCACTCAGGTATTTTAAGAGCCTCCTGTACAGTATTTGGAATACTAGTTGTGTCTATTTGAGAAATGAAGGTAGAGTAGGAGGGTGATAAGTTTTTGTACGATACAAAATTTGAGAGTGGGTGTTTAGTGCATGTTCTAACCCCTTTTCTTTGAGCAATAGGTTAGTCACTATCAAGAGGTGGAATGGTTTTGAAAGTACCTGGGGTTGGAGCTTGATGTGTTGCAAGATCTGATACAGGGGCTGAATCCTGGTGTGGTAGTAGGACCATGTCTCTTCCTTGCGTTGCATGTTTTCTCCTGGTATAGACAATATCTTGTCTTGGGTAGACTTCTTCTGTATTTGTTTGATTATGTAGGTGCTCAGTTCCAAATTCAATTTCAAAATTTGATTTGTTTAAGAGATCATCTTCCTTTATGTTATATGACACCCCCTGAAGATGAAACGGTTGACCCTCGAAGAACATGACATCCATAGAAACAAACATTTTTCTTGACGAGGGGTCAAAACATTTATATCCCCGTTGAGTTGCGGGATAACCAACAAAAATGCATTTAATGGCTTTGTGAGCTAGTTTCGAGGTTGTCAAATCGTGATTGTGAACAAATGCCACGCTACCAAAAATTTTGAGGGGGATATCATATATTAAGCGAGAGTGAGGAAAAGATTTTTGAAAAATGGACAGGGGAGTTTGAAAATTTAAAGTTCGTGATGGTAACCTGTTAATCAGATATAGATATGCAGCTGTAAGAATAGCCTCTCCCCAGAGGTAACTCGGAACCTTAGTATGGAAGCTAATGGCACGAGCGACTTCGAGGAGGTGTCTATTTTTACGTTCAGCGACCCCATTTTGTTGAGGTGTATGGGGACAAGAACTTTGATGAATAATACCTTGCATATTAAAAAAATCTCCCAACTGTTGATTAAAATATTCTTTTCCATTATCACTTCGAAAGATTTTGATATTGGTATGAAACTGAGTCTGAATCATTTTATAAAAGGTTTGAAATGTCGAACCTACATCAGATTTATCGTTCAAAAGAAAAACCCAGGTCATCCGAGAATGATCATCAATAAATGTTATAAACCACTGTTTTTGAGAAAAAGTTTTAATTCGACATGGCCCCCAAACATCACTATGAATTACGGTAAATGGGGAAGATCGTTTATAAGTTTGAGATGGAAAAGAGGTCCGATGATGTTTGGCCAATTCACACGATTCACAATCAAATTGAGTAATAAAAGTTTTATTGATGCATAAATCTGGAAACAACTTTTTTAAATAAGCAAGGTTTGGATGACCTAAACGATAATACCAAAGCAAAATATCACTCATACGAGAAGAAAAAACAGAAATAAGACAAAGCTTATTGTCATGGTGTGCCAAGGAGGTAGCATCGAAGAGGTAGAGACCATGATCCTGTCTAGCACTGCCAATCGTCCTCCCTGAGACCAGATCCTGAAAAACACACAGAGACGAGGAAAAATAATACGACAATTCAAGTCAGTAGTGAGTTTGCTGATAGACAAAAGGTTATAAGAGAGAAGAGGCACATGCAAGACATTGGTAACAGAATATGTTGGAGACACACAAATGGACCCATTCCCGGCCACCAGAGCAAGAGAACTATCGGCAATTTTAACATGTTGGTTCCCGGCACACGGGACGTAGGAGGAGTACAAATGTGATGAACCTGTCATATGGTCGGTTGCACCTGAATCTAAGATCCATACACTATTAGCAACGGAATGAGCCACATTAGCACAAGAAATACTTGTCTGGGCAAAGGAACATGAAGGAGACGAAGGAGTGTTAGTAGAAAGAGATCCAAACAGCTTGTACAGGTGGTCTAATTGAGTCTGAGTGAAAGGGAGAGATTCAGGCGTTGAAGGTTGCAAGGAGTCTTCGGCCACCATGGATGGAAGAGCACGACTCCCAAGGTTTGGCTTGCTGTAGGCGTCGTATTTCTTCTTGAGATGAGGAGGTCGCCCATGAATTTCCCAACAAGTCTCAATTGTGTGCCAGGGCTTTTTACACTTCTCACACCATGGTTTCTTTCTCCCCTCCCGTCGAGATGCGTCTGATCTTGATTACTGAAGTACCAGCGTTGAACCCTCCGCATCGGAACCACACGGTTCACGTTTGAACATCACCATGCGACGAGTTTCCTCTCGGCGAATTTCAGAAAATACCTCTCGAATGCTCGGCAATGGTGTTCGTCCCAGAATTCTGCCACGGACTTCATCAAGTTCACGGGTAAGGCCGGCGAGAAAGACAAAGACTCGGCGACATTCAAGTTTTTTCTTGTATCGAGTACTATCTTTGGGGTTTTCCCATTCATCGATGTCAAGCATATCAAGCTCTTGCCAAATCACCATCAATTCATTATAATATGTAGTGACATCTCGCGTACCCTGTTGTACTTTCCACATACGAGTGGTGAGTTCATAGAGTTGGGAATAATTCTCCAAGTCGGAATATGTGTGACGGACTGCGTCCCACACGTCTCGAGCAGTAGGAAGGAACATAAAAGGTTTGCCAATCAACGGGTCCATAGAATTGATCAACCATGCCATGACTATGGAATTTTCGGACCTCCATTGAAGAAATTTCGGATCGTCTGGTGGTGGGGCAGCGGCGTCGCCTGTGAGGTACCCAAATCTGCCTTTGCCATCAATTACAAGGCGCACAGATTGTGCCCATTCAAGATAATTACGTCCATTGAATTTATGGATCGTAATATGAAGGGAGGGATCAGAAACATGTAGTCCCATTGAGGGAGACACACCATGGCCGGACGACGAAGAGTTTCCGTCGGCAGTGGCGAACGATGAGGCCGTGCTGGACATCGGTGTTCACGGCAATGGATCACGATCAAAGTCGTGGCTCTGATACCATGTAAATCGGTAGAAACCGAGAAGAAATTGTCCAGAAAAATATTTCTGGTTTTTTAATATTTCTGAATTGAATTCAATAGGTTTACAAGAGTTCTATTAAATAGAACTTACAATTAGATCAAACTCAATCTAATTGATATCTTATCCTATTATCTAAAATTCAAATCTTAAATTCAAATTACAAATCTTTTATCTTATCTACAATACAGATAACTGATATTTCTATATTAACATGTGCATGTGTGCGCTGCTTGATAGACCATAATTTATTTACCCATGGCAGATCAGTGGAACAATTTGCACACACCTTGTGAAGAATATTGTTGCTGTAGAGAAGGCTTCTTGGGAGTTGCAACACCAACTCTCATAGGTCTACTAGAACAATACACACCATTCATTTCAGTCATGGCGTGAGATCTCTCACTTTCATCACCAAATCTGACAAAGCCATAACCTTTTGAACGTCCAGTATTTGGATCAACTACAACTTTTGCACCTTTGACAGATGTATATCTAGTGGCAAAGGCATCATGCAACATTGCATCAGTAACATCAGCAGCCAAATCTCCAACAAATACTGACAAATCAGAACCAGAATCAGGGCGTCTATCACCAGAGCTGAATCCAGCCCAGTTCAAGCGAAAGGGTTGCTCTGTATTTGGCATTGTGGTTCCATTGCAGCTCTGCAGAACTTTCTCAGCTGTTGCGTGAGAATTGAACTCAACAAATCCATATCTCTCCGATTGGCCAGTCTGCTTATTGCGGATAATCTTAACAGAAACAACCTGTGCGTATTACAAGAGATTAAATCCACAACTGATGGAGAAAAAACAACAGTTTCACAGCACAAAATTCCTTGAAGATTAAAGAAATATCAAAGGGGAATTCCACTTTCTCCCGAACTTTGGGCAATAAAAATTTCTATCAAAATTAGATATAGGTATATTAGTCAATACGTAAAGATTGTTGTATGGATGTTGAGAGAAGAAATAGAAGTGAGACTATCCAAAACATGATTCATGAATAATCTATAACAAAAATCATTACAAGTTGGCATCAGTATGCTATATAAAAAATTAGGAACCTCATGCAGCTATTCACTGCTCCGGATTACCCATTATCCAACTCCAATTGGATATTTGACACAAAGCACCATTCTTTTCACTAAAAAATAGTTACCATGTAGGACTCAAAAGTATAATTTATTACTACTTTCAGATTTAGATTTCCTTTATTAATTTATATTTTAATAATGTTGATAGTGGGAAGTCTTGTTTGTTCAAATCAGCTTTTCCTGTATAGATTTTGCTCGGCAAGCACAGCAAATCCATGGCAAACATCGGCCAGTTATAAAACTTGGTTTAGAGCCTAAGTGAACCAGTCAATTCGTAAATTGCAACCCATCTGAGCATTATTTACCAAGTCAGAAAACCTTATTTCAAATCAGTGGGATCTCTTTTAACCAAGCATATAAAGCTCTTTTATTATATGCACTTTCATACAAAAACTTGAGAGCTGTGTCCACAACCCGACAAAAATTGATTTACCCAGTAAGATGCACACATATAGTAGAAAAGAAATGCTGGAAATCACAACTAACGGTGCTTGAATATGAAGCCATATTTGAATTATTTCCAATATTCTTGTTCTGAAGTTAGTACTAAACTTTTTTCCTCGTCTATTCTAATTTGTATAAGACCCAATTATCCTAAATTACCAATCATTAGCAGTACAAACAAAGGTTTCACAAGAAGGGAAAAATATGACAGATCGCCACAATTGCTCAAAAAAATCAAATATTTACTTCAATAAAGTAAAATTAGAAATTCTAAGGCTAAAACATGCTACAAATCGAATAAATAAATAAATACACACATCACCACAAACTTGAAAAACTTCTACCACGAATGCGTCAAATTATCTAAGACAGAACAAAAGTCAATAGATAAGAAAATTTGTTTACCTCTCCGATTTGCGAAAAGCAAGATTGAAGATAACCGTCATCCATCCACTGCTGAAGATCCCCAATCCAGATCGTCCTGTTATCTTCACCCGAACTCTGAATCTGGTGATTCTGCTTCGGAAGCTGCGCCTGCTGCTGCTGCTGATACTGCTGCGGTTGCTGCTGCTGCTGGTAGTACGGCAAGTAATTCTGGTGATACATCATCTGTTGCTGCATCGCCATCGCCGGATAATGCAACGCCATCCATTGCTGCTGCTGGTACTGCTGCATCGCTACCCACTGCTGCTGCTGCTGCTGCTGCTGCTGTTGTTGTTGTTGAATCTGCTGCTGTTGATTCAGATCTCCGCTGTTCATTCTGCTCTCTCGAAATCACCTTACCCTCGAAACTCGTCGAATCTTCGTGAGAGCAGGGATTTTAGAGAGAGTAAAAGGTAAGAGATTAAGTGCAGCCGGCTGATTTGGGAACATACGGGAGGATTGCCTCAAGGATTTAGGGTGGATTCAACGTGTGGCATGAATTTTTGGACCGTAGATGTGTAGGGTGAGGATTGAGTTGCAACCGTGGATTGAGATTTGAGAGAGATACGCGGTGTTGTCGTGGGACCCTTTTTCAGATCTTGGCCGTTCTTTGGGTGCATTAGATTAAGATTGACGGCTGGAATTTGTTGTCTCATATTGAGGTATTTGACAGTTGGATGGTGTTTGGTAAGTGTAAAACTCCTTGGGTATTAAAAGGCTATTTAATTTTAATCTCTTGCTTTAAGTTGTTTGACAATTTGTCAAGTGTGTGTATGTAAATATTTCTCGGAATTACTTATATGTTTTCTAGACCAAAAATTTAGATTTTGGATATGTCTATTATTTCTTATTTAAAAAAATAGGTACACAAACAGAAAAAGAAGTTATGAGATTTTTTTGCTGCTTTAAGTTGTGCATTGTTAATTTTATAAATAACGTAAATACTATTTTTTATTTTAATAAAAAATACTCAATATTTTTTTAGTTAAAATTAACTTTTTTCAACTTTGAGCAAAGAACATAAAAATGCTTTTAAATTTAGAGATAATTGCATATGCTTCTCTTGTAGAATAGCTGTTTTATAAATTTTTCCCTCTAGTTTGAACAAATACATATATATCTCTTATAAAATAGTTGTATTACAATAACAACACCTCTAGTTTATAAATATATAGGAAAAATACAATTATCTCCAATATGATTTGACATAAAAAATTATTGTAGGGGAGGTAGATATTATTTTTAAATTAGAGTGGGTAAAATAATAATTATGAAAATTAAAGAGGTTTATATGAAATTCACAATTTATTGCCTTTTAGTTAATACATAAATTAAAAATATAGGTTTCCCATAGTATTTATTTTAGCACGAGGAATTGTGGGAACTCTAGCAAAGGAGACTTTGACTGGTCTTAGTCAAAATAATGTTATTTCATTGTTGAATCATGATGGGCACCATGTCCCGTGTTAGGCTACTTGGTGGGTGCTGGCTTCAAATAATTACAGAAAAGTCGGTTCATTTTTGGTCAAAAAAAAACATGTTAATTAGGTGTATCAAAAGTCTAAAAATATTCACTTTTAAAAAAAAAGTCTAAAAATATTCAAATTCCTCATTTAACTAATAGTCAACGTCATATGTTTTCCATGAAATGTACTCGAATAGAATGCATTTTTTGCCTAAGGGTTCGAGTTTAAAGTCGTCAAATCTTGATATTTAAAGAAGAATGTTAGACATGGAGAAAAACAATGTACCATTGTCATTAACACATTTTCTTGCAGGACAGCTCATCCCACATTGGAGGAAGAGCTATTATTCATCTTAAAAATACATCTTACCAAATTTTCAGGTAACAAATTGACGTCATCTATGAGAAATTGAGCTAAAGACATTGATGAAAATGATACACGCACGAAGTACAAACCAAGAGCAAAATCATGATCACTGAAGAGAGCAACCGCCTCGAGGTGGGGCAACTGTGGGGGCTCTAACTTTTTAACAGATTACACGCCTCATCACTACAACGGTGGAGCAAAGCTATAAAGTGGGCTATGGTTTAGTCAAAAAGTACCCCGGAGGAGAGTATTCGAGAAATCGACCGACCTGAGCATGTAGCCACATCTCATCCTCCGGTCACTGAGGCTCCGTACCTTGAAGGGTAAATGGAAGAGCTGAGGAATGAGGCGGAAAAATGAAGAAAGGAATGGGAGTACCTTATGTCCCAAAGAAAGGCACCCATTTCACCCCATAAATAGTAGGCGAAGAACTTCCAGACAACTTATGACCTCCGAGTGTCGGGGAGTATGATGGAAGCATCGACCCTGAGGAGCACCTGGGCAGGTTTGAAAGCGATGCGATATTGCACTGTTACTCGGACCGTTGGAGATGTACCACCTTGGTAAAGTCGACCTATCAGTGGTTTAGTCAACTTGTGCCCGGCTCTATAACCTTTTTCAGAGAGTTCAGTTCTGTTTTCCTTCATCAGTTCACCAGCAATAAGCGGTACAAGAAGACTTCACTAAGTCTATTTGATATGAGGCAAATTGAATGTGAGCCCATTTGTGAGTATATCAGACGTATCAATGGCACAACATTCAATTTGAATTATTGGCTGCTCATCGAGGATGTCCCTAATAATGCGTATTGAATTACTCCCTTTCTTTAAATCTTAAATGACATGACCACCTGTATAATTACAGTTGCAAAATCGATAATTATTGTGAATCATAATTAAAATAAATGATTAAATACATTAACACGTAAAATCAATTATAAAAACAATTCATATTCAATTATCTTCCACCATTTGGAGCAAAAGGTAACACATTCTCTGCATCGATTATTATTTGTCCAATATCAGATCTTTGGCTACCAATTACGGAGTCGGACTTGAGATTCATGAACATGCCCACAACTAATATATTGCATTGACATCAGTAATACAAGTTTGATTGACAAGAAACATATTTTAATTATTACCACAAATAAACAAATTTTTTACATGTACGAGTTGCAATGCATCACCTATCATTGTTTTCCCTCTCTCTGATGAAGTGCACAACTCATGACACAAGTATACCAACACAGCACTATCTCAACTATAAGTACGAGCATAGTCAATATCCTCCAACTTCTGTAAATACAATAACCTAACAAAATTGTAGGATCGAGCGCTTACCGCTTTACCAATAACTATAGTTAAGGGTAATGGCGCAACATCAATCTTTTCAACCATACACTGGCACAAGCGCCACGTGTTCGACCGATCACAAAGCAGAGGCAATTGTTGAACCCCAACAATCCCTCCCCCAATAATTGCACTCTCTGCAACTCATGGGAATCGGACACGCGACCTTGGCTCTGATACCAATTGTAGGATCTAGCGCTTACCGCTTTACCAATAACTATAGTTAAGGGTAATGGCGCAACATCAATCTTTTCAACCATACACTGGCACAAGCGCCACGTGTTCGGCCGATCACAAAGCAGAGGCAATTGTTGAACCCCAACAAAAATTTCCTGATGAATCAGAGCACATAATTTCTCATAACATCAATAATGTGCAAGCTAGTTGTAAACTTTGCAACATCATATGGCGTACTATATCTATTAAGGAAATTGAGGACAAATGATTTTTCAAAGCAACTAATTCCAACCTCACACCTTTAACGTTTTTGATATCTGGTATGAATCCTAAATACATGTGGCAATATTCTTGCCACTCGGGTAGACTCTTATCATAATCTATCCAAGACACTACAATGGCATCTGCTGGCAATGCCCATATTACTGCAATGTCTTGCAGTGTGATAGAAGCCTCTCCCGATCTGAGACGAAATGTGTGTGTTGCATTGCGCCATCTCTTAACTAAAGTCGTGATCAGGTGCATGTCAAAGTCAATCTGACCACACATATATATACCATAAAATCCAATCACCTGCAACAAATTTACAATACGTATATCTATTGGACCCCATAAATAGTTATCTGGATTTCTCGCACGAAGTGTGCTATCCATAGCACCTACTCATACATCATCATATCAATGCGAAGACTGCAATGACAAAAGATGTGTGTCAACCGGGCCTGATTGTCTCATTTGATCTATCCTGAAATATAATCCAAAAAATACAACATTAATCTCCACATCCCCGCGGTCAGACAACAAGCAACCGCCGGAAAACGGCCATCCGCGGCTTTAAAAATAAAGTTTTTTGAATGTCATCGCAATCTGAGATGACGACCAATTTTTTTATTAATTGTCACAATTTAATTTGGCATCTCCAGTTAGTTTTATGATGCAAAAAATTGAGTTATTTCCGTTAAAATATTTTGATTAATATTTTAAATAGTTAAAAATGGGGGTACTTGCCCAAAAATCCTCACACTATATATCATTTTAATGTTCAACCCCTAATATTTATGTTTAAGGCATTCCCTCACTATGTGCAAAAAAAATATTTTAAACTCCCTACGTAATATAATTCCTATTATGCCCTTCTTGTCTTCCTCCAATTTCATTTCCTTCTTTCTTCTGCGTTGTCAATGGTTTCCCATGGAAATTAAATCTTATTCTTATTGTCACGATCGATTCCGGGGGTGGGTTGTCACTCCACACCCGAGTTCAACCAACTTGAGCTTCAATAGCTCGTGTTCTTGAATTCATGCACCGAGAGATTATATCGAGTTCGGTTACAAAACCGAGCGGAAGACACTCGACATAACCCGCTCTATAACCGATTAAACATTTGAAAGGCGTTTTAAAGATATGCAAGAAAGTAAATAAACAAGCATTTGTTTATGGAAGTTCGAAGGTGGTGTAATCCTTCTACGTCTCCCCTTCTTCCACCTCATGGAAGGATTCCACTAGAAGACTTTGATTTATACAATCCCGTTGTACAAACCCGATCCAGTTGGGAATGCCCCATCCAACTAGAACTCCTAGCAACTCAACTATGTATGTTCTTTAATGTCTCACATACAAAGACCTCTCATCGGTTGTGATAAATCATCAACCGTTACAATGGTATTCACTCTTCTATTAAGCTCTCAAATACAATGAATAGAGTGAATACAAAGGCACAAATGATCTCTAACTAGATCTGATACAGCAAGGTAAGAGGTGCCAAAGGTTTGAGGAGTGGTCTTCATTTAGCATCTTTTGTCTTTTAAGTTCCTCAAGTGGATCCCAAGTGGGTTTGCTTTGGAAGGCTTGGATTGATCTTCAATCAGCTGTTATTGAGCTTCCAAATCATGTATATATAGCCCCAAGTAATGATATATACGTTAGACACAAGAATATGCCCGTTGGAGAAGGTTCTGTACGATTCCCGAGCTTGCAACGGTCATATTCTGGTTTCTGGTCTATTTGTATTTCGGACCGGATTGGGCGGATCAGCTTGGGCAGATCAGTCTGGCCGGATCAGCATGGTAGATCAGTCTGGCAGATCAGCACGGGCATATATGTCTGGTCCAGATCAGCAAGGGCAGATCAGTCTGGTCCGGATCAGTCTGGACAATCAGCTTGATACAAAAACAGATTGATAAACTTGCTCTTCGATCTGTTGCTTGTAACTCTTGATTCTTTGATTTCTGGGCAAAGTGATCCACATAAAAGTTGTAGCCCTTTCTCTTAGCTTTCCACGGAATCAATAATCGCTAGATTTCGAGTTTGTATGAGAGAGTTATGCTCGAAATACGAGTCAATGCTCATGCTGTCTGTTTGCTGGATGCAGCAGCACATGGCGTGCCTTGCAGAAGCTTTTTGGCCATCTTAACGTCCGATTCAGTCTTTCACTTCCAAAGATGACTTGTAGATCTTTGTCTTAGCTTTCCAACCCATACTGAATCGTTCCGTTCCGATAAGCGAGCTCAGAGTTATGCCTACCAGACTGACAGGGACTTTGCTGTAACAGCTCGATCTTACAGGCGTCACATGGCGTGACTTGCAGAAGCTTTTTGGCCATCTTATCGTCCGATTCAATCTTTCACTTCAAAAGATGACTTGTAGATCTTTGTCGTAGCTTTCCAACCCATACTGAATCGTTCCGTTCCGATAAGCGAGCTGAGAGTTATGGCCACCAGACTGACAGTTGCTTGCTGAAACAGCTTGCTGTTTCTTCGCGGTTCAGCTCGATCTTGCAGGCGTCTTTTCTCCTTGATAACATTTGAACTAGCCGATCTGTTGTGAAATATGACTTTTAGTATTTTAAGTTGGCTGTTCAATCTCTTTGGAAGCACGCCATTTCGATATCCGAGCTATTAGATATGATCGAAACAATCCGCTCTGCCAGAATTCCAGTCTTGGTCCAGCTTGATATTTTCAAGCTACTTCTTTGTAATTCATCAAGCTCTTAATTATGATCTATGAACTGCACACTTGATGAAATATGTTAGCAACACAATAACAAGTTTTGTTAACATCAAAATCAAGATTATTCGGGTTTCCAAAACCCAACACTTATTTCTCCCAATAATCTTTTTCCCCAAATTTAGTTTTTGTTTAAAACAACATTTTAGGTCATTGCCTATTCTGAGATACATTCTCGTCCTCATTCTCCCTAGTAACCTTTGTTTTCCCCCAATTTAGAGTATTTGCCTATTTTCAGTCATCTTTGCTTTTAATTATGATATATTCGGGAAATGTATATTTCTCTCCAGTATTTGCACTCAAAAAGCCATTGATGTTACTTCTTCAATTGGTGGTCCTGTCTTCAGAGATTGATCTCTTCTTTTCCGGCGATCGATCGCTGGTTTACTTTCTTCCAACTTCATCTTCATATTTTCCTCGACTTATTCATTGTTGTTTCTCTCTCGAATCTATCCATCTTTTTATCCTCGTTTTCTTGTCCTTGTTCTGAATGGTAAGTGCTGGTATTATGTATCTAATCGCGAAATTTTTGTAGTCGCTCCTCTTATTGGCTTCAATAGTAAGGTTGCGACTTGACAATAATCCAAGTATCTTAGATATGCCAAAGTGTTGTTGGGTTGTCCTCTTATGAGTTTGAGTTTTCAAGAGTCGTATTATTATTATGTTAGTGTCATAAAAATATGAACATGTGTCTTTCGTCGATATTATATGCACACTTGTGGCCCTCCATCATAGCTTGTGTTAAAACTATAAAGTTATAGTAGTCTGTTATCTAACGCTAGCTAGTTCATGAATTTTATTTGAAAAGATTCTGTGACAATAATTGTTATTTCATTGAGTCTGTCTTGTTTGTGATGCACATTCTCTGTATGTTGTAGCTATTAGTTAATTATACAAATTTTTTTTGTGATAGCAAACATTTTTTTGTTGGAATGAATGAAGCAGCCTCCAGAGCGAATGATTGACTTTTGTACTGCTTGGATGTGGAACACATGACTTGCAATGGCATAAGAGTGAATCGAGCCAGGGCAACTGCTGTCTGACTCCAAATGATTGTACACTTCACCTCTCCGATTGGAACTCGGTGTCTTGTGGCTAAGAAATGCAAGTTTGTGTCGAATATAATTAACTATATATGTTTATCAATGTAAGAACACATGAATAAATTTCTCGGATCTTGTGAAATAACATAGTTATAATATGTGACACCCTTTACACGTAACACATACACATGAGGCATTCATCATAATATTTAATGGCAGCGGAACTTTATATCTCATAACATTCAATCAAGACATTTATCATAATATAATTTACAAGGCATATAGATATATGTATGCTACAAAAATTATCAAGGTTGTACCCTTCACAACCCAACCAAAAACCTATACAGTATACGCAAATGGTGAGCTGAGGGAGAAGGACTAGAGTCAACCAGCCGACCTTGGATCAATGACTTCGAAAATCTATCACGTACTAAATTGCACAAATTTCACATATATAAATCTTCATTTAAACCTACTAGGCCAATCATTATTTTAACTTTGTGTTGTGACGCTAGTATGACACGTAGATTTTATATTCAAGGTAAACAATCAAACTTTGGATTATATATTCGACTATTTTAACAACTTTTCATTATCTCTCAATTCTATTCAATATTATTACATCTATTCAATATATATAATTCAAAAATTAACCACTATATTAACCTATTATATATATATATAATATATTTTGTGGTACTATGTAAGCTAATTTGTGGTACTACATAAGCTAATTTATGGTACTATATTATGTGCTACTATATATACTAATTTGTGGTACTATATAAGTTAATTTGTGGTACTATACACGCTAATTAGTGGTACTATATATACTAATTTGTGGTACTAATAACCTAAATAACATAATTTATGGTAATATAGAACATAATTTTTGGTACTATATATACTAATTTGTGGTACTAAATAACATATTTTGTAGTACTATATCACATAATACGTTGTACTATATAAGTTAATTTGCGGTACAACAAAAGCTAATTTATGCTACTATATAATATACTATGTGCTACTAAATAGTTCAATTTGTGGTACTATAAAAGCTAATTTGTGGTATTCTATATACTAGTTTGTGGTACTAAATAACCTAATTTGCTACTAAATAACATAATTTGTGTGCTATAAAATATAATTTGTGGTACTATATATATTAATGTGTGGTACTAAATAACCTAATTTGGGGTACTATATAAGTTAATTTGTGGTCCTACATAAACTAATTTATGTGATTATATAACATAATATGTGGTACTATATATACTAATTTGTTGTATTATTTAAACTAATTTTTGGTGTTATATATACTTATTTGTGGTATTAAATAACCTAATTTGTGGTACTATAGAACATAATTTGTTGTACTATATATACTAATTTGTAGTACTAAATAACTTAATTTATGGTACTATATGACATAATATGTGGTACTATATAAGCTAACTTGTGGTGCTAAATAAGGAAATTTATGGTAATAAATAACCTAATTTGTAGTACTATATATACTAATTTATGGTACTAAATAATCTAATTTGTTGTACTATATAACATAATATGTGTTACTATAATATGCCATATATTTGTATCTAACTTGTGAAATAGATAGTTCACATCTGGCCTTATTTTATATCATTTTATCATATAATAAGTATATAATAATGATATATAAAATTTGGTATATTTACAAATACATTTGTATATAACTTGTAAAATAGTTAGTTCACACCTGACCTTACTTAGTATCACTTTATCATACATTTTGTATATAATAATGATATATATAATTTGATATGTTTACAAATATATTTACATATAACATGTCATAGATTTATATATAACATGTGGAATAGATAGTTCACACTTTAGCTTACTTAGTACCACATTATCATTGTTTAATATATGGTAGTGATGTATATAACTTGGTATATTTTCAAATAGATTTATATATTACGTGTCATAGACTTGTGATACTATATAAGCTAATCAGTGATTCTAAATATACTGATTTGTGGTACTAAAATTATATAATTTGTGGCACTATATAAGCTACTCTGCGGTATTATTTTACCGATTTGTGGTACCACATTATATGATTTGTCATACTATATAAGCTAATTTGTGATACTATATATATTGATATGTGGTACTAAATAACATATTTTTGGTTCTACATAATATGTGGTACTAAATAAGCTACTATGTGGTACGAAATAAGCTGATTTGTGATACCAAATTATATAATTTGTGGTACTATATAAGCGAATATGCGGTACTAAATATAATGATTTGTGGTACTAAATAACATATTTTTGGTACTAAATAATATACTGTGTGGTACTAATAAGCTAATATGTGGTATTAAATATACTGATTTGTGGTACTATATAAGCTACTATGTGGTACTAAACATACTGATTTGTGGTATCAAATTATATAATTTACAGTACTATTTAATCTAATATGTGGTACTAATTACACTGATTTGTGGTACTAAATAACATAATTTGTGGTACTATATAAGCTAATATATGGTACTAAATATACTGATTTGTGGTAACAAATTATACTGATTTGTGGTATTAAATACCATATTTTTGGTACTATATAAAATAATATGATATTATATAAGCTATTCTGTGACACTTAATATACTGATTTATGGTACCAAACTATATAATTTGTGGTACTAAAATTATACAATTTGTCTATATAAGCTACAAGTGTTACTAAATATAATGATTTGTGGTACTATATAAGCGAATATGTGGTACTAAATATAATGATTTGTGGTACTACATAACATGTTTTTGGTACTAAATAATAGAATTTGTGGTACTAATAAACTAATATGTTGTATTAAATTTACTGATTGTGGTATCATATAAGCTAATATGTGGTATTAAATATACTGATTTGTGGTACTAATTAACATATTTTTGGTACTAAATAATTTAATTTATGCTACTATAAAGTTATTCTAGTCAATAACACATTGAAGGGATGAATATTTTCTAAGATCGCATTGTAATGTTTATTTGTTAATCTCTCTTTGTTCGTGTACATGTGCATGCGTCGAGTGTAACTATTCTGTGAGATTAATTGTTAAAACAATAATAGCAAATAGACTATTGAGTAGAATAACATAAAACACAATTCAAGAACGAAAATGGCGATCTACATTTTCTTTTATAAATGTAATTTAGAACCAATTTCAACATAATAAAAAATACGCACGATCCCCTTTTGATAGTAGTAGATTAAGTAAACCGCTTGAGATGAGCTTGTATCACTGTTGTAAGGCTTCAACTTTCTTTTCCTTAGAAGTGATAAGCCTATTTGTAGCAGAGCACGTCCTAGGGATATAAGGATCCATGTTTTATCTCTCTTCGTCATGCATCTTGGTTGAATTTTCTAGCACACAAATAACTCACAGTGTTCAAAGCACCGGAATGATGTCGTGCAAACTGCACAGGGAACTTCATTTTGCATACCAAATAGGAATTGCAAAATCATTTATGGTTAGAACTAAAATTGGCAAGAAAAAATAAAGAATTAGTTTTTGTTTTATTTATTTACAAAAATCATGATTTTTCAGAAACTTGATAATGATTGTTTGATACAATCATTATCAAGTTTCTGAAAAATCATGATTTTTGTAAATAAATAACTTATTATTCGATCATAGTACGTGGACTCAATTCATGGGGACTCAATCATAGGAAAAAGGTGCATTTTCCGTCATTGGATTTGGCTCAAAAAATACTAGACATTGGTAAATCAATACTTAGGATCTGCAAAGAAACTATTGATAGAAGGCATGATTTTCGGAGTCTTGTTGCAAACGAACTTTTTAAGAGCATGTTCACCATACTTCTCCCATTCAGAAAAGTTACCAACACAACCCTGACTTCAGGGTTTATGGTGATGTTACGGACCAAATCCCGACGGCAAATCCAACAACGGCAAAGCAAGGGTATACCTTGGGCCTAATCCATCGCTTGAGGGTTGTGGAAGAAGCCATTCGTTGACGACGGAATGGAGTCCCTATTGTTGCGCAACTAATTATGTGAATGAATGGGTATTGTGAATGAAGAAATTGTTTGTGTACATAACGGCTATTTTAGTAATTTTCTATTAATAGGGAGTTAAAAGTAAAAGAATGTTTGAATTGTGGATTGATTCCACAAATGAATTTGGATTGGGACCGAAACCCAACTCAAATTTGGGGATGGAGATTTTATCCCAATTTGCCGTTAAAAACCCTAAAATTTTAGTAAAAAAAAATCGACCGAATATTTTGATGTTACAAAAGAGACATAAGAAATAATTTTTTCAACAAAATTGTGCCCACAAGTCCATACCCGGATTACACCTGCACATCACTGTGGTGTCTGAGGTGCTTAACGGTTCAGGGTGGTTACCCGAACCAGTTCAGAAACGGGGCAGCCCAGAACTAGTCCGTTTGCACCCATCTGTATTCCAGATCGGTGCGGTTCCATGGGTGTTGGGCAGCCCATAACTAGTCCGTTTGCACCCATCTGTATTCCGGATCGGTGCGGTTCCATGGGAACACCCATGGAACCGGAACCAATCGGGTTTGTGACCGGACTGATCTGGTTCCTGGTAGGGGTGCACCGGAACCGGTTCAATCTAGTGCGGTAGCACCCATAGTGGTGTCACGGCTATAGCTCATCTAACCATCATTTACATCCTATGCTATATAACAAATAAATGAAGCAAAAGATAAAGATCTAACACATCACCTGCAGCAATGCCAACCCAAACTACAAATATACAGCAACTTGAAACATTTCTATGTGCCTTGAAGCAAGTAAAATTAAGTTATAAATGAGACAAGTTTTGCCAACTTGAAGCTGTAAATTCCATCATAATCCACCCAAAAAGTATCGAATGGTCTATCCTAACGCAGCCTCAGGCTAGTAAGACGAGGAATATTCGAAAGCCAACATACACGGGCCACCAAACTTTCAACTTGCTTCCGCGATTGAAAAAGAATCAATGAATAAGTAACCTATGCTAAATGAGCTATACAAATAGAAACTGGACTCGTTCACAACTTGTAATCTTGATCTAAAAACTTCTCATATGATGTTCCTTGAAGTGTC
Organism: Haberlea rhodopensis; assembly: GCA_907163345.1. Lineage (NCBI taxonomy): Eukaryota > Viridiplantae > Streptophyta > Magnoliopsida > Lamiales > Gesneriaceae > Haberlea > Haberlea rhodopensis. Next base: position 303,624 of record CAJQUN010000494.1, read on the forward strand.
TTCTTGACATCCTCCCAGTTTGCGAATTGTGAAGATAAAGACCATATGTGGATCTTCACTTGTCGACTATGTAGGTTCATTCGCGGAACCCTCAAAAAATCTTGAACGTCCAACAATTTCTGGAAAAAGAAGATAACCAAAAGTTTGAGAACTCGAGTGGCAAAGAAAATGAAACGCAATCTTCTTGGACGTGGAGTGTTGAATATCTTACTTTTCGGTTTTTTATTATGTCCTCGTAGTAGAGGATGATATGCCGAGTGTTCTTGAAATATTCCAAGGCTTTGGTAACCAAATCTTCTAGTTGCTTCAGATTTGTTATAAGTGTCGTTGTATCGACTGTTGGTTTGTATTTAGCAAGTATTTCCGCCTGCACAATGAAGATGATAACTTCAGAGCCTGCATAAGAGCGAGAGATGATATTTGTATCCCATAGCTATTTATTTTTTTTAATTTTGTACTCTTTATAAAAAAAACTAAGTTTAGCCCTGTGGAAATTTTGGGTTCGCCCATACTAACAACTCTCTAAGATCAGGAACGAAAAAGCTCTTTCTTTGATATTTGCAAGAATGAAGAAAACAAGATAAAGAGTAGGGAGCAAGAGGACCTCCTCGTGTGAATGCACATGAGATTTGTGAGTCCCGTTCAGTAGTTTGGCATTTTGATCGTAAGAATTTGCGAGAACTGATATCATTCGGCGCAAGAGATTCCTTCTGAAAAGAAAAATTGCTGAAACTCCTTTAGCATTGAAGTAATTCACTATTTCTTCGTGATGTTGCATTAAGCCCTGGAAAAAGAAAGAAAAATCAAGAAACAAGACATAAGATCATATGAATTAGTAAGGTCTCTCTTGATTATCTTGTGGACAAATTGCAGGACGAATTATGATAGAAATATATATTTAATCATAGTAACACAATCCTTACTCACAAACTTGACATGCTAATGAAACATGAACACGTGCAGCCAAAGGAAAGGCCAAAACACATGTGACATCAAACGTGTGATAACTTATTTGACGACTCGAGCAAAGATGCGTAAACTAGAGATAAGCGATGTTACTTTATCTGTTTTCAAGAAATAATATCCCAGATAAGGTCTAGAAAGGATATAATTGCCTTTAGATGAAATATTTCAAATTATCTCCTTTATTCTCCCTCAATACACATTAAGACTTCAATTACAGAGCTGCTTCAGATTTGGCATTTCCTTTACTTATGTCACATGTAAAACATTTTAAAGGAACCCCAAGTATTCAGTGACCAAGTGTCCACAGCAAGGAAAAAAACATGCAAAGCAAACCCCAACATTATCGAACAAAAAAATAAATAAAGCATTCAATATTTTACCCATTAAACAAAATCTAGAAGTTTAAAATATTTAGGTTATACTGCACCTAGGAAAGATTTATGGAAGAAAATAAACAAAGAGATCACCCACAACAAGGCACAAGTAAATCAAGACGACATAAAAAAGTATTGCATGCAAACTTAAACGAAATTCCAACCATAATGCATCAACAATGAACTATTTGAACAAACTATCTTTCTTCTTTGGACAACACATACAATAATTATGTCGTTGATGAAATGTATTTACGCGGTTACACAGAGGCGGAAACAACAAAATTAAGGTGAGTGCTCATCAAAACACAGTTTTTATCCTTCAGGTTGGCATGTTCTACACAAAATTTGTGGGATTTGATTTCAAGTCCATAAACATGACATAAGAGCAGTACAGAAACCACAGACCACCTAAAAAAATATTGTTGCTAAAACAATTATGACTTCATAATCTGCTAAAGATCTCGAATCTTGATTATGTGAAGGTGGAATGCCAACTAGGTCAATGTAAGATGCAATGGTGTAATCAGTGGACAATTTCACATTCATATATGATGCACAAGATCATGTTTACCTGATTAAGCATCCATTTTAACCCAACAGCAGCCGTGCACTCATTCTTAGAGGCACTTGTGAACCAGTCTAAATTATAGGTTTTGTCCAAAGTATCCACGATAGTAGATATATTACTTCTCCGGACCTTAACTGAGAATATTTCCCCGTTAGAGCTTATGTTGATATGACTGTTCAATAATGTTTCGAACCATCCACTCCCAGACCTCTGTGTAGACAAAACTGCAAAATATCGTACTGGATTGCATGCACATTCTCCCCTAATAATCACCAAAAGCATTTCAGCATATTCAAATTAAACTTCAAAAGCATATTATTCAAGAAAAAAGTCCAGAATACAATCTTACCGGCTAAAAGACACTGGTTTGGGAAAATGCAGAAACGGTTTTTCCAAAGGTTCAATATTAGTCAATTCACATGGTCTGTCTACCACTTCAACGCTCGATAAACGTTCAAGCGATGGTCCCCCAATTTGCCTAAGACAGACCGAACATATATAAATGCCACATAGCATCACACAAATCAATACCACCATCCTCAATAATAGTGGATTTTTCTTTGGAGGTTTTATGATTAAGCTATCCTGAAACTAAAACAAATATCAGATTGTCAGGAAAGAAAGAATCAAATACCATATGAAATCAACTTTTAATAACTAATAATCCCTCTCCAGCAACAACACAACAACATACCAGCTGAATTGAGCTTCAAGTGTAATCAGGGGGCAAAAGAAATTTCAGGCAAAAAAGATTAGGGATCTCACCCCTATTCAATTTCAATTAAACAACATATATATAAGAACTATGCAGAATGGACAAGATTCTATCTGTTAATCTTAAAGAAATTCGATTAAATTTATGCAAGGCACTTGACAATCAGAGAGAATACCTATAAAAAGTAAAGAATGACAAAAATAAATTTTGTTGCTTCCATTTGATTATGGAGAATGAAAGAGTCCGAATGTATGCTAAAAACATAGAAAAAGAAAAACAATCTTTAATTTTCCATATACCCGGATCAAGAAAACACCAATGCTTAAAAAACAAAGCAATGCAAAAAGAAATTTTATCTAAATTCCATTAGGGCATTCCATATATCACCTCTTAAGAACAAATTAACCTTAAAAACAGCTAATTTATGAAAAGTACAAATTGTAGAAAAAAGGGTATACCATGGCGAAGAAACAGAGATCGTCCGCCATAACTTCCTTCCTCTTTTCTCAGCCAAGAAAAAGGGATCACAGATAGAAGTCTTCACCCTTTTCTCTCTTTACCTTTACTATTATTCGTCATACTCTGTCTTTTTCCATTTTTGCATATATCATTTACGTGCAACACCACCTGTGTCGATGGATAAAGGATGGAGAGATTATTCTCATGAAGAATAATACTATGGAGGTGCTTCAAAAGACCATTGCCACGCTCCTTTTTCCTTGTTAATTTCTAGATTTTCATTCGAATTTACGCCCCTTTCTTTAATGATGGCGCCGGCTCTCTCTCTCTAGACTCCTTCTTTCTCTCTCTTGTGGAGAATATATTAACAAAAACAGATATTTATAATCTAAAATACATAATGACAAAGTAATTTCCATTCTTGAAATCCATAACTTTTATAACTATACACAACAACAATTAAACATTTAGGGGGGTGTATTCAATGTAGACTTTTATTGACTTTTAATGACTTTTTTAAATGATTGACTTTTATGTAGTTGATAGACTTCTATTGACTTTTGTAGAATTCCATGGAGTTATAAAAAGATTTGTATAGAGTCTCGTAGACTTTTTCAATAGATTTCTATGGACTTTATCGACTTTTAATGACTTTTTAAATTATGAACTTTTATGAAATTGATAGATTTCTAATAACTTTTATAGAATTACACGGAATTATCAAAAGAATTTTATAGACTCTATAGTTTTATAACTTATAATTGATTTCTTTGAACTAACAATTGAACATAAATAATTTCTTCAACATATAATTGTTTTTACTATTAATGTAAACACATTTTACTTATTTAACAGTAAAAAATGTGAAAAATACATATTCAATTCTTTTGCATGGCAAATATTGAACAAATTTTTGGCATCTTCAAGATGACGACCTTGAAGATTCAGTTAATGTTGCTATATAATTGAAATATATAATAAAACGAAAGTTTTCTATTAAATAACATTTTATAAACTTAAAATATTTTTTGATGATAGTTGACTACTATAAAAATTCTTAAAACATACTTTTTAAATTAAGCATGATAATTTATATAGTTATAAATATCTTTTGTTACAAAAATATTTATCATAATTGTTTATAGATATAGACTCATACAATCGTTTTAAAAATCTATCATCTAATATACAATTGAGCACATTAACTTGCTATTTTATCAAAATACTTGTGTAAATATTATTATATTGGATAAAAAATAAGATGTAAAAAAACAATAATTGAAGAAAGAGCCGCACATTAGGAATTAAAGAAAGGGTGCATGTAGAAAACAGTGGAGGAAAAGCCAATGAGGAGGTGGTCGTGTCGGAAATGAAAATAGCAAAGAGTAAAGAGAGATGATGATAATTATGAATTAAAAGTCATTCCAAATCTTTACTATGAGTGGTGGAGAGTTTTTAACTTTTTTGGGATGTACATGGGGCATCAAAGTTTGTACCTAAAGATTTCAACAGAAGTCATTAAAAGTCTATGAGATTTTGGATACCTATAGACTTTTATAGAGTTGTAAAAATTCAAGTTTGAATACCACCTGACTTTTTAAAACTCTACGAAAGTCTGTCTTGAATACCATTAGACTTTTGTAGAGTATATAAAAGTCTGGATTGAATACCTCTAGACTTTTAAACTCCATAAAAGTCATTAAAAGTCAATAAAAGTCTATAACCAATACACCCCCCTTAATCTAAATAAATTGATAGATTATATAAACAATAATGAGAATCAAGTCGGGTAGGACACATACATCAATATTCTCCAATCTTCTACATATCATAATATAATCTTTAATTCCTTGAACTCTAAGTTTTTGTGTATAACTTCGAGTCATGTCTTCTTCGATTGTTCTATCGTTCTCGTGAATCGGTGAAGTATTTTTTTATTTTTAAAATAATATAATACTCACGTGTTCAACAAAAGAATTGAATAAGTATACATTATATTACGTAATTCGTATAAAATTGCTACAAATTTTGTTCATAAATATAATTATACAAATAACAAAATAAACTGATTCATGTATGGCTTTTTTTTTGCACCCAATTGTTATTATTTTATATAATGTTGTTAGTGTTAAATATTTTGATAATTAAGCTTTAAAATATATCAAGAAATTAGACCTATAACTTTAATCATAAAGTAGCGGTGGGAACCAGTTGTATAATATTCTTGGAAGTTGGGACTTGAGAGAGAGTGTGAAGTTAAAAATTTGCCCTGATATTCTGTGGGTTATGCAAAAAAAAAAAATTTCTTAAAAGGGTTGAAGAATTATGGATTCTCCCTCCGATTCTGAGGTATAACTTTCTCGTCTCTCTCGTTATCAAATTGATCATGTTATATAATGGGTTTTGACTTTTAAGTGATTTGCAGGCGTCAGGTGAGAGGATGAGGCGATTGAGTAGAAAAAGAGTGTATTTAGATGAAGATGAAGATATGGGTTTCAACCACAACAAGAAGAAGGTAGTTCGAGTGAATCACCTACTCCCCCTTTATTAAAAAAAATATAAATACTATACCCTAAATTTTCACACCCCATTTCTTCGTTTTCAGAAAAAAGAATTACTTTTCTTTGTCGACCTCTTCTTTAACCTACGTGGCAAATGATTCTCTGATCCATTTTTTTGGCCAAATTTATTGTATTATTTACTCTTTAGGGTCTGTTGACTTATCGTTTTCACTTGATTGTTTAATGGGTTTGTGTTTAAGAAGAGAGGAAAAATCAGGGGGGCTTTTATATTTTCTTCTCAGTTTATTTGATGCGTGGAAATCATTAATTGATATTGTGTGATTATTGCCCTCTCTTTTATTTATTTATTGAATAGATGTGTATGTGATAGTGTGTGTGAATTTTTACTCATCAATGCTGATGAAATTGGAAGAGTGGGTGCCTGAAAATTGCGTAAATATTTTGGTATTTTGCTAAAGTATGGCTTTTTTGTTTTGTGCCATGATCAAATTTCTGTTTCTTGAGTATGCACTTTGGTTGATTTTAGTTAATGTGTTTATTAGGGCTAGAACAAGATCTTCTTTTGCCTTGATATCTCTATGTTCTTGCCATTTTACTGTGTGGGAGCCCAGATCTTCCGAATTTCTTGAAAATTTGAAGTTTGATAATAGAAACATCATGTTATTTCCAGTTTTTTTTTTTTTCAAAAAAAACTTAACCATTAAACAAAGGAACAAAAATAAGATAAATAATCAAATAAAAAATAAACTATAGATACAATGAAGATGGAAGATTCTTTAGCAAACAGATAATAATGAAGAATATGCAAAAATTATTAGAAGAAACAAGACCGTGAAAAACAGGGGAAGACGCCAAACAACGAGGGAGAATTATGATTTTGGAAAATTAGTCTAATTGGGGTTGAGTAGCCCATACTGGCAATTTTGATATAAATTAAATCAGAATATGAAATGAAGGTTAATTGACAAAATAAAGAGGTCAGAAGTAGTGGAGGAGGGTTGTTTTTCAAATTGTCCCAAATATTTGCCATGATATTTTGTGGGTTACAAAAACAAAAGTTTCTTAAAAGGGTTGAAGAATTATGGATTCTCCCTCTGATTCTGAGGTCTATTTGTCTCGTCTCTCTCGTTGCCAAATGGATCATGTGATATAATGGGTTTTGAATTTTAAGTGATTTGCAGGAGGCAGGTGAGAGGATGAGGCGATTTATTAGAATAAGGCGATCGAGTAGAAAAAGAGTGTATGAAGATGAAGATAAAGATATGGGTTCCAACCACAACAAGAAGGTAAAATTATTATTTTATTTTTTATATGGGAATGGGACCTTGGTCTTTTTCATCAAACCTTATGAATGTTCTGTGATAGATGCTTCAACTATAGTTTTTTCATGACGCCTAATGAATACTCACTTACTGTTGTCTCAAATCTCGTTATACTTTTTCCTGCTCGCATTTCGTTATACTTTTTCCTGCTCGCATTTCGTTTTATTCGACTATTTCTTGAAGGGGTGTCATTTCCCCCTAGGCGCTTCATGTAACTTTGGGATTACTAATAGACATGATTTGCTGGAACGGCTGTTCAGATGCTGGAATGTCGCATGTCACATCAAAGTTTCGAGCCTTACACGACGATGCCTTGCTACCATGTTTTTTGACAGATCATGTCTGCGGCATCGAGGATTGTTGTAGCCTGTCGGGCATGGTTTGCAAAAATGGTTCCGAAACAAGAACGGCAACTGCCACGGTAAAGTTACAGGCTAAAATAGATGTGTAACTATAATGCCGATTTCGTGGCTGTCGCGGATCAGAACGGCGATTCACGGTCGTTGCGGAACATTTTGTTAATATTTTTCAATTTTTACCCATTTTTTGATTTTTTTCATTAAAAATTTATCCAAGTTCTCTAATTATTATTATTTATTTAAAAAAACTCCGCGACAATTCCACGAAATGTCAATGGAACTGGAACAGCAACCTCCTCGACGCCCTGCGCTACCGTGTCCATGAACCATGATGTTCGCCATCGCGTAGTCTTTTTTTAATGTCTGTAACAACGTTTTTTAATCGAGCACGGTGATTTCTTGTTGCCATCGAAGAGTATCGGCCTTTGTGGAATGATTACTTTGTTTTGTTGGTATTTTTTTTCAAGTTCACTGATTTTTTTTTTTTTAAAAATCCTACAAAAATCCTCGGAGGTCTCTTCAATGTGTTTTGAAATGTCAATGGAAGTGGAAGTAGCCTTTGTGATGCCCTCTACCACGGTGCCGACAAACCATGCTAATAAACTTGAGAGCGGTCTCCCAACTGAAAGATATTTAGATTTGAACTATCCCTCATGCGTATATAGCCTGATTTTGTAACTATGATTCAGTCCTTCATTGAGAATTGATGTGATCCATGTTCACATATAGTTGTATTAAGCTACATACATCAAATAACATCAGGTGAGTAAAAATATTGATGTGATCCATGTTCACGTATAGTTGTTCAGACTGGGCCTAGTGGGCATCGGCTTCTCAAGGGGCAGGATCTTTTATGTCCCACGACTCTTCTAGTATTTGTGTATTGGCTAACAAACTTAGGAGGTTTGCCACCTAGAAAGTTAGTTTTGGCTGCTTGAGATCCAGACGAACATGCCCTGATACCCTGGGCACAACTTGCATTCGAAGACTTGATGGTTAACGAGATTCTGCAACTTACACTCTTGAAGGAAATGATGTGGTCGGGGGTTTGGTTGGATTAATTTGATGCTACAGCGAGAATTGAATCTTTGGTTTAATAATTTTCCTTTTTGTGTGGATAAATTCCAATATTCCATATTGATTAAGAGAGTGGTTGTGCATGAGATAGGCTACCTAAAAATTTATAGAATATCTTAGGTTAGTGGTGAACCGCACTGATGAGTGACTTAATTTTTTATTTTTTTTTACAAAAATTTATGTATAATATTAGAAGATTATTTCTGCGATTTTGCCTGCTCACCCCTCTCGCCTCTACTCTAACTGTCACTGTCTCTGTTTAGAGATGGAAGCAATAAATGAAGCTGTATCTTCTGGGAGTTCTCCATATGTGTGTTTTAATGGCGTGTATATTATTTTTATTTTCAATTATTTTTGCTTGGTTTATGGTCTATATTATGCTATATAGTTGGTGTAGCTGGACGATTTTCATCATGTTACCCCATTATCTTCTCTGATTCTCTGTTGCCAATGCAAGGATCATCTAATACAATATTTTCTAAAGCAGGAAAAAACTGGAAATTTGAGTAGGCCTGTGATGTGGTAAGTGCTGAATCCTATGATAAATTTGAATTTTAGCTTCTCTCAAAGAACAAGATTAAGCAGTTGCGGAGGCGGAGGAGAGCTGTTAGAAGCGGTCATCCCATCCCTTTTAAGTTTTTATAATCCTATATATTCTTAGATCCACCCCCACCCCACCCCACCCCTCACCCCCACCCCCTCCAACCCATAAATTTTTCGAGTTTTAATTTTGCACCGGTACACAAACTTCTGGATTTGCTTGGATCAGGAGTTACTTTTTATTACCAGTTTTATTTTCTTATGGCAACCTCTATCCAATCTTATAGTAAGGGAGAAAGGAACTCGACTAGTTGTATATGTGCGTTGACACGAGCTCAAGGTGTTCAAACAAAATTATCTCCACAATTCCCAAGTTGTGTAAAGCTTGTAACTCAATTACAGGTCCCTGGTGGTAAAGAACAATATCTGGTAAATCTAAGTTTTGTAACATATGATTTACTCGAAGTTTATGCAACAGTTATGATTGTGGAGTTATTGTTCTTTGACAACAGAATTTAACAAGGAGATTTTGCCACAAACATTTACCGATGGACAATGTCACTGTCGTATTTGTGGATGAAAATGAAAAGGAATTCAGTACGGGGTACAGGTTTATTAATTGTAGATTCCGTATTGGATGGAGAGGTTTCTCTATTGCTAACAGATTATTCAAGGGAGATGCCTTAGTTTTCCATCTGATTGGGCATTGCAAGTTTAAGGTCATCTTTCTGCGTTGCCTTTTTAACTTCATTTTATTTTTAAAATAGTGGATGTTGATATATGTTAAAAACTATAAAGATCTTGTTGTTTTGTATGTGAAGGTATACATTGTGAGAGCATGCGTGCCGACGAAAGTAGACGGGGCTATTCAAAATCCGAGTATAGATGTTCCCGTTGAGACTGGTATGCCTATTCATCTGATAATATATTCTAAATCATTTGCAAATTGTCAAAGATTATTATCATGATTTGCTCCTCCAAAATAATGTCAAAGAAAATGGTGATCAAATGGCGGAAGGTGGAAGAAGTGTTATGGCCGTAAAGGAAGAATGTCTGGATTATTTATCTGAGGATAGCCACCTAGAGAACATTCCACAAAGAACAAAATCTGATCGTACGCCTGACCCAGATCGATGTGAAAGTGATAATTTATGCTCTGATGCCATTGGAGGCATCGGGTTTTCAGCATCTGCAGTCAAATTTCAAGATGTGAAAAGATTCGAGGATTTCAAGATTTATGTGGATGGTCGAATTATTGACTTGGAATTACATTTACATGCTAAAGTGAAGTATTACGAGCTCTGCTGCAGCCAAAAAATGTTTCTTCATGACCGTCTTATAACTGGCCTTGGCAGTAAGCTAGTCATCGGAATGATCTCCGAAATGTCAGATATCACAGATGCTATCAAATCTACGAGTCTCACTGCCTCTCTTCGTAATTTGGAAACTTGGGACAAAACTCTTAAAGCTTTCGAAGACTTAGGCATGAGTGTGGGGTTTCTACGTACTCGGATAGATAAGTTGGTCAAAATTTCACGCGAATACCATACTATTAATCAATCAAAAGATGCAAAATTTGCACAAGTTGAAGCGAAGAAATCAACCTTGGATATGTCTCAAAAAAGCATAGCGATCCTTAAAGAATCGATAAAAAGTCTGGAGGCCGAGATACATGGCATCGAAGGGAAAAATGAAGAGCTTGGCTTTGACTTTAAGGAAATTGCTGCTGCTTCATGGTAAAAAGAGCTTTCTTTTACGGGAGAAATTTTACATGATAATGTTTTCGACTGACCTCGAATGGCTGTTGATCTCTTAGAATTAGTATAACACCTAAGAGGCAGCAGCTATGTTAGCTGTATTCAAATGCAAGCATACATTATTTTGCCTTTGATATCTTGTGGATACTGATTCGTGGGAAAAATTATTGTATGAATCGCAGTAAGAATTTATTTATCAATCTTGATGATCTTATAAAACAGATGTGTAGTTTTTTATGGAATATCGCCGATTTCGCAAAACATCGTTTTTGCTGCCATCGTTGTCGTCACGGAATTTTTTTAAAATTTTCTAGTTTATTTTTATTATATTCCATTACAGATTTGCACAAAATTTTCCAAATTATCTTCTTATTTTCTATTTAAAAAATTCCGTCAAATGATTCCAAAACCCTTAAAAATGATCGCAGAATTCTTGGGGTCAAATTGACCAACTATTTGTGAAAATGCTTATATGTAAATGTGAGTTTCATCTATTAACAAATTTAATATAATTGATCTAAAACGTATTTTGGTTTATTAATATTTTATCTAAAATATTATGTGTTTTAATATTAAATTAATGTATAAGTGGATCCAAACCGAGTATATACAAGTATTCACTATCAATGATCCTATAAACTTTATGGGTTTATTTCTAATTTAATTGAACAGTCAGTTCCAAATGATAGATCTCAATGTCATGTTTTACAATTTAGATTTCGAAAATATCAATATGTTTAATTCAAATTTGGTGTAGTTGATTTTAAAGATTGTGTGTCTAAAAATAATAATAGTAAATTTAAAATCAATATATGACCTATTTTTAAAAAAAAAAAATTGAAATATAACACTATCTAGACCGATTATTCTCTTTCGCATAATATATTGCTAATTAAAAGATTCATTTGCATGAAAGTGCTCTTTCCTCTTTTTTACCATCTTCATTTTTTTTTTAAATGTAATTCTAAAACAAAGGCATCGATACTCAACAATTGAGAGTCAATTGTAGGCTATCCGACGTGGTTATTTTGGTGATATCTCTAAGAAGTAGCGATTTTTTAGTGATGGACCACAAGTTTGATTTTACGGAGCAAAACATATTAATTTTGCTTTTGGGATTGTATGGCAATAACTCTATTAAAAGGGGGGATAGCATTGAGGTACAATGTTGATAAACATATTGCAAATAAGTTTGGGAAAAAAAATGTTTGCATCAAAATATAGGCAGGTGAAACTTTATTCACGTACACTTTTTGAACTTTTTTTTTTATTTAAATCTTTTTTGTTTACTAAAATACCTATAATCTCATCTCTAAACTAAGTAGGGTTCAAACCCATGAAATATACATATCATCTCACCTCACGCTCTTTCCTCTCCACCTCCACCACTTCCCAGCCCGTCGTCACCGTCTTCACCAGCTGCCGCCACCGTCTACACCAGCAGCACAATCTTTGTGCTGCGCCCCAGTGCTGCTGTTTGTGAAAAATAGTTAGGCGTTGTTGCTTCTGAAATTTTGGTAACAAAAATCGGACGAAGATTCCCACGGGATTCAGCAGATTCTTGTGGGATTTGTAGTGCGCCCCGAAGAAGGGCACTCTTTTCTCCCCGAAAATAGTATGGGAGGAGCTCCCAAACAACATTCGACCCCCGAATGCTGGGGAGTATGACAGAAGCACGGATCCGTAGGAACACCTGGGCAGATTTGAGAACGCTGCCATGTTACATTGCTACTCGGATCGTCTGAAATGCAAAGTTTCCCTCGCCACCTTGGTGAAGTCAGCCCAACAATATTTTAATCAACTTAAACCTTCTTCCATAACCTCATTCTCAGAGTTCAGCTCGATTTTCCTTCACCAGTTCACCAACAGTAAGCGGTACAAGAAGACCTCGTTAAGTCTGTTTGAGATGAGACAAGTAGATGGCGAGCCCCTTCGAGAGTATATTCGGCGCTTCAATGTCGCTAGCCTGGAGGTGTCTGCTTGCCCATCAGAAATTTTGATCAGCGCATTCACCCAGGGCCTGAGGGCAGGGGAGTTTTTTCGGTCCTTGGTCAAGAGACCCCCCATCACGTATGATGATTTACTAACGCGAGCTAAGAAGTATATCAACATTGAGGAAGCTCAGGGAATGAGAAGAAAGGAATGTGAGAAAGTTTGTGACAAGCAGTTTAGGCTTGCGGAAAAAAGGCCCGCGGAAGACGCAAGACGCGGGCATTTCTCCCACTTTACACCTCTAAAGATCGCTAAGGATGAGAGTCCGAGTTTGCGAAGAGCAAACCCCTCAAAAATCACCTCGAACCGAGGACGGCCTGAGCAGGGTGTCCGCGGAGAAATACTGTGATTTCCATCAAGGACCTGGGCACGACACACAAAAGTGCCGTCACTTGGATCGAGAACTCGAGCCAACCCCGCAAAATGGTCCCCAGTTTAGGCAGACAACGCCTCGGCCGAGCGCACCTTCCGGGAACCTTTCACCGGGAAGGGGCCGAGGTGCGTATCGAGGAAGGGGTAGAGGTGGACGTGCTAATTTATGTGCCCCTTTCCAAGGTCGGGGACGAGGCCGTGGACCGATAAGGGGCCGGTGGAGCAGGAGCCACCTAGGAACAACTCTCCACCCCGAGGTTTAATCAACATGATCTCCGGGAGAGCTACTGATGGTTTGTAGGCTATTTTATTAATTCAAAAGTTTACTAAGTATGCACATAAAGGATAACGTCGATGGTTCCTTAGGCTGCTGTGCCTTGCAACATTTTCTTACAAAAAAAGAAAAATTAATTTATAATTATCCGGGATTGAGAACTAAAGAGCATTTGTATGTTGTAAGACCTTCCACTACGGTCACTGAAGGTATTGCTGACACTTTATTTGCTTTAAGCATGTTAACTTTTTTCTTCCTTCTTTGATTATAGTGGTTTTCTTGGTTGTACAGCACTGGAGACTCTTGTTGAGAAAAGAATTACTGGATTTCCTGTGATTGATGATGACTGGAAATTGGTAACGTTATTTTTTTGATACATATGCATAAATTGTTCACGCAACATTTCCATTCTTCATATGCATCAAATACCGTAAGCTATCAGAAACGGACATCTTTTGCTTTGTAAATGCTGGTTTGGGTGGATTTTATATTAGAAGTAGTGGTTGAAGGTTTTTATTGAAGTTTTAAATTGTGAGTTTTAGTAGTGAATGTTTTCTTACCAGAGTCTGTCAATTCTCTTACACTTCTTTCACGGGTTGTTTCGATTAGTTTAAATAAGGATTTTCTGATAACTCAAGTTGGCCAATTCAACGGTGTTTGTTGCAGGTCGGTGTGGTTTCTGATTATGATTTGTTGGCACTTGACTCCATTTCAGGTATCATTGTAGTTTGAGTTTTAGCTAACTTATCTAGAATTCTAAGGGATGTGGTCATGGGGAGGTTTTCTAGATGACCAAATTATATATACATTTTGAAAACAGGGGATGAAGTGTGTAGCATAGAGGGATTATTCAACGGTGCAATAGTTGCACAATTCCCTGCCCCTATATATATGTGTTCAAAATTGACATAGAAGAAAGAAATACAGTACATGTAACCAAATACAGGCTCAAATAAAGAACACCTATATTCTTTTTTCTTCTATTTGGTAGAAAGTGGATTGGTCTTTTTTGCAAGTTCATTACTTACATAAGCTATGATATCTAATTATGCCATATTCTCTTCTGCAACTAGGTGGTGGTCAACAAGAAACAAATATGTTTCCAGATGTTGACAGTACCTGGAAAGTACGTGCAACTCATATTGTTTGAGATCTGTGCATTATATTATTGGGGAGCACCACGTTCTTGTCTTGTAGATACTCACAAAACATGAGCTTTCTGCTCAAGATGCTGAAAGTGTTTACCATTATCTACGCTTTGTTTTCATTCTTATAATATTATAAAATGTGAAAAGTAGTTTTTAATGGGTGATGTTCATGATATGCCAATAAAAAATTACTTTGAGACTCTACAGGATAAAAGAATTAGCAGAGTGTTCAAGTAAATCATATTTAATTGGTCAAATGTTTTTCAAAGCAAATTAGATGAGAGTTCTTCTGTCATTGATTCATTAGAGCTCAAAACTGCAGTCAATGAACTTGCTGATTCTTCCTACATAATATTTTTTTTGGATTTTGAGGTGTCATGTGATCTTGCAAGCCACGTGTTTTATGACTGGCCGTTTCATGTTCTTTGAATTATACATCCTATGTACTTCTACTATAGTCAACTAACTAGATATGCTGGAGAACGTTGCGAGAATGAACTTGAGCGGTCCCAATAAAACTGTGTTGTGAGCATCTCTAAGCTGATTGTTTGGGATATCCTCATCAGTTTCTAATTCTTCATATCATTGCAGACATTCAATGAAATTCAGAAGCTACTCGGTAAAACTAATGGGAAGGTTGTTGGAGACGTTATGACTCCCACACCCCTTTCTGTGCGTGAAAACACGAATCTTGAGGATGCTGCGAGGTATTTTCTGTTCTTGCATCTTTTTATTCATTTAAACTCAAAAATTTATATCGAGGATAATTTCTGGTTCATCCACCTTGGACATAAAATCTATTACAAATCACTATATGTGAGTCTCTCGTCCATTTTAAGATTGACAGTACATAAACAAATACTCCCATTGATATGGATTTGAAATTTAAAACAAGAATAAAAGAGAAATAGTTGAATTTTGGGTGACTAAAAAAAAGCTCTTGAATTTGGTGAATTTAACCTTAAAAAAGATCCTTAAATCATTTTACTTCAATAGAAAATTGTTTTTCAACACACATCTATTATGACACGAATTCTGGAATTTTGCCTTAGAAGCCAACTGTAATAGTCAATGATAGGTCACCTCCCCTTATTTTCCCCGTCATCTTATTTTTAAGAGTAAGAGATACTTGGAGACAGAGTGGCGTTACATAGTATATTTAGTTGTTTGTACCGTCAATGTTAACTGGAGGAATTTTCTTGCACTTTTTAGGTTACTGCTTAAAACAAAGTACCGTCGGCTAACAGTTGTAGATAGCGAAGGGAAGCTGGTGAGTGAACTTATTCCACTTTCATCTGTTCATTTTACATTTATCAGCATTGCTGAATTCTTACAATATTTCATTTTTTTCCTTCTGAGAACACAATATTCAATTTTCAATATGATAGGTTGGGATTATTACTCGAGGCAATGTTGTTCGAGCTGCCCTTCAGATTAAGCAGGATAATGAGAAAACGTGAGGATTCCCTTCCGTTTGTATCCATCATCGGTATATAAAATATAAGCCAGAATTTCCATTATTGGATTGGATTCACAAGATCTGACAGAGTGGGAAGGATTGAGAGCAATTATTACTGGCAATATTTGTGGCCCTTTTGAGGCAATCACAGCGTATGGGGTCAAGCAAGGTATTGAAGATGCTTCATCATTCATGTGTGGCTTCTCCTGTAAATTTTATATTTCTTTGCTATAGTTAGAATCTAGTATCCCATTTGAGACTGAAGATTAGTACTAAAGTTTGTTTGCATTTGAAGTTATTTTTCGTGGACTTAATTTGAACGAAAAGGTAGCGGTTTCTATGCATAGTAATAATGAGGAGTTGAATTTTAGAAATGAATTTGAAAAGTAAAATGTGTGTGATTTTGTTTTAGATAAGTGAATTATTATCATATATGTCGAAATATGTTAGGAACAATAAATTTTTGCTGCAAAAACAGAAGAAAATCGCGA
Source organism: Haberlea rhodopensis (assembly GCA_907163345.1). NCBI lineage: Eukaryota > Viridiplantae > Streptophyta > Magnoliopsida > Lamiales > Gesneriaceae > Haberlea > Haberlea rhodopensis. The sequence continues at coordinate 320,022 of CAJQUN010000494.1, forward strand.
ACTAGAACACAAAGGAATAAAACTTGTATTTAAGATTGGATAAAAAGAAAATTACAAAGGACATTCTCAGCCTACTCTTACTTCAGAAAGGAATGGAATCCTCCCGGCCTAAGCTCACGCTTGCACTCACAAACTTAGGTAAAATTATGGTCCATCTTTTCTCTCCCTCCCCTGTACTATATATTCTGTCATGCTCATGCATGACTAACCCCCTCATCCATTTTCACGAGTCTTTCTTCTCTCTCCTAGTTCCCTCCTTTGGGCCCTGGTAATTGGCCCATCTAATTCTTGACTGGTCTGGCTAGATTTTGGTATATAACAATACCACCCCCTCAATTACAGTCTTGTCCTCAAGACTAAAGTTAGGAGTTTCTTTTTCTATGGCTTGGGCATCCTTAATAACCCCGGTGACTTCTCTTCCTATATCCCATTGTTTGTTAGTATCTGGTACTTCACCAATTAGGATAATAGGGATAAACATTGTGCTTCACCCCAATCGAGTATAATTGTTTAACCACAACCTCAACCAAGAAAGCTGAAGGATAGAGCCCCAGTGTTTGTAGCTTGTAGTTTATAAGTATATTCGATGGACTGTGATCTTGAAGAACCTTCACCCTTGCGGCTAATTTCGGGGCAGTAACACCATAGCCACTGGGCCGCTAACAATGTTGGGTCATCAACGGACTGGAAATATATGTTGAAGCTTTCCGCCACTGTCTCGATTGGCTTTTCTCGTCTTGCCTCCAACTTCTGCAGAGATTGTTGCAAAAAGTCCATCTCATAGTAGGTTGGTGATCGACTTTGGGTTTGACGATTTGCTTCCTCCTTACACATCAACTTACTCTCCCTCATTTCTCTTACTCTTCTTCACTTCTCCTCTCATAGTAGCCTTCACCTTATTCCCATCCCCAAATCGCTGCGTCATTTCTTGGGTTAGTTGCTCCCATGCATGGGCAGATCTATTAAGGGGCAAGTGCCCCCCTTGCCCCAAAAAAATAATTTTTTTTACCTTAAAAAAATATTTTAAAAAAAAATATTGCAATTTTACCCTAAAAAATTATAAATTGTCCCTTAAACATTACATTTTGCCCCATCTTAAAATTATATTTTGACCTCTAATTTTTTTTTTGGCCTAACTTGTTTATTTTAAATTTTTTTGCCCCCCCTTCCTAAAAATCCTGCATCCGCCACTGCTCCCATGTATACACGCAACACATACATACTTATATATATTTGTATATGTTATATTTAATTTAAAAAATAGAAGTGATTTTTTATAAGATTTTTAATAATCAATTAGAATGATTATTTGAAAATTATTATTTTTAGATTTATGATTTTTATAATAATATCTTTATGTTCGGAGTGATATATTTGGTTTGTAAACTTATTCCCAAGTATTCCGTCACACCTATTCAATCCAAAGGGACAATCATTTCAATACTAACTAAAAGCCATAGTTGACTTCCAAGTGAACTCTAAGCCAGTCAATTTGACATATTACAATATGGAAAGATAACTGTGATAATTTATTTAGCTTATCTCATTGATTTCATATCATATAGTAACAAAACAAGTATCGGATTTGTCTTTGTTACACTGGATGTATTGTTAGTGCACCAAAAAACATACAAAAATATATATACATATATGCATGTGTCTAGGTGTACCAACACACCCGAGGCATCAAAAACAAACCCACAAAATATTTGAAAAGTGTAGATTTGAATTTTCCGCTAAAATATATTATTTATGTTCGGGTAAAAAAATTAACTGTGTATTTCGAATTTCTTTTTTTTTTCAAATAAACATTTTTTTGCATTTTGAAAGGATTTGAAATATCAATATGCTATATCATTTCAAATCTATAAATTTTAAATGTATAGTTTTCAAATCATTTCCTCCAAATTCAATTACTTTTATACACATATAATATAAAAATAAAATATATTATATAAATACAACACATGATATCCATGTATTGGATTACATACACTGTACCACAATAGGTACTCTAGACGGCTAATTCTTACCTCACTTCTTCTTTCAATTCCTTTCGATATAGACCTTCAGATGAATCGATTAAACGCGTATAGTTGGAAAATATTATTGTCAGAGCATTAATATTGTTGTCATGACGATTTTCATTCATTTAATATGAAATTACTCTTGCAGCATAATAAAATGATCTGATAATAGCATAATTTTATCACTTTGGCAACGTATTTTTTAAAGATCGAATTAATTAATTAATTGATTAATTTTAGTAATAAACAATTATAAGGACGTAAGTAATGTAACCATTTTCAAAATTTGAATAATAACTGTACACAAAATGTTTAGTTAATAAATCTTAAAATTGTGTTGACACAACTAGCTCAAATAAATTTACGAGCATTTTTCCTACAAGCTTAATTTAATTATTTTTCTTAATCACGATTTTATTGGATTGGTTTTTTGGGTATGAATTTTTTTTTTGTCATATGATAATTGGTAACTCCTCCAAAAAATAATTACTGAAACAGTTGATTTTTTTTATAAAAAAAAGAAAAGAAACATAGTGTCAATATTATTTTTGAAGAAAAATATTAATTTTGATTATTTGGGAATTTGTCAAAATTACTCTGTTGGGTTTCTATAACATACAAACTCTTTTTTAAATATCTTAAAATTTAAATCATAAGTATTATACTAATAAAATAAAAAATATAAAATTGCCAACTAAATAATATTATTAACGTTACTAACAGAGAAAAATCCAATTTATTGGAACTATAACAAACCTTTAGTATAAATAATATCTCTTACTATTGACAACACCGGATGGTTGTCATCATTATTCAACAATGGGCTGCTCAAATTCGAGCCCTAGTTGTAATACTCCCCACCCCTCGATAAAATTAACTATCTCTTACTATTTAATAAAGCGAGAATGCCTTATAAAATTCACTTTTGATATATTTTAAGTGGCCTTTCAAAATTAACCCTAAAGATAAAACATATGAAAAAATAAGTATCATAATTTCCACACTTTATAAACTTCCTAATTGTCATTAATTTTTTTACAACTTACTAAAATTTTATTCTTAAAACAAAACTTTAAAAAATAATATTAAAATATATATATTTGATTAGGCAGAACACTTTTATTGGGTTATTTAAAAAAATAACCCACATTAAAAAAACATTTAACAAAATAACCTAAAATATAAAAAACCTTAATTTTTTTGACCCAAAACGCCAACCGAGTTGGCGTGTTCAGGGGTCCCGCCAACTGAGTTGGCGTGACCAACTTTGCTCTTTTATTTTTTTATATAAAAGTTGGACACGCCAACTTTTTTTTTTTATTTTTTTAAATATATAAAACATAATTTCAAATAAAAAATATATATAATAAAAATATGTCCTGATAGACGATGTTTTTACAATTTACCTGATAAGATGTGACATATTTTTATTATAAATTGTTTGTTTTTTTATTAGAAAAAAACTAAGATGGACATGCCAACTTGAGAAGTGATTTTAAAGAATAAAAGTATGTTTGGTAATATATTTTTGAAGGAACAATTTATATTAACTTACAAAATCATGTACATTTTTGGTTTTGTGTAAAATTATCAAATTATATTTGAGTTGATATATTTTCTGGACAATGATAAGGTGAGACATATTTTTATTTTATATATATTTTATTTTAAATTATGTTTTATATATTTAAAAAATAAAAAAAAAACAAAAAAAAAACAAGTTGGACACGCCAACTTGGTTGGCGTGTCCAACTTTTATATAAAAAAAAAAAAGAGCAAAGTTGGTCCCGCCAACTGAGTTGGCGGGACCCCTACACGAAAACTGTGTTGGCGTTTTGGGTCAAAAAATTAAGGTTTTTATATTTTAGGTTATTTTTTTAAATGTTTTTTAAATGTGAGTTATTTTTTTAAATAACCCCACTTATATTGGTGATGGTTTATATTTAGCATTTGATTTCAATTGCAACGAATATAATACATATATTTATTCATTTGATATTTAGTTTGGCCTCCTCACTTCATTAGAAAGCCCATTAAAAAGGCCCATTGGGCTTTCTTTTCAATCAAGAATAATTGGCTGCCTGCCCGCTTGCCTCGGCCTAGTTGCGTAAACGAGCCGATTCACTAACTTTTTGAACATGGTCGAAAAATATCGAATTTGAGCCGAACTCGAAAATGTTCGAATATGTTTTATAGCCGAATTTGAGTCTAAATTTTTTTATTCGATAGTTCATGATCCGTTCGTGAACCTTAATGTTTTATTTATACTAGTGATCCCTTGCACGCGTTGCGTGCATATACTATATTTGTTTTGTAAAATGAGATGGTAATTATAAATTCAATTTTTTTTTTTGGCTTTTGGGAATGTAATAAACTTTTTTTATATTGATTTTGTAGTTTAATACCTTCCCAAAAATTTTTTTATGGGTATTTGTTTTGTAAAGTGAGGTTATCGTTATAAATTTAATTTTTTAATTTTTGATTTTGTGATGTAATAAACTTTTTTTAAATTGATTTTGTAGTTTAATACTCTCCCAAATATTTTTTTGATGTTATTGTGATTATCCAAATTAGTAGGGGTCTTGCAGTCATTTAGCACATAATAGTAGGGGTATTTTTGGATATACAAAATGGCCATACCACTAAGGTGCTTAGCCATTATAAGATAGTAAGATATAATATTTTTATATATTAATAATTAAATTTTGTTTCATCACTCATCAGACTTCGCTCACTCAAGTCTCTCCCTCGCTCCTCATGCTCACTCCTCGTTCCTCAACCTCAACCCTAATATTTCTTTCCTTGTTTTGAAAAGCTGCCGCCTGCCTCATCTCTCCGTTTACATCGCCTTCACGTCGCACCACCGCCTTCACGCCGAGCCCTCCGCCTTCACCCCCGAGGTAGTTTTTTTCTGATTTTTGTGCCAATTGTCTCCACTCTTCATCTCCCCTGCGTTGTTGATCAGAGAGTGAGGGACATTATGTTTCTCCTTTTGATTTTTGTTTAAATTGTGTAAATCCATTTCTCCTTTTGATTTTTGAGAGGCGGTGCATTCTGTTTTTCACCGGATTATGTTCGATTAAAAATTTATTGTTTAAGTTGTTTTGAGAGAAACTTAAATATTGAATTATCTTGATGACTTACTGTTTTGTTGTTTTGATTTAAAATTTTAATGTTGCTGATTTTGATGAATTAGATGGTGATAATGCAATGGTTTTTATATTAACTTGGTTAGGGGTTTGAGCTTCGAATAGAGCTTACATTTGAGTTTTTAAGGGACTAGTGTTTGCAGGTTGTTGTTGCTTTCTTCACTAGTTCACTTCAGCCGCACCCTTAATTCTGCTTGTTTACAGAATTTTGTGGATTGGAAGCCTAAACTCAACCCGTCATCTCCATATCCTTTCACATAATGTTATTTGCAAAGGAGACCGGCGGCATTAATGATGTTGCTCTTAAACCAAAGCTTCTCCTTTCTCTGTTGAGAGAGTATGTCCCCGATGAGAAGCACCCTTTTCCCAATCCTTCAGACCTGGTGTTTGTTGTGACGACTATCAAAACTCATAAATTGCTGCTTGAGTCGGGTCCAGTTGAACAAGAACTGATGGATGGCTGGAAAAAGGCAATGGATTCCTGGGACCGTCGAGTGCGTGCTCTTTTGGGTAGTCATATGGTAAGATGGATCGTGGTTTTTAATCATATTCTAGTAGAGTATCTGTATGAAAAATGTTTTAGGGAATAGAGAGGAAGCATATGCTATAGTTTCATTGTTCAATTTTTATGATTTCTGTAATTGGCATGTGCATAGCTCTTACTTCAAATAGTAACACTTATACTTCTTTTTTCACTTCATTTAACATGGTTGAAAGTTTCACTTATGTGTTTCATTAGTACGTACAGAAAAGAAAATGGGCAAAGGATGTGTGTGTGCTGGAGGTTGGACTAGTAAGAAAGAATTTGTTGAGCCACTGTCTAGAAATTTGACGCTTGGTTCATTTTTTTTATATTTGATGGCTGTACTTGGTTCTTGAACTTTAAGAATAGTGGATTTTTTTTGTACTGAAGGTAGAGAAAAAAAGAGAAATGGGTGCTAAAATGTTTTGATTTTGTTAATGTGCTTTAGCCAACAGACAAGTGTTGGGCTGGGATAAGTTTGCTTGGGGTGACATGTCAAGAATGCAGTTCAGAGCGCTTCTTAGCTTCATATTTGTCATGGTTAAATGAGCTACTCAATCACATCCAGGTATGATTACTGTTGAGCCCTGTAAGGTTTGGTAGGATTTCTTATTATGTGGGGTGGTATTAATCATTGTCTTGCACAGCAAATTTATTTATTTCGTTTCCAAGGTTCAAATTGTTGAAAGGGCTTTTAAGACTGTGTACTCAGTTTCGTTTTTAAAATACCCTTTGAAATCAGGGAAATGTATAATATCCTGGAAAAAGGTTATTGAAGAGTAATTTGACCACTGATCTTCTAACTGAAGTTATATAGAATTTCCCTGGCAACTTTTTATGGTATTAGATTACATGTCATATGCAAAATTAGTTGCTGGGCTTTGTAGAGATTCTTTTGTAATACATTTCTACGGTGGAGGGACCACATATACCATTAAAGAGGGGTCAATTATAATGCATTTCTGTAAATAGTGCAGTTTATATGCAACTTGTATTGTTTGTTTGAAAGTCTTACTCCGTTTCTTTGGTCATTGCTAGTAGCTTCCAGCAGCTTCTCCTTTTGTGAAGGTGGCTGCTTTTGCGGCTCTATCAGATTTGTTTACCAGGTTTGTATGGCACTTTTTTAACGAAATGCTAGATTTGTCTTCTTTGTTTCTTCTGGTTAGCTGTGAAAAAGATGTATAGGTTAGTTTGTTTGTTATTTTTCATGTTTGATTATGAGACTTTGACCATATGTGCAACTGAGCTGAATATTAATATCACTTATCTACCAACATGAGTCGTGACTCGTGAGGATTATTTTCGGGAAAAATTGTGTTTTAAAAAAACTGATCTTTGCAAAATGGGTCTTACATTTGAACGCTTTGAATCGTGTAAAAAAGAGGTGAATAGTTGATAGTTTTTAAAATTTGATTTGTTTTGGTTAGAGTTCACAAGTCAGCTGTATTTGACTTGGGCATGGCCATAATGCTGAAATTAAATGCCTCAGCAGATCGAGTGAAAATTATCCTTTTCATTAGCTTGCTCTATACCGAGTTAATATAGCTGATTGCTTCAATTTAGTGACATGTTATATATTTAATTAATAAAGTTTATGCTAATCTTTTTCTTCTCCAGTTCCTTTGTTTTTCTTTTTTCTTTTTTTACTTTAAAATTTTTAGTGTTATACCAAGATATGGTGGTGAGCGGTTAAAATTTTTGATCTCTTTCTCATATTACGAGTTAGGTTGAGTAGATTCCCAAAAGCAAAGAAGGATGGTACTCCACTGGCTTCGAAAGTTATTGAGCCAACACTGAAGATGTTAACAGCAGATAGCTCTGGTGCTGTACGTACATATATGTTGCTTTATTTTGTTTTATGTGCTAAATTAGTTCTGTCGCACATGCGGGTTCATATGTCTGTAAATGTTCTGTTTCTTGAATATTATCACTTATTTTAGTTATATTTCATCTATATTGTGGCAAAAGGTTCCTTGTTAGCTTGTTCATTACGCCTCTTCACTGGCATATTCACTGTGCAGGAACAAGCACTTAGTCTTCTATGCAGCTTGATGAATTTCTTCCCATTGGCTATCCACCGACATCATGATGGTGTAAGTTCTCCATTTTTTTGCTTGATGTGTCCACTATTTTACTTTTCAGTTATGGACTTCAATGACTGATTTTTAACTTCGTGATGTAAGACATAAATTTTTTTGATTATTTTTCTTTTTTTTTTTGTGCAGGTTGAGGCTGCTATTGTCTCAAAAATCATGTCTGGAAAATGCAGTGCTAGTGTTCTGAAGGTGAGAGTTTTCCCATGTTTCTATACAGCATTTTATTGGCCAAACCAGTGGGCTTAATATGGGTTTTTTTTTTCATTTGCAGAAACTTAGTTATGGCTTGTCGTTGCTTCTGAAATCAAGAGGAGACGAGGGTAGCTGGTTGTTAATGATGGATAGAATAAACAGTCATCTGAATGATGCCTTCGAAGGTCTAGAAGAAGGTATTACCGGAGGAGTTACCCAATAGGTTGTCATATTTTGTTCAAACATCGTAGCTTGTTTATTTTCTTCCAGATTCCAGAAGCAATGAGGCCTTGATGGTATTGCTTTCTTCAAGTAAAGAATCCCCACCACCACTAGGAGGATTAGTGGTGCCTGAACTGACCTCTAACCTTTCAACTAGGAGGCCTGAGCGACTTCTGGGGTCTATAATTTGTGCCTTAATGAGTTGTTGTAGCATGATGGTTACAAGTTTTCACCCTGTTGAGGTAGCATATGATTTGTTTGCTGATGCTTTTACATAGGAGAAGCAGATGAGGATTTCAAAATTGATGCATGTTAAATACCATTCGTGTTGAATGGGCAGGTTCCTGTGCCAATTCATGGTCTATTAGCTCTTGCCCGTAGAGTGCTGCTGGTTGATGGTTCATTGTCTCAAACATCATTTTCTTTCATGGGTACCCTGAAACAAGAATTTATATGTTCAGAACTTCCGCTCTTGCAGTTGCATGCTCTTGAGATTGTCACAGCAGTTGTCAAGGGTTTAAGCAGGTGAATGCTGTTAGTGTCTTTCGCTATTTACAGATGCCAAAGTTGTGTTTTAGTTCTCTAGCAGTATTATGTTTATGCAATCTTGCATTAACTTTTCCGCTTTACTAAATACCTAAATGGTATGAGTGAAGCCATCAAGCTATGTAAAATTATGCAGGTCTGAAAAGAAAGTTTAGGATCACCAAAGCCAAAAAATAAAATCCAAAATTTAACATAAACATCATTGATAATTTCGAGTCTTCTTGTCAAGGCCTGTGATTCTCGGCAAGAGGTAGTTGTTCAATGCGTAAAAGAGAATGCAAAAAAAATGATATTAATTCCAGAATAAAGAGTGAACCTAAGCATTGGTGTGTGCAGAATCATGGCGTAGATTAGTATAAACATTTGTGAAAACAGTTTGGTATTGCAGTTTGATTTCAGTTCACCTTCGGGAGTTACAACTAGTGGGAGTTTAGTTGTTAATGATCAATGTTTATTTCCATCGACCGACTGATTTTCTTGCTGTCAGTTATAGAAAGAACCGTTCCCCTTCTTGTTTTATTTTTGAAAATTAAAATTCTCCTAAATCCGAGCTGTTCATTTTGATCTCAATCATCAAGTATTATAAGATGCTTAAACCAGGAAATTTCTATTCTTTGTGCAGCCAAGCATTACCACATGTTGCAGATATTGTACGACTGCTGACAGAATACACGAGGAGATGCACATTTCCGGAGCATAGAGTGAGAGTATACTCGATAATGAAAGTCCTACTGATGTCAATGGGTGTCGGTATGCATCCAAAATATTAGAAAATTATTTTTATTTTATTTCTGGTATGCAGTAACAGTTTTTTTTATGTTTGCACTGCACTTAACTACAAGTACAGTACATCCCTGGTGCCCTTACGTACATATCTGTTTAAAAAATATAAAAATGGCTTTTGAAAATAAATTGGATCTTAAGTTCCTCATTCACAAAATTCTTGGATAAAACTGTGTGCTATGTAGGATGGATCTATCAGTGTTTTCTATTCATTCAGTGTATTACTGTTTGTTTGTTTCAGTGAATCTTCGATATTCTCGTAGTTTTCTATCATCAATGTTGTCAAAATTGTCACTAAAGGCGAATCCATTAGTAGACGAAGTATTGTAGGATCAAAGAAGCCTTAATAGGTAGTATGAACATGAGCTAGTTTCGTGCATAACTTTATCAAGCGTGGGACATTCATGTTACCTGCACGTCTATTACCAAATCTAAATATCCTATTTGTAGGTGTTACATTTAATGGCGAAATGGAACCATCTGATGGAAACTTTGATAATTCTTGCAGCTTGATAAAACATGTAATGTCAAAAGCTAATAATTCATTTGTAAAATTTTGTCTTGAAACTATAGCCATCACGTCCTGTTGTTTTAGCTTTTGTTTGGGGGTCATTTTGGTTTCTTCTATGCTTTATGAAACTGGAAAAGGGTAAGATCTGACATTTTGAGATCCATGATCATATAGACTCAGTATTTTACAGACTGAAATTTGTATGAGAGGATAGAAGTTGCTGTGATTGGAGGCTTTGCATACTCAGTCGCAGGGTTGGGGTGGGATGGAAGGATTTAGGCGTTGCTGACCTTGAGGGGTGAGAAATTATGTTTCCATGCTGAGGTACACAATGGAAGAGGATGTTGAAAATAAAGTCTTGCTATAAAAGCCAAGGACCAGTTTACGATGTTTTCTTGGTTAAATGCCCTTATTATATGCGAACATGGTTGGCCAAACTCTTTCTCTGTGTCCTCTTATTATTATTATTTTTATTTTTCTTCTTCTTCTTCCTCCTTAATAGGGGTGCCAAATCTGTGATCATTTATCCATTTTTGTTTCTAAGTTCCTTTGAATAGGTGACATATATATCGAGCTAGTAACTTGTATCAGACATTGAGTTATATATTCACGAACTTAAGCACTATTTGGCAGGAACTGCAATTCATCTGATCCAGGATGTTATCAACATTGTATCTGTTGATTTAGATCCCCTTGATCGTAAGAAGGATGACACAAATTCCAAAGCTAGTTTGGAGGTCTTGACGAAATCTCGTCGGAAGAGAAAGAAGCATTCTAGTATGACAGGATCATTTCAAGAACAGCCTGTTAATGATGTTTTCGAAGTTGAAATGCCACAGGATTCGATTCTGGTATCTGTGAAGCTAGCTGCATTGGAGGTGTTAGAAGCTCTTCTTAGTGTGGTATGTGTCCAGTAGTCTAATGTTGCTAGATGATGACGAGCATATCATTAATTATTATCTCTCTTTTCCATTTTCCTATTTTCTCTCATGAGTCTGATACCCCATTTATAATCATTTGGTTTTGGTGAATCTGATTATTGACCTGATTGAGAATGTTGGATTGCAACTTCAAGAAATAATGTTTTAGCTAATCTAGCATAAAGCTTCAACTAAACTGTAGTCAATCCTTAACTTGATACTGAGAGAACCTAGTTCCTGATGACAGGAGCAAGAGACGCTGACCCTTTTTTCTTGATATAATTTTGCTTTACAAAAACTGTTAAAAAAGGTGGTTTAATTTTTGCAAAAGTGGCTCGCTTATATTTCTACGAATTCGGATAATCTAGATCGATGTCATTCAAAGTCTTAGAAAAGAACCCAACTTTATATGGGTCCCACGAGTACATCTAGATAATTTGAAATATCCTTGATCTATTTCTAAACGAGATGATACTTGGTTGTGCAATGTCGAATATGATGTCTGTCTGCTTGTGTAACCACATTACCGAACACTGAAAATTTATAGCTTACCCCAATATATTTATCATAAAAAAATAACCAATATGATTGTCTTCAGAAACATGAGTTTCTTCAATTTTCAGCTCCTTATGTGAACCTCCACTTTCACCGAAACTGTGTGTATCAAAATGAAAAAGAAACATAATCCAGTAGTCTTTACCAAATGCCTCTCTCAGTTTTGTTTTTCCATCTGCATATGTTTCTAATTATTTGAGTTCTTGTTGCCTCTCTATGACAAAATTTATCTCGCTTGGATGTTTCTCGAAGTTTGCTAATGTTAGATTTATTGTTTTTTAATTGAATAATGTGCTCTGTTTTCCATTTATTACGAATAATGCAAGTGAGTTAGAATTTGTTAACTAAATACACTGACATCAATTGCTCCTTTGCTGATTCTTCTCAATGTTTAACTACTGAAATTGTAACAGGTTGGTTCTTTGAAATATGATAGTTGGAGACCAAATGTTGATCGTCTTCTTATTACTATCGCTACAAACGCTTGTAAAGGAAGATGGTCCAAGGAAGGAAGAAATGCCTTCGTCTCTGGTGAATGTAGCCTTGTCTGGGCCGACTTTCAACTAGCTTCGGTACGGGCGCTTTATGCATCTCTTCTTTCTCCAGACCGTACTTGCCCATCACATTTAGCTTTGGGTCTGGAAATTTTCCGTTCAGGTGATCCATTCTGCTTATCGTAGTATAATTTCTAAGCCATACAAGTGAAAAGGCATAATGATCAGACTTATTTACAGTTCATACTAAAAATGGCCTGGTAAGGAACATCCAAAGTGGTTATTTCTGTTAAAACTTTTGACAAATTGACTTATGGAAACTGATTATTACGCGTATTTGGGCAGAACTTTTCACTTTTCTATGTCCACATAAGCATGACCAAAATCATCATCTCAGTGCCCGGCTATGCGGCTTTGCAATGCTAAATTATGATTCAATTCCCCTATTTTGTTGCTTCTAGATTCTGAAAGTTGCATGTACTGCAGGAATCCAAGAAAGGGGAACTAAGCTTGCTGACCACTGTGAACATGCCTTGAAAGTGCTTATACACCCGAGGACCCATCCTCTGTTAGACAGCAATTTGAGTACTAATGATTATAGAGGTCTAGGCCACAAGTTTCCCAATACTTCGTATGCCACTGGACACAGCCAATTGTCTACATTTCAAGTCGGGATACAAGGGAAAGACCCGTCTGAGCCTGAATCAGAAGATGACCTGAATGAAAACTGGGTTGGGAGTGATAATGATGAAATGGAAATTCAAGTCACTGAAACACAGAAAAATGCCAATGATGTGGCAAAACCTCTTGCAACGATTGTAGCTACTTCCGCTACAATTGTTTCAGAGGAAAAATATTTAGGTATGTCAACTGGCAGACCTGCTGAGAAAATCGTGGTTGCTGGGGATGATTATACAGTTGAATCACCGATCTCAAAAAATACCAAGAAACAAAGACGAGATAGTTCACCAAGTATGTCAGCAAATCTGCTTACGGGTGCTCAATCTGATATGGTTACTTCAGAACAACCTGCATTCAAACCAGTCAGCCAAGAAATAGCAGTTAAAAGTAATCTTGGTAATGAGATATCTGCTGCCAAAGATGATATGAAGACCTCTACTACATCCGAACATGTGTCAGATACCAAGAATGATAATTTTTCTCCAATAGTTGAAAGAATATCTGCTAATCTAGCACGTTCAGTTAAAAGTAGAGGCTTGATGATTGAATCAGACGATGAATCTGCAGGTTCAATCCCGGATATTGCTGATGGTGATCCAGATTCTGATTAAAATGTTCGAGGTTGGATCATATATACTTCACAGAAGAAAAGCGCCCCAACCGAATTATACGTGGTGAATTTTTTTCTCATTTTGGTATAATTGAGTTAATTATTTTTTTTCTTTTTGCTGTTTCAACTATATGATTCTTTTTTCTGTTACTTCGTAAATAATTAATGACAACGATTTTATAAAATTTCCATGTTTTTAGTGAGGTCGTTTACCTAATTTCCAATTCATTAGAGTCGGTTCTTCTCTGGTCAATACACGCACATGAGCATATATGTACACGCATTTTACAAAAGTTTGATGAATGTGATAATAACTAATAAATCATGATGCGCATGTTTAAAATTGTTGATTTGTGTCTATTATTGATCTTATTGTATTTATTTACTATATTTCCCCATGTTTCTAATTTAAAATGTGTTAATCTTAAATTTAATCTTACCTATTAAAGATATCATAAAATATATTATTAAATTAAAATATTCCGTAATGAAATACATATTATTAAATAATGCCAACCAAAAAAGTGTATTTTTCATTTCTTTCAAATATAATATTCTTTGAATTTCATACCCAAATGGACAATTATCTATACGAAAATTCTTCTAGATGGTTACATACACCAATACATATGTTGGTGTATCGATCCAATCCAACTGCATAGAGAAATTTCCACTACTAGAGTCTTGGGCACTCTAATTAGGGGTTTTTTATTAAATTAATCGAAAAAACAAATTAATTTAACAAAATATCCGAATTTTAAATTCGTTTTTAAAGTAACCCAAACCGCCATCTCAGATGGCGCCTTCATCTAAAGGCGCCATCTGAGATGGCGCCTTTCGTATCTGATAAAAAAATTAATTGAAGGCGCCATCTTGGATGGCGCCTTCAAATAAATTTTTTTTTTTTTATGATGGCGCCATCCAAGATGGCGCCTTCTCGGGTATAAATACCGCGGCCGAGCCCTTCATTTTTTCATACCGAAGCGAAAATCACATATCATCATAGTTTCTTATCTTATTTTTATCGTTAAAATTGTTCAATCTCCAATCTCAATTAACCACTCTCGAAGTATTTTTCAGGTAAAAATGTTGTTATATTATTGATTTTATCTTATTGTTTTTATCATATGGATTTTATAAATTTATTAATTATTTGTAATATTATAAATTTTTCAGATATGTCGATTCAAATATTATTATATTGTGGAGGTAATATATTACAGGATTTGGATACCATTAGATATGATCGTGGTCCAATAAGAGTTACCACAATATCTCGCACAATTAATTTTATGCAGTTGTTGACCGAAATATATAATATCACGGGCATCGATGGCAACCAGTTTCTTCTGAAAATACATGTAAGACATATGTTTAGAGATTTTGCCGGGGTACGACAGACAATTTTGCCAATCGATAATGATTATAATTTAGCATGGCTATTGGATTCAGAACAAGGTCTTAGTTGCTTGGAACTTTACATAGAAACGGAACAAAGAAACTATGATTATATTCCAGAAAATGTAGATTGTTTGCCTGTAGTTGCAGAACGATCGACTGTCTCCGGTAGACACCACGATGACGATCCAATAGATGCTGATGTTATTGCTCCTGAGCCACTAGCAGACAGTTTCGCTGAATTGGGAAATGATATTCAGTCAGAACCAGATGATATTCCGTCCGAGGATGATGCTGATGACGATGAGGTTGACATTTGTGTCATGTCAGAAACAATTGCAGATGAAGATGAAGGGGTCCCAATCACCCAGGAAGTGTCAGTTAATGTACCGGAGACAACCACGACAACTAGTCATGTCCTTTATCCAACAATTCCATTCTTCTCAATGACACATCCTGAAGTATTTGCAGACTCAGTAGACATTCCAACAGGTAAATGGGGTAGTTATTACGATTACTCCAAAGGGGATCTGCATGTAGATATGGTCTTCAAAAATAAAGCACATCTGCAGGCAGCTGTGAAGGATTACTCTGTACGTGTTGCAAAACGAGAGTACCGCGTTGTGAAAAGTACAAAAACATTGTGGAAAGTTGTGTGCAAACACAGTACAGAAGATGCACCTTGTAGATGGTACATGCGCGCCTCGTTGAAGAAGAAAGTTGGGTTATTCAAAATAAACAAATATGGAGGTTCTCACACCTGCCTTTTGAGTGAGCTGTCTATCGATCATGCCAATTTGGACAAAAACATGATTGCTAGCTTGTTAGTGGGAATTGTTCGGCGTGATCCAGCTTTCGAGATAAAGTATGTAATTCAAACAGTCAAAGACAAATATGGATTTGAGATCTCTTATGCAAAAGGATGGTTTAGTTTGCGACGTGCTGTTGAGAATGTGTATGGGACATGGGAGAGCTCCGTTCAGAAACTGCCTTACTATACGGGAGCTTTGCAAAAATGGAATCCCGGCACCGTCATTGAGTGGGTTCACCTTGACAATGCCAGACCAAGAGAGAAGACATTGAATTACGTGTTCTGGGCCTTCCGACCATGTGTAGAAGGATTTCAACATTGCCGCCGGGTAATAAGCGTGGATGGAACACATCTGTATACGAAATATCAACATAAGATGTTGATTGCCGTGACAATGGACGCTAATAATCAAGTGTTACCTTTGGCATTTGCAATTGTTGACGAAGAAAAGTTTCTGTCATGGAGATGGTTTTTGGAGATGATAAGCCAGCATATTGTGAGAAGATCTGAGGGTGGTGCATGTTTGATTTCTGACCGTCATCCGGGCCTCATTGCAGCAGCCGATTGTATTCCTGACTTCAAATCACCGCGTGGAGTACATCGATTTTGTTTGAGACATGTTTGCTCAAACTTTAATAGTCGTTTCAAATCCGTTCATTTGAAAGACTTATGTTGGAGAGCGGGATCAGAAAATCAACTCACAAAATTTGATCGCACAATGGAAGAGATAAAACTTATAGAGCCAAGGGCTTTTGATTACTTGAGTCGTATCGATAAGTGTCAATGGTCTCTTGCTCATGACGGAGGCTGGCGTTGTGGTATCATGACCACAAATATGTCAGAATGCATAAATGGAGTTTTGAAAGGTGCTCGTCGGCTTCCAATCACCGCCATTGTGCAATTAACTTTTGATCGTTGTGTACTATATTTTGTCGAACGGATTAAGAAGATGGAGCGAATGATTGAAAATAATCAAGAATGGCCAGATTCTGTGTTGGAAAGATATGGTCGTGCCGACTATCATTCCATCCATCATGATGTCCAGATGTTCGATCGTAGACACCTTACAGCTTCTGTTATCACAAGAGTACGACCAGGACGTGGGGGTAACACCCATGTTGTGCATCTAAAATCAGGAGAATGTTCTTGTGGAAAATGGAAAGAGTTCGGAATACCTTGCTCACATGTGATCCAAGTTTGTCGAAAGTATGGCCTAAAATGCAAAAACATTTGTCAAGGCATATTACAATATGAATGAATATTGGAGCACATATCAAGGGCAGTTCGAACCAATATGGGGGGAGGAGTATTGGGACACCCCATCTTTTGAGTTGTACCATAACTCCACTCTGCGAAAAACCAGAAGAGTGGGTCGAGATCGAACAACGCGCATTCAGAATGAGATGGACTGGCCAGAAGCCCGTGCAAGACGACAAATGGCTTCATCTTCTCGAAATCAATAAATAATTTTATGTGTAATTTATTGTAAATTTATTTTGTAAATGATTTTACGTTATTGTGAAAATTGGTTGTTTGTCTATCACACTATTTTAGTATATGTTCAATTGCTCACAAAACAACATTGTTCAATATGTCAAAAAAATATCATATATCAAATATTTACAAAAGAAAGACAACAAATATCATCCACGACCACGACCACGACCACGACCACGACCACGACCACGAGGCCTCGTCTGTAAATGACCTCCGGTACCACAAGGAGGAGGAATGATCTCTCTGCGAACTCTCTGCCTCCTATCCCTAATGATACGTACAGAATGCCTCCCTGTTTCCGTGAACCTTAAATGGCATGTCCACCTGAAAAAAACACATTTACAAAATCTATAAATATATTTAAACATATAAAATAGCACAAAACATAAAAACATTATTACCTTGCACCATATGGAGCAGCAGGTAAGATATTCTCCTCATTGATAATTATTGGGCCTGTGTCGAATCTAGCATCACCCAGTTGAGGAGTTAAACCAGGTAATCTTGACCATGCCCAAATCTAAAATATTATCAGGAATAATATCAGCTATTATGACGACAATAATATTTCAAACATTTGAAAAGTGTTAATGTAAAGTTTACCTGTACGACCTGTAATGCACCACCGATCACCTTTTTGCCTCTCATCGAGGAAGTGCATAACTCACGGTACAAATATGCCAATACGGCACTCCCCCAACTATAACTACCAACTAAATGAATATTCTCTATCATATGTAAATATAATAACTTTACAGTATTGCTGGACGAATCAGGAAACAAAATTCCACCAAACATCAATAACACACAGCCCCTAGTATAACGGACTACATCTTCCTCCGTACTGTGCTCAGTAAGAGCATTATTCACCAAATGATTGTTTATTGCAGATAAAAATAACTTTGCACCTTTAAAGTGTGCAGTATCCGGTACAAATCCCAAAAGCATATGGCAATATGCTTGCCAGTCAGGTATACTCCTATCATAATCAATACCAGATACTACGTTACCATCTACTGGCAATGCCCATATAACTGCAATGTCTTGCAGTGTGATGGTCGCCTCTCCGGATCTAAGATGGAAAGTATGTGTTTCACGGCGCCATCTCTCAGCTAAAGCCGTGATGAGGTGAAAGTCAAATGTAATTCTACCAGACCTATAAACACCATAAAAACCAAAACTGTCCAACAAACTCGCAACACGAGTATCGAGGGGGCAAAGATCCCAAAAATACTTATCAGGGTTTCTGCCTCGAAGTGTAGAATCAATATCACCTGCCCAAACAGCTTCAGATCGATGACCTGACTGCAATGATAGCAGATGACTGTCAATCGGTCCTGGTCCTCTTTGTAAATCCATCCTGAAATATTACACAATAAATATCAATATAACAAAATATCAACATGGCAACCACCACCCGCCCCTACCGGTGACAATACGGCCGCCGACGCCGCCGCCGCCCCGCCGGAGTACAAAATTACGGCAAAAACTAAAAATTTGTAAATCATCCGACGGTTTGACATTATCTCGAAACTATAACTAATTTTTCAATAAAAACTATCAAACAACAAAATTTAAAAACAACCAACAACATATTTCAAATTTTACAACTTTCAAAAATTTAAATTCAAACTTGTAATGTTACCTGAAATTCAAAAATGTTGAACAAGCAAGCTCCAGAAATGATAAATCACGATGATTTTTTAATTTTTGCACAAGAATAAGCAAAGATCTGAGATGAGAATGAGAAATTTCAGAGAAAAGCCGATGAGAAATGAGGAAGAAGAAGAGGAGCGGCGATTTATTTTTATACTGAAGGCGCCATCCAAGATGGCGCCTTCATAAAATATTAATTTTTGGATGGCGCCTTCCATTATTTTTTTTTCCAGCTACTGAAGACGCCATCTCAAATGGCGCCTTCACCTGAAGGCGCCATCTGAGATGGCGTTTTGGGTCATTTTAAAAATGATTTTAAAATTCGGCTATTTTGTTAAATATTTTATTTTTTTCGATTAATTTAATAAAAAACCCCTCTAATTAGCATCCATAGTTCTTCGAGTTGAATCAATAATTTTCAAGCCCAAATGGACAATTCATTCACTAATCACTACTGTGGCACACTAGTTAGCAGCCATATTTGAATTCGAATTGAACTCAGAACGCCAATCTATTGTTCATTTGACACAGCTTCAACGACAAATAACAAAGGAACCAAGAAATTTCAACCATTCTGCTCCATCACGCCTCTTCCATGGCTTCCTAATCCAGACAGCAGGTTGACATCTTCTTCTTCTCATTCGTCAGCGGCGGCCATTTGATTCGTATGATTGATCTCTCCAGGCTCCTCGCCTCCCACGGTGCCACTTCCGTTATTCTTACGATCCCAAACGACGCAGCCGTATTCCAAAAATCCATCCTAAGTGACCAATAATCTGGCCTCCTTATCGACCTCCATACCCTCCAACTGCCGCCCGATTCCACCGCACTCAAGGCCACCGACATGTCAGCGCCGCCTTTAACTGATACCTCTTGGCTTCAAGAACCACTCCATAACCTCCTCCTCAGCCGCCGCCCCGACTGCATTATCATCGACATATTCCACCGCTGGGCTGCTGAGGTCATCGACGCTACCATCGTTCCAAGAATTATATTCAATGGAAACTGCTGCTTTTCCCGGTGCTGTGACCACATTCTGAAACCCACTTGCCGCATAACAAATTGAAATCTGATTCGGAGCCATTTCTGTTGCCGGGACTTCCGGATAAGATAGAACTGTGTAGATCCCAGCTGCTGATTTTTCTTAGAAATGGAATGGAATTCCCTGGAAAGTCCAAGAAATCCGAGCAGAACAGTTTCGGACAGGTGATTAATAGTTTCTACGCACTGGAGCCTGAATATGTGGATTATTATAGAAATATAACAGGAAAAAAGCTTGGATTGTGGGGCCTGTTTCTTTGCATAACAGGAATCAAGAGGATAAGGAGGAAAGAGGGCAGAAATCCGCCATTAATAAGCATAGCTGCTTGAATTGGCTTGATTTACAGAAACCTAATGCGGTTCTTTACGTAAGTTTCGGAAGTTTAGCTCGAATGAGAAGTGTCCAGTATATGAGATTGCTTGTGGGCTTGAAGAATCGGGGGAAAGTTTTATATGGGTAGTCGGAAAGATTATTGAAAACGAAGAGAATGGAGAGGCTAAAAAATGTTTTCCAGATGGATTTGAAGAGAGAATGTTGACTTCTAAAAAGGGATTGATCATCAAGGGATGGGCGCCACAGTTGTTGATCTTGGAACTTGAACCAGTTGGCGGATTCTTGACGCATTGTGGATGGAATTCGACGCTCGAGAGCGTTTGTGCTGGCGTGCCGATGCTTACATTCATAATGAGAAGCTGGTGACTGAAGGTGTTGAAGATTGGGTTGAGGGTGGGGAGTGAGGAGTGGGCGTCGTGGAACATGGAGAGGAAAGTGGTGGTGGGAAGGGAGAAGGTGGAGGCGGCGGTGCGGAGGCTGATGTGCGATGGCGGTGGCGAGATGGAAGAAATGAGGCGGCTGGTGAAGGAGCTGGCGGTGGAGGGTAGGAAGGCGGTTGAGGAAGGGGTGTCTTCCTTTGCTGATGTTGATGCTTTGATTGATGAGATCAAGTCTTCTTCCCGGTAAAAACAGAAGTGCAAAATTAATAAATCACTTGATAGTAGTGTTAAGATATTGCCATATAGAGACTCCGGCTTTAGTCGAAAGGTAAGCCATATTGTCTCTTTTGAGACGATTTGAATTCGACTATAAGCGGTGGCCCAAAAATTTATTTAATATCCCACAAAAAAAAAAAAAAAAAAATTGCCAAGTCAATTATTGACTTTTTGTTGCTCTCAAATCAATTTTAATATTAAATTCATAGATATTGTTTTGTCAGCAATAATAATTACTCTGTCAATAACGATTTCCTTAATAGTAATGTACTATGATTCAGTAGGACTGTTATATTTGTACAATTTAATTAATTCTAAACATCAAACTTAAAAAAAAAAAAACATCAAACTAGAAACAGGCTTTCGACTAAGAAAGGTTGAGTGGTTGTTAGCCATGGATGTAGCCCTGTGACGATGGTTATCATCGACCAGACCATTTTGAAAGAAGGAATAGCTGGTGAATATGAGAATGTGGGACTAAACTATAATCTAGAGTTAGTGACATATAACCCTTTGTGGTTTGTCAAATAGGCAAATTATCTCCCTGTGATTTGAAAATAGGCATTTTGCCCCCATGTGGTTTATAAAATAGGAAGTTTACCCCATATGGTTTGAAAATATGTATTTTATACCTCTGTGGTTTGTGAAAATATGCATTTTACCCCCTTATAGTTTGTGAATATGTGTGAAATACACCATACACATAGGGGGTAAACTGCATATTTTGTAAACTATAGGGGGTAAAATGCCTATTTTTACGAATCACAAGGGAGTAAAATGCCTATTTTAAAATCATAGTGGGGTAAACTGCCTATTTTGTAAAGCATTGGGGGGTAAAATGTCTATTTTCAAACCACATGGGGGTAATCCACCTATTTGATAAACCATAGGGGGTAATCCGCCAAAAAATCCCCATAATCTATAGTGACGTTACTCCTTCGATTCGATGGCATAGTTGCTAACGTTAGCACAATGTTAGGCAAAGAAAATTGGTCGGCTTGCAAGCATATGTGCCGAAAAAAGGAAAAAAACGTTAATTTTTATTCTTATTATTAGCGTTATATTTATTATTAATTAATTTATGACAATGATTATTATTTATTATACAATTTGTATCACCAATATTATTATTATTATTATTATTTTTATTATTATTATTATCATTTTCAAATAATTTCTTATTAGTTATTATTAATTTATTTACTTTTATATAATTGTCAATATTATTATTCTTATTATTATATAGCAACACATATGTGAGAATATTCATATCCAATAATGTACTAATGCGTAAGACATTGCAAGCGGTCCAGAAAGTTGCAATGGTATTTCACCTCCTCATATTAAGGGATGGGCTAGGTTAACCCTAAATTTTGCATTCATATTGGACAAATATGTGGAAATGTGGGTTCACATTTCTATGTATGATGCAAAATTTAGGATTGATACCAATAAGATTAACCATAGCCCTCCCTTCGCCCTCCCTTCCCTAATTTTGTCCCCTTTTTCAAATTTTTTTTATTACAAATTTCATTGCAAGAAACTCAAAAGAACTGTTGAAATGTGTTTTATAATAGCAGGATTTCAACTCTACTTTTTTTTTTTAATTCAACGAATTTGACTCTACTTTTTCTGTAAGTGCAGAGGAGTGCACTTATTTTTTTTTTTAAATGGACAAAGTCTGATGTAGCTTATCTGATATGTGGCATTACACATAATGCCACACACTTATATACAACATCTCTGATGTAGTTAAAGTGGAGTGCTATATCCTTTTCTTAGTTTCATTTTTGAAGTAGACCTGACCTAGATAAAAGAAATTTCCCTACCACGCACTTATCTCCCCTATTGGGATGGTGGCAAGTCTCATGGTGTAAGCGACACATACTGGACTATACCTGACCTCCATAGGCTCCCCTGTTGCAGTAGACTCACCTAGGAAGGGCCTATCATTGCTATCTCAAGTCTCTCCACTATTTTACCCAAACCATTAAGTTGACATATCTCGATTTCATAGTTGATCATCCCTTCCTAATCATTGAAACAGATGGATCTCCCTTGTAATCGATCATTTCCTACAAACCAAATGCCCTTAGACTATGCTGCATGGCCAAAAGCAAATCATATTGGTAGCCCCTAAACTTCGTGTAACTACATATAGCTATTTTAAGTACTTTTTCTGTAAGTGCCACTTTTTTTTATTAAACGAATTTGACTGTACTTTTTTCTTTTTCGTTCATTTATCATTTAGATCACGATCTTTATCTTGTGGCAGATGAAAAAAATTGTGTTTGCATATCTGTCCACCATAATCTGGTCCTAATGTGTACGCTTAAGTTCCAACATAGAGAATATAACTTTTTATTTTTTCTTAAACAGAAGAGAGAACCTGAGAATGTAAAATAAGCAATCTCATATTTTGCCTTTTTCAACTTGAATCACCAAATTCACTCCTTTCTATTTCTCAAAATTATAAGTTTCTCCCTTTAAATTCTTTCAAAATCCTATTATTTAGGTAGTGAAATTATGGGGCAGCTACATGTTTTCTTCTTTCCATTGATGGCTCAAGGTCACATGATTCCCTCACTAGAAATGGCCAAATTATTCACTTCAAGAGGTGTAAAAGCCACCGTAATATCAACTCCTTTCTTTGCGGAATCCATAAAAGAAACCCGAGAATCAGGGATTGATATCGGTTTAAAAATTATCAAATTCCCACATCCAGCATCTGGATTACCAGATGACGTTGTAAGCCTCGAGCTAGCAAACACAGATGAATTAGTTTCACAATTTGGTAAAGCCGTAGCTTTGATGCAAGAACCGTTCGAGGAACTGGTCGGAGAATTCAAGCCCAATTTTATTGTCTCAGACATGTTCTTGCCTTGGACTGTTGATTCTGCAGCAAAATTCGATATCCCGAGATTGGTTTTCCATGGAACAAGCTGTTTAGCGCTGTGTGTTGGCGAGCAAATGCAGCGATACAAGCCTTACAAGAATGTTTCGTCGGATTCGGAATCGTTTTTCGTGCCTGATCTTCCTCACCGGCTCGAGTTTTTTAGAACACAAATATGTACAACCGAGTTCGAGGAACATGAGAGTGACTTCTCCAGGGTCCTAAAGCAAATCGGGGAATCAGATTTGAGAAGTTATGGTGTATTGGTGAACAGTTTTTACGAGCTCGAACCTGATTACTCTAATCATTTCAGGACGGTTTTGGGAAGAAAATCTTGGAACATAGGCCCTTTATTTTTATGCAACTCTGGAAATAATGAAGGAAAAGGACACAGGGGGAAGAAACCTGCCACTGATGCAGACAAATGGGCGCCATGGCTGGATTCCAAGAAACCTGATACGGTTGTTTACGCCTGTTTCGGAAGTACAACAAGCTTTACTCATGCTCAGCTATACGAAATCGGAATCGGGCTCGAGGCATCCGGCCAAGATTTCGTATGGGTGCTGAGAGAAAGTGAAAACAAGGAAGATGAAGTGGAAGATTGGATGCCCGAAGGATTCGAGGAAAGAACGAAAGATAAAGGTTTGATCATTAGAGGGTGGGCGCCGCAACTGGCGATTCTAAATCATCCGGCAATAGGGGTTTTCATGACGCACTGTGGATGGAATTCGACTTTGGAAGGCATATGTGCGGGTGTCCCTATGGTGACATGGCCCGTGTATGCGGAACAGTTTTTCAACGAGAAATTGGTTACTGATGTTTTGAGAATCGGTGTTTCTGTGGGGAATAAGATGTGGCGGAGAGTTGGGAGCGAAGGGGTGGGGAGTGAGGCAGTCGCTAAGGCGGTGTGGCGTGTAATGGTGGGGGAAGAGGCGGAGGGATTCAGATGCAGAGCTAAGGAGTGCAAGGAAATGGGGAGAAAGGCCGTTTGTGAAGGCGGGTCTTCTTACAATGATTTAAGTTCATTAATTGATGAATTTAGCAAACAATGAATGGAAGTTGAAATATATTGAATATTGAGTTTGTATTTGGAGTCGATCTATGGTTATAGATTCCAGCTTAAATCAATTATTCCTTGTAATTGTTGTTCCGATTGAGTCTATTTTCTTCATATTTCAGGATTTTGGCAACGGACCTTGGTTTGGTTTTCTAAATAGTGTATAAATAGTTAATTTATACACATGTTGTTAGTTAATCACGTGGTTTGTGAATATGTGTAAAAAACCTTCTTATATGAATTGATTTTATTTTTCCGTTGATCAATTTCTCTCTTTCATGATAATATAATAAAACATTAGATAATATAATAAAACATTAGAATCTGTGATTTAGTGTTAATATCTAATTAATTCGAGTTTTAGTTTCCGCTCGTTTACTAATCTGGACAAAACTTTGAGATGACGGAAAATACTTATATACATCAAGACACTGTGCAAGAATGTCCATGAGGTATAGACGGATTGATAAGGGTTGTGGCAATATTGGGAGATTCCTCCGACCTCGCAGGTTCGAATCACGTGTGAGACAAATTTTCACTGAAATATTGTGAAAGTTTGTTCTGGGTTCGGGTCATGTTGATCCACTCATTCAGAAACTTGTCATTTGTGCACATCCTTCGATTTATCTGATGATGGTCCTGAGAGGTCGGGATCATCATCCAAGAATTAATCATACACAAACTTAGATGCTTTGTTAAACTAAAAAAGAATGTCCATGAGAAGATAATATTTGAAATAATGCTAGTAGTTAGTTGGTTGCCTAATCATCCATGTTGGGTCATTTCACAATTATTGCATCGTTTACTTTAGAAATTGGAATTAATCACTTCAATAATTAAATGTTACGTTGTCAGTTCACTCATTGCTAAACTATTTACTTATTTAATTTATAAAAATTGCATGTTTTCTGTGAATAAAAACTAAAAAAGTAAAAGAGTACTCTGAATGGCAAAAGAATGGATGAAACATAGAAATAAGCGGTCAAACTTCATTAAAAACTCGGTGTTGCCTTGCGCCTGCATTAAACATTATATCGTTAAAACATATGTAAGAAAATTTATATTTAACATCTTATAATTTGATTTAAATTTTATTTATAATTATTATTTAAAAAATTATAGTTTATATTCTAAATTTTTATTAATTGTTACACTTTGTATCATCTTGACTCGATTTATGTTTTTATCGAAGATTCATCACCACATTTCATCATTGTCTTACATCCTCAAACTTAGAACTCTTAAGCTGATTGTTGTAATTTTTTTTTAAAAAATAAAAAATATTTTTGATGAGATAGCAAACGACGTACATACAAAATTACTTTGGACCATGCTTTTTGCTGACGATGTTGTGTTATTCGACGAGATCAGGGTAAGGGTAAATGTCAAATTGGAGTTATGGAGAGTGTCATTGGAATCAAAGATTTTGGGCTTAAATAGGTCTGAAACAGAATATATGAAGTGCAAATTTAGTGGTCATACCTTTCGAGATCCCGGTGTTGCAGCGCCCGATGGTTTAAAGGTATCGATGAGGAGCAAATTTCGATACCTAGGTTCTGCTACCCAAAAGAATGGAGAGATTGACAATGACAGTAACCACATGATTCAAGGCGAGCCAATTGAAATGGAGAAATGCCACCAGAGTTATATGCGGTCGTAATATCCCACTGAAATTGAATGAAAAGTTTTATAGAACTGTCATTAGACCTTGAACGTTGTAAGAGACGGAATGCTGTGTACCCAAGAAGAATCACATCCAAAAGATAAGTGTGGCAGAGATGTGTATGCTTCATTGGATGTGCGATAAGATCATAAGAGATAAAATAAGTAACAAATAAGAGAAGATGTAAGAATGTTGCTTACGTTGTTTTGGTAACGTGCGACATAGTCCCAATAAAGCACGTATAAAGCACGTGTGCGTCGAGTGGAGTCCCAGTAAGTTCTGAAAAAGATCATTATAATGCACATTCATCCACTGTAGGTGATCGATTGATTGAAGTTTACAATTATCCTCAAGTTCATAGGCATGTTGATGAACCAATATTAGAGATTCGAAAAGTTGTTGATCATGATCTAGTAGTTCATGATGATCGACAGATTTCAGATACTGATGAGAACCACATTGAACAACATGATCTTGTTTTACTGATAAGGTCTACTAGAATGAGGAGATCAGCAATTCCCAATGTTGATATTATGTATCTACAAGAATCTGACTATAATATTGGAGTTGTGAATGATCATTTGACATTTTCACAGGCGATAGAAAGCAATGAATCCAAATTGTGGATCGATGCAATGAATGATGAGATGGATTCAAAGGCACATAACGGAGTCTGAGAGTTGGTTCAGTTGTGTGATGGTGTAAAAGTCATTTGATGTAGATGGGTCTTTAAACAAAGAAAGATTCACTAGGAAACATTGAACTATATAAGGATAGACCAGTTGCCAAAGAATTCACTCAGATAGAGGGAACTGATTATATAAAAACATTTTCTCCTATATCTAAGAAAGATTATCTCTTTAAGATTATGGCATTGGTAGCCCATTTTGATATGGATTTGCATCAAATGGATGTGAAAATGGCAGTTCTTAATTGTGATCTAGAGAAATAGGTTTGTTTGGAATATCCTAGAGGATTCTTCTCTAGTGATGGTGAACCTTTTGTTGTGTAAGCTTAAGAAATCTATATACGGACTGAAACAAGCCTCTTGTCAGTGGTATTTAAAAATTCATCATGTTATCTATTCATTTGGTTTTGTTGAGAAAGTAACGATTAATATATATACCAGAAGGTTAGTGTCAGTAAAATTTGTTTATTGGTTTTGTATGTAGATGATATATTGCTTGCAAGCAATGATAAGGGGTTTTCATGTGAGGTAAAATAATCTCTCTAAGAACTTTGATTTGAATATGAGTGAGACATCTTATGTTATTGGCATTAAGATCCATACGGATAGATCCAAACATATTTTGGGTTTATCGCAAGAAAAGTCATGGAGAGGTTTCTGATGAGTGATTGTTCACCAAGTCTAGCATCCATTGTGAAAGGTGATAGATTCAATTTGAAATCAATGCCCAAGAAATGAGTTTGAAAATGACCAAATGAAAAAAAATTACATATACCTCTTTTGTTGGAAGTGTAAAACCCGAGATTTTTACCCGAGATTTGATGTCATCAAATCTACTTAAGGTACTTTATTCTTATTAAAACTCTAATTGTTAATTAGATAATTAAGTGTTTTAGTAGGTTTAAAACTCTAATAATAGTTAGACAATTAAGCATTTTAGTACAATTAAAACTCTAAAGTTGATTAAGAGTTCTTGTAGGGTTAAACTTTAGTTAACAAATTCTCTAATAAATAAAGATGAGATAGCATGTTCAAACCCACCAAATCAACTAACAAAATATATGAAATAACTTAGTTGGAATTTTGACAATTGAAATCTCTTCATTCCAAGCCTTATAAATTCTAGTCAAGCATAAAGAGTGTCAAAGCAAAATATCAGAATTTATTTGTGAGCAAAGTCAGTCTTCATCCTTCGAAGAATTCTGAAATTTTTGCACAATAAGAGCCGAAAACTTCCAGCCCAATCAGGAGAGAATCTTCAATAGATTAACCAAGAATTCTAGCCAATAAGGAGCTATAAAAACTCCACAAATTGCACCAGCAACCTTCGGTCAACACACCAAATTTTGAGAGGCAGTGCATGATTTTCAATATCTAGGCCATTGTCCAGCCAAGATTTGTTAAATATTCCAGCCGATAAAAAAAATCCCTCTCCAATCATCTTTGAGTTCTCAAAGGCTGTCCTTTAATTATCATTAGAATTCCAGCCTGTTTTCTATAAATTTCCAGCAACCAGTTTCGAAAACTCAGTCCATAAGCCTTCGAAATTCAGCCAGAAAAACTGTTCGGAAATCACACACAGTGCACACACACTGAAGGTGTGCGGTTACTGTTCATAGTAGGAGGAAAGAATCCGTTCGTTTCGTACCTCGGTTGATCAAACACGTCTACAATCTGTAAGTGGGCTTTTGCTATAAATATTCGTTTCGTTTTCTAAAATCATATAAGTATGTTTTGAAATTCCAATCGATATGTATTATATTGAAATTATGAAAGTATTATTTTGTAAGCACGTTAAACTCGAAATCTAATTGGATTTGGATCCCCATGACCCTGATGCGGTGGGATGTAACCGCTAAAAGAACCTTATACGGTGGTAATCCGTTGTTTCTGGATTATCCAGACCCTTTATTCGTGGGTTAGCCGATGTTATGACCTCATCTCTAGGAGGGATAAGTCTAGAGACTGATA
The DNA here is from genome assembly GCA_907163345.1 of Haberlea rhodopensis. NCBI lineage: Eukaryota > Viridiplantae > Streptophyta > Magnoliopsida > Lamiales > Gesneriaceae > Haberlea > Haberlea rhodopensis. The sequence continues at coordinate 348,996 of CAJQUN010000494.1, forward strand.
TCAGTACCAAGAAGAGAGTAGAATGCTTTACTGTGCTTAAGTATATGAAAATTATGAAACGATATGTTATGTCATGGCTCGTAAGGGCAAATCAAGTATGTTAAGATACATTCATATCGGTTTATGCAAGTTTTATGATCCAAGTTTATGAAAATTATGTATATGTATAATATCGATTGTCCCCCACTTGCTGAGTGTTTACCAAAGCACTCAACCCCTTACTCTACATCCCCAGATAAAGCTGAAGAAGAATTAGAGCAAGAAGAAGAGCACCAATTTTGGGGTTGGTGAATCAAGTCCGCTGCGTAGTTCAAGATATTTTATGTTTTAAAGTTTTCTAAGTTTTAAGACAATTTTAATTATTCAGTTGTTAAGTTTTAGTTTCTCGTTTTTAATTCAGTTGTAAAGACAATGGTTATATTTTTATGGAAAAAGACTGGCTTTTCAGTCGTTATGATATTACGAGGCTTATTGGTTTCCTAGTTGTAATGGAAATCAATGCCGGTGTTATTGACCCCGGTCTCGGGGCGTGACATTTTAGTGGTATCAGAGCTAGCCAGGTTCCATAATCCCGCTGGGAAAAGAATTCTAGTTGATAAAAATACTAGAAGAGAAATCCCGGTTGAAATAGACTAACTGGTGAAATAAATACAGTTGGGGAAAAATATCGATTCACGATAATTACGATAATCAGAAGTCCAATCTGATTGATCACGTGAATACGAATTTTTCGACTTTTAAAAATTTTTAGTTTCTGATTTTTTTTAAAAAATATTTCGAAAAATTTTAAAGGAATTTCGGAAATTCAAAAATCAGAAAATTCGAAACCCTAGGCTCCTCGCCGCCGCCGCCGATTGCCGCCGCGATAACCTTCGACCAGTGTATCATTGGAACCGCCTCGTCCAGTCGACCCTACTGTCCAAGTTTCATGTCGATCGGACTTTGTTTGCCCGATCAATTCCTCGTTCGAAGCTCAAGAACCCTAACCCCCAAATTATTTCGTTTTCCCGATTTACAGATCGTACCATGATCGTTTTTGAAATTAAAAATTTTCGTGAGATCTTCCAAGCAATTCGATCATTAACCCTCTGCCAATTTCAGATTTCAAGCTCCGATTAGGGATTAATTTCGAAACCCTAAATTTCGATTATAAACCCTAATTTTCGAAATAAAAAAAAAAAAAAAATCCAGAATTCGAATTCTTGCTTTTGATACTTGATTTTATGATTTGTCAAGTATTTAATTCCGTGTTTGGGTTTAGGTGATGACAACCCGAGCGCAATCTGTCCAGATTCTCAATATGGAGCAAGAAATTGAGAAGCTCAAGGAAGCTAAAGCTGAACTGATGGAAGTTGCGGAACATCTGAGAGGCGATGTCCATAGAATTAGCTACTATCATCATCAAGCTAATGAGCAGCTCGAGGAATCTAAGGAAGAAGTAGCTAGAAAAGACGAACTCCATAGGACTGCAGAGGAAAAATGCGTAGTCCAAAGACAGCAGCTGGATCAAATGGCTGATCATATTCTCACACTTCAAAATACGAACCATCGCCTGTCTGTAAGAAGCAATGGTTACTGGGGTATAGTCACTCATCTCCTGAATGTCAACAGTGATCTAAGGGAAGCCAATGGTCACATGAGAAATCTTCTGGATGTTGTCGATTCAGATGAAGATTCAGACGAAGACCCTGAGGAAGAACCCATGCAGGAAGATGTCGTAGAAGAACTAGGAAGTGGAGAAGTGATAGATCCATAGTTCTTAGAAGCTTTGTTTGGGAGTTTTGTTTTCATTTTATTTCAATGTTCAGCATTTTCCTTTTCAGTAGTTGTGATAAACATTTTTCCAATGATTAATAAAAGTATCATTTTTGTTTATCATGTCTTCTTTATCTTTCCGCTATCGTTTTATTTCCGCGCAAAGATTTTAGATTCGTGTTATTGTAGGAAATGGCCGGACGTCCAACCCGCAACAACCGTAATCCAAACTATGCTGTTCCTCCCAACTCTAATGAGGAGAGAACTAATGGAAATCAGAATCCTCCACCTGCACCGCCACAACCTCCGAGGGTGGGACTAAGTCGTGAAGACTTGGCAGCAATAGCCACCATTGTGGCCACAACACTTCAAGGTTTGAATAACCCTGCTGTTAATCAACCTCAAGCACAGCCAGCACGTCCGCAAGGTGTAAAGTACCACTATGAATCGTTGCGGAAGAACAGAGTTCCAACCTTTGATGGCAACTCAGACTCGGAGATGGCCCAGAACTGGCTGAAGCAAATAGAGAACCACCATAGACTGTTGGAAGTACCGGATGATATCAAGGTGGAAGTTACCACGTCTTTTCTCATCGACCAAGCTGGGAAGTGGTGGGAAAACGTGTCACCACTTATGCTAGAAGCGGGACCAGTTACATGGCAAAGGTTCCGGAGCACATTTCTGAAGCAGTACTTTCCAACTGCGGTCCAGAACCAGAAGCTGCGAGAGTTTGAAAACCTGACACAGACTCCAGACATGACAGTGGTAGATTATACCGCGAAGTTCAACTCGCTGGGAACATACGCGCCGAGCATCATGGCAGACGAGTCTCTTAAACTGCATCGCTTCAGGATTGGACTGAACAGTCGTATCCAATCCGCTCTTGCGATTTTCGAAACCGCAAATTTTGGAGATCTGATGGGAGCAGCCATCAGGGCTGAAGCAGACATTAAGCGTCGCGAGGAAGAGTTTAAACGCAAGCGACCCTCCACCAATCAGCATACCTCTAGTAATCAAAACTTCAAGAGGCCTAGTCCGTCCAGCAACCAGCAAAGGGGACCCATGGTAGGCCCAACTCAACAAAGGTACCCTAAGTGTTCGAACTGTGGATTCAACCATCTAGGAGAATGCCTCAGAGGAAAAGGTGCATGTTTCCGATGTGGGAAGACAGGCCACCGAATTGCTGAGTGTCCCGAACCTGATATGAGGGGGACGACTGTAAGGAATAACGGCCCTCCTAGTAAACCAAATGAGACTAAGCCGAACGCCAGAGTGTTTGCTATAACGCGAGATGAGGCCGAGGACGCAAACGACGTTGTGGCAGGTACCATTTATTTAAACGAATTACCTGCGTATGCATTGTTTGATTGTGGTGCCTCGCACTCGTTTATATCTAAGAGGTTTGCTAAGAAACTAGCCCTTAAGCCTGAACTGCTTAGCGAACCATATAACGTAGCAACACCAGCCAATAAGACCCTTATAGCACATAGCATACATAGAGATTGTAATCTTAGTATTAATGAAATCAAGTTTAATGCTGAGCTAATTCAACTCAAAATGGTAGATTTTGATGTTATATGGGAATGGATTGGCTATCCAAACATCATGGAGTAGTAGACTGCCGTAACAAGAATGTTAAACTACGGACTCCAGACGAGAAAGAGATCGTATACCACGGCAAAACTAAGGAACGAAAATTCCTTCTGTCAGCAGCACAAACGTGGAAAGCCGTAAAGAACGGTGAAGAAGTTTACCTAGCTACAATAAGCGAAGTAAAAGAGGAAGATGAACCCAGGATAGAAGACATAGCCGTTGTACAAGAATTTCCGGATGTCTTTCCTGAAGAGCTACCCGGTACAGTTCCAAACCGAGAATTGGAATTTGAGATTAATTTGGTACCAGGCGCTGCACCAGTCTCAAAGGCACCATACCGAATGGCTCCAGCCGAACTGAAGGAACTTAAGGAACAACTGCAGGAGTTATTGAACAAGAAACAAATCAGACCAAGTGTATCCCCATGGGGAGCTCCAGTGTTGTTTGTAAAGAAGAAAGACGGGAGCATGAGATTGTGCATCGACTACAGAGAGCTGAATAAGATCACAATCAAGAACAAGTACCCTCTTCCGAGGATAGATGACCCGTTCGATCAACTCAAAGGCGCTAAAGTGTTTTCCAAGCTCGATTTAAGGACAGGCTATCACCAACTAAAGATTAAAGCAGAAGACGTGCCGAAAACCGCATTTAGAACACGGTATGGGCATTACGAGTTTACGGTGATGCCATTTGGCTTAACAAACGCGCCAGCCGTATTCATGGATTTAATGAATCGTGTATTCAAGCCATTCCTGGATGACTTTGTAGTGGTGTTCATCGACGACATACTCATTTACTCGTCGAGCAATGAGGAACATGAACAACATCTTCGCCTCACTCTACAGACATTGAGAGAGAAGGAACTCTACGCCAAGTTTAACAAATGTGAATTTTGGCTAGAAAGTGTATCTTTCTTAGGACACATCATATCAAAAGAAGGCGTGTCAGTGGATCCTAAAAAGGTAGAGGCAGTTTTGGATTGGCATAGGCCAACGACAGTGACAGAAATCCGAAGCTTCTTGGGATTAGCTGGTTACTACCGGAAGTTTGTCGAAGGATTTTCGTCAATAGCAGTACCTCTTACCAGGCTCACACAAAAGAACGCAAAGTTCATATGGAGTGAAGAATGTGAGAAGAGCTTTGAGACTTTAAAAGAAAAGCTCTCAACTGCACCTGTACTAGTATTACCAACTGAAGACATGAGTTTCACTATTTATAGTGATGCATCTAAAGAAGGACTAGGATTTGTACTCATGCAGGAAGGAAGAGTAATTGCGTATGCTTCAAGACAGCTCAAGCCTCACGAGCAAAACTACCATACGCATGACCTTGAATTAGCCGCAGTGGTGTTCGCCTTAAAGATTTGGAGACACTATCTGTATGGCGCCAAGTGCGAAGTGTTCACGGACCATCAAAGCCTCAAGTACTTGTTCACTCAAAAGGAACTCAACATGAGGCAGAGACGATGGATCGAACTTCTAAAAGACTACGATCTCACTATTAGCTACCACCCCGGCAAGGCAAACAAAGTAGCAGATGCTTTGAGCCGGAAAGGCAAAGGAAAAATAATCTTAGCTACGGTCTCAGCTCAACCTTGTCTTCGAGAGACCATCAAGCTAAGCCAAGATCAAGATCCGAGCCTAACCAAGCTAAAAGAACAAGTCAGGGAGAAGGAAATTACTAACTTTGAGATCGATAACAATGGAATCCTGTGGATGAAAGGACGATTGTGCGTGCCAGATGTGAACAACATAAGACAAGAAGTAATGGCTGAAGCGCACAAGTCAAAGTTTTCAGTCCACCCTGGGAGTACAAAGATGTAAAAGGATTTGAAGGAAAGTTTTTGGTGGAACGCAATGAAAAAGGATGTAGCTGAATTTGTTGCCCGATGCTTGGTATGTCAACAAGTCAAAGCTGAGCATCAAAGACCCGGAGGACTTCTTCAACCTCTGGAAATCCCTGAATGGAAATGGGATCACATATCCATGGATTTCGTCGTGGGACTACCAAAGTCAAAGCAGAGTCATGACGGAATATGGGTAATTGTTGATAGACTAACCAAGTCAGCACACTTCCTACCAGTCCGCATGAACTACAACTTAGATAAATTAGCAACTCTATATATGGACAATATAGTGAGATTGCATGGAGTCCCAGTGAGCATCCTATCCGACCGAGATCCCAGATTCGTGTCGCGTTTCTGGAAAAGCTTTCAGCAAGCTATGGGAAGTAAGGTAACTCTTAGCACGGCTTATCACCCACAAACTGATGGCCAGAAGGAGAGGACTATCCAAACCCTCGAAGACATGCTAAGAGCTTGTGTATTGGATTTTACTGCAAATTGGAGCGAACTATTACCTCTAGTCGAGTTTGCTTACAATAACAGCTACCACAGTAGTATTGGGATGGCGCCGTATGAAGCACTCTATGGGTGCAAATGCCGATCACCATTGTATTGGGATGAAGTAGGAAAAAGAGCTATCACAGGACCGGAGTTAGTACAAGCTACTACCGACAAGATAGCTATTATCAGAGATAGACTTAAGACAGCCCAGGACCGACAGAAAAGTTGGGCTGATCTGAAAAGGAGACCCGTGGATATAGAGATTGGTGAGAAAGTCTATGTAAAGATTTCACCAATGAAAGGGGTAATCAGATTTGACAAAAGGGGAAAGTTGAATCCAAGATATGTGGGACCATTTGAAGTTCTAGAAAAGGTGGGAACGCTAGCATATAAAATAGCACTACCGCCAAATCTGTCGAGAATTCACAATGTCTTCCACGTATCACAACTAAGGAAATATATTGCTGACCCAAGCCATGTACTGGAAGCAGAACCCCTAGTAACTCAAGGGAATTTGGACGAAACATTGAAATACGAAGAGATCCCAATCCGTATTCTGGATACCAAGGACCAAGTTCTGAGAAGAAGGACCATTCCTTACATCAAGATCCAATGGTCAAACCATACGGAAAGAGAAGCTACTTGGGAAATGGAAGAATCAATGCGGGAGAAATATCCCTATCTTTTCCTAAATCAAGTTGACTCGAGTTTCGAGGACGAAACTTCCAATAAGGAGGGAGGGATGTAAAACCCGAGATTTTTACCCGAGATTTGATGTCATCAAATCTACTTAAGGTACTTTATTCTTATTAAAACTCTAATTGTTAATTAGATAATTAAGTGTTTTAGTAGGTTTAAAACTCTAATAATAGTTAGACAATTAAGCATTTTAGTACAATTAAAACTCTAAAGTTGATTAAGAGTTCTTGTAGGGTTAAACTTTAGTTAACAAATTCTCTAATAAATAAAGATGAGATAGCATGTTCAAACCCACCAAATCAACTAACAAAATATATGAAATAACTTAGTTGGAATTTTGACAATTGAAATCTCTTCATTCCAAGCCTTATAAATTCTAGCCAAGCATAAAGAGTGTCAAAGCAAAATATCAGAATTTATTTGTGAGCAAAGTCAGTCTTCATCCTTCGAAGAATTCTGAAATTTTTGCACAATAAGAGCCGAAAACTTCCAGCCCAATCAGGAGAGAATCTTCAATAGATTAACCAAGAATTCTAGCCAATAAGGAGCTATAAAAACTCCACAAATTGCACCAGCAACCTTCGGTCAACACACCAAATTTTGAGAGGCAGTGCATGATTTTCAATATCTAGGCCATTGTCCAGCCAAGATTTGTTAAATATTCCAGCCGATAAAAAAAATCCCTCTCCAATCATCTTTGAGTTCTCAAAGGCTGTCCTTTAATTATCATTAGAATTCCAGCCTGTTTTCTATAAATTTCCAGCAACCAGTTTCGAAAACTCAGTCCATAAGCCTTCGAAATTCAGCCAGAAAAACTGTTCGGAAATCACACACAGTGCACACACACTGAAGGTGTGCGGTTACTGTTCATAGTAGGAGGAAAGAATCCGTTCGTTTCGTACCTCGGTTGATCAAACACGTCTACAATCTGTAAGTGGGCTTTTGCTATAAATATTCGTTTCGTTTTCTAAAATCATATAAGTATGTTTTGAAATTCCAATCGATATGTATTATATTGAAATTATGAAAGTATTATTTTGTAAGCACGTTAAACTCGAAATCTAATTGGATTTGGATCCCCATGACCCTGATGCGGTGGGATGCAACCGCTAAAAGAACCTTATACGGTGGTAATCCGTTGTTTCTGGATTATCCAGACCCTTTATTCGTGGGTTAGCCGATGTTATGACCTCATCTCTAGGAGGGATAAGTCTAGAGACTGATATCAGTACCAAGAAGAGAGTAGAATGCTTTACTGTGCTTAAGTATATGAAAATTATGAAACGATATGTTATGTCATGGCTCGTAAGGGCAAATCAAGTATGTTAAGATACATTCATATCGGTTTATGCAAGTTTTATGATCCAAGTTTATGAAAATTATGTATATGTATAATATCGATTGTCCCCCACTTGCTGAGTGTTTACCAAAGCACTCAACCCCTTACTCTACATCCCCAGATAAAGCTGAAGAAGAATTAGAGCAAGAAGAAGAGCACCAATTTTGGGGTTGGTGAATCAAGTCCGCTGCGTAGTTCAAGATATTTTATGTTTTAAAGTTTTCTAAGTTTTAAGACAATTTTAATTATTCAGTTGTTAAGTTTTAGTTTCTCGTTTTTAATTCAGTTGTAAAGACAATGGTTATATTTTTATGGAAAAAGACTGGCTTTTCAGTCGTTATGATATTACGAGGCTTATTGGTTTCCTAGTTGTAATGGAAATCAATGCCGGTGTTATTGACCCCGGTCTCGGGGCGTGACAGGAAGCCTATTGTATGCTCAAGTCATATAGACCTGATAATGCATTTGTTGTGGGAATGTTGGGAAGATACCAGAATAATATGGGTATTGATCTTTGGAAGGTTGCAAAGAATGTTATGAGGTACCTTAAAAGTACTAAGGGTTACATGTTTATGTTACTCCAATTCAGACTTTGCTCGTTGTGTTGATTCGTGTAAATCAACATTTGGATATATATTTATGTTTGCCAACAGAGCTATATTTTAGAGACGTGGAAGCAAACTTTGACTGCCACTTTCACTATGGAGGTCGAGTTCGTTGCTTGTTTTGAAGCATCTTCGCATGGTGTATGGTTGACGAGTTTCATATTTGGGCAAGAATCGTGGATTCTATATCTAGACCATTGAGATTATATTGTGAAAATTCATCTGTAGTTTTACGGGAGCGTGTAAAAGATAATATATTGATTATTGACACATGCGTACTGAACTGATTATTGTGGATCCTTTAAAAAAAGGCATGCCACCTAAGGGGTTAAGAATCATGTGGTCAAAATTAGACTTGGTTCCATTATGTGATTTCATTGTAAGTACATTTATTGTATAGTCAATAAAACTCTTTCGTTTATGATATTTCTCTTATCCAGTTGTGTATATATTTAGTTATTTTAAGAAATATTACTTATGTTGGACCTGGAATAAACGTTGGTTTATTCATTCAGTAAGGTTACCACGTTTGGATTTAAGAGACATAACCGTGATACATGAAATCTATTACTCGATAGAAGATGACAAATAGCCATGATTCGTGTATTTTTTTTATTATTTGGTTTGTTAATATATTAACCAAGTGGGAGAATGATAGTACTTAAGATTGATGGTTAATATATTATTAAGATAATATCGAGAATAGTTATTCAGGAGATTACGCATTATCTGGATAATCACTCACTATATGAAGTGGTGTAACTTTGTCAAACTCTAAGTCTTTGATAATAAGATTTATATAAAGGATATTGCCGAAGGACCTTAGGCCAAGCGATTAACTTTCAGAAATACATCATCTATTAGAATTGCATAAGGTTTGAAACACCCTTTTGCACATATTGTTTTTTAAGTTTATCTGGATCAAAGAGCATATCAATGGCTGGAGGTAAATCTTTTTCTGAACTTTTTATTCATTTCCGCATATTCTATTTTATGTGGAATATGTTTGGTTAAATTGTTCATGTTAAATTTCTAACAATCTCGACAACCTTATTGAGTCATAAAATATATTTATGAATGCGATTTATTTATAGTCTTCATCATCATCGAATGACAGAGAGACTGGCTTCTTCTGCTATGCCGCACGCCCCATCGTTCCGAGTTCCCCTTGCTTTTAAGCCTCATGTAACCTTTCTCTCCCCATTTGTCACCCCATGAATTTTCAACCAACCAAAACCACGAACATTTTTCCTTTTCACTTTCTCCTTTATATCCTACAATGGCGATCGATTGCTTGTAAAGCGATCCACAATCTCCATTATAGATACCCTGAATTCACATACACAAGGTCAAAATACATATTTTCAAGGGGTCAGTTTTTTTTTTTAAAGAAAATCTCTTATTTTAGTCTATTGTGAAATGAAGTGTTTAGTCCATTTTATGGAATTTTTAGTCCATTTTGCCGCATACTGTTGACATGGCATTGATTATTTGCTAACATGTTCGGCGAAATGGCAGTATTTCAACAAAAAATGATTAAAAGTGCTAAATATTTTTGACTAATTAAATAATCAAAATCCAATTTAGGGCCAACTTAAATAATGAAGTTTGTTTTTTCCCACTCTCAAAAGCTTAAAAAAAACATTTTCCGGGAAGAAAAACAAACATCGATTATATATATTTCAACAATCATAAAAAAAACTTAGTGATGAATTTTTATTACCGATTTATAGAATTGGAAAGAGAGACTCCCCGCATCAATAACAACGCTAACGGGTCGCAATGACACAGGTTCCTTCAGGACACACACTTCAGGCACGATTGTGTAATAGGCTTGGATTGATATTGCCTTCTTACTTTGCTAAGAAACACACACACAAAAAAAAGTCTTATCTACCTTAATATAAAGACAAACTTTAAATAATGATCATATATCACAAATAATATCCAATTAAATATATTCATGCAATTAAAACAAAAAAAATACATGGAGTGAGTTTGAAAGTTTATCTAAAGCAGGTAGTTATATATATATATATATATATATATATATATATATATATATATATATATATATATATATATATATATATATATATATATATATATATATATATATATATACACGCAAACTAGACAATCCCGATGCGACATGTTCAAACCTACCGAGAAAGTGTTGACATGTGGAATCGAACTCATGACTTATGGTCATGAACTCACCCTACTCCACCAACTCGGACACCCTCTTGGGATTGCAGGTAGTTAAATTTTATATTGATCTTTAGTTAATACAAAGTAGCCTGCAAACTAGGCAATCCTGATGCGACATCCTTAGACCTACCGAAAAGTGTTGGCATGTGGAATCGAACTCATGATCTTATGGTCATGAACTCACCATACTCCACCAACTCGGACACCCTCTTGGGTTGCAGGTAGTTAAATTTTATATTGATCTTTAGTTAATACAACTTTTGACCAAAATCGTAATGAGAAAAACGTACAGGATAATATATATTTCGAAGTGTTGACGTGGAGTCGGACACATTAGTATCAACATCAATATCCAAAGCCATGTCATCTATCTCACGAAAAAGATAAATTTACTGGATAGATTTTATAATTTTCCTATATAAATATATACACATATATAATTACCTTACCAAATCCAGGAGAACCGCCTCGGTAGGGATAATTTATCTCCGTACCGATGCCATTACCCATCATAAACTCTAGGCTTTTGTGGTGGAACCACCTAAGCAACCCTGATTGGTTTTGTCACAATCGAGTAATTCTTGCACAGATAAAGGTGTAAAATGTCCGTTTTTAATCTGATTTGCAGATTCAACAACAGCAACCGCTGCGAAAGCCCAGCTACCGTAGGCTTCATTGCAAAAAGTCAATTATTCTATTAATAAACACAATAATAAGTAGTTGTATGTGAACATTATCTACTTATACCGCATAAGCCTTGATCTCTGACAGGACCAACGGCCCCTTTCTCCCTCCAGTCTATGGAATCGGGGATGGCCCACAAACCCTTGAAAGCAGACGGGCGTCCACGTAGTTTTCTGTTATCGAATAGGGTTTTTTGGTCCTTCTTCGGGATCAAGTATTTGGCTCGAAACTCTTCATTTGTGAGATGTACAAACTGATTCAGACCAACCTTATAAGAGCGCTTTACGGAGTTATGCTCGTCGATGAATTTTAGGTTATTCTTGAAAATCTTGAATGGTCTTTCCTTCTCAGCAATGGCATTGTACACTTTGCCATGCTCAACTAGCCAAGATTCAAACAATGTAATTACTTCATCCTCCGAGCTGCGGGAGAAGGTGATGTTATGGCTGTTATCGTAGGTGATTATGGACATGTCTGATGCATTGGAAAGAATGAAAAATAGGAAGAAAGTAATGGAGAATGAAAGGGTGAGAATTTAAGTAAATATATAAAAGAAAGCCAATGTGATCAAGAAATAATTTATTATGTTGCTCTCCATTTATTATATAATAATATTAATATAAAATATAATGCAGGTTTTAATGGAAATGGATATCGTTTATCGATATCACGTGGAACCATTAATATTTGAAATTTTTGTATGGATCGTGTCATGTCATATATCAATACACATACAGACATACATACATATACATTCATATTTATGTGTGTAGGTGTATAATAGGACCGATCAAACTGACATATTTTGTCGGTCTAACGTGGAAGATAGAGAACCATGAGTGTCTCTTGGGCTAACAATGTGCTTGTCTCTATTTTAAATATTTTTAAAAAAAAAAAACTTTATATAAAAACATTTTAATTTTGAAACTTTAAAAACTATACTTTTAAGTTTTTATATTCGAACTTTCAATATGCTACGGGACATATAATTTTTATTCTATAATGAATTAAGATATCGTCCTTTAAGATTTGGGATATCTAACATGTGCAAAAATTCTCTATACAAGTGTTTCCGTCTCTAATAATTTAGGGGGTTGTACGCACCTACATCGTTTGTTGTGGGACATATATGATATTTATGGGGTTGGCACCTACTTCAACTATTGTGGGACATACGCGATATTTTGAATATTTAAAGGCTTTTTAACATCATCCATTCTAGGTAAAGGTGTAAACAAATCGAATAGAATCAAATATTATGATAATTTTAAGCTCTAGTTCGATTCGAACTCGACTATTTTAATATTTTTTTGGCTACATTAGTTTGAATCAGTTCGATCTCGGTTTGAAATATTGGCACATATTCGCAGGCTATTAAAACTATTACTCGACCGAAAAACTCGAAATATATTTATGTAATATATAATTGTATTATATTAATAATGTAAAGCTTGTAGGCGACTGACGAACTATCTAACAAAATAATTTAGGCTTGAGTTCGGTTAGAAAAAAGTTCGAACATGTTCAATTTCGACTAAATTTGAGTAGGAAATCATAACTTTGATTTTCAGACCCTGATACGGTTGGAGAATTCATTGTTCTAACATCGTCTTTAGGAAGATTAATTAAATTTTATAGGACTGATAGCAGTAAGGCATAATTAAGAAATCTTAGAAATTCAATGCATATACGAAGTAAATTTATGCTTAATTAAAATTTAATTAAGAATCAACTAAGACTATATGGTGTTGTACTCTATTCTCTTTTCTATTTCTATTCAGAAAATTTGTCAAAATCGTATAGTACTGCAATTATATTACTTTATTGATTCTATTTCAAAATTTGTCAAAATCGAAAATTGATTCAGGCCAACTTACTAATTGATTCTCATCACTCGCCTTATGAGAAGGGAGTTAGGACATTGACATGATAATTATTGTTGTTGTCAGAGGAATTTAAATGAATTTAACATAAAAATTGCTCCGACAATAAATCAATTTAATTAAAATCGGTTCTCACTGTAAAGCACTGGAAAAAATAGTAATCTTGGTATTTGGTTTAATTAATTAACTTTCAGTCTTACTTCAATACTCTAAAATTTTAGTCCTTTTACTCGTTAGAATGCTGACGTAGCATCATGCATGTAAGCAATAATTGGCACCTAACATCAATATCCAGTGTCACGTCAGTAGTATGGCTAGAAGAAACTAAAATTATTGAAACACACAATTATTACACTGACATTAAAAAATTATCTAATTAGCCAACCAGAAATAATGTTGGTTTGTTTGATGATGCCCTTAAGGGTAGTGTCCTTAGGGGCATCATCACCATTCATTTGGAATCTTTTTTTAAAAAGAAAAAAAAGATTCCATTTGGATGGTGGATGTTGCTCCTGAGGGCAGCGCCCTTAAGGGCAGTAACAAAGTTTCCAATAAAGGGTTTGTTTGATGATGCCCTTAAGGGTAGTACCCTTAGGGGCATCACCATCATTCATTTGGTAGTGCCCTTAGGCCTACCAAATGTAACATTTAAGACTGAGATTTTACGAGAGAATCTTGTAAGGATGAAGCCAAGCGCGGAATTATTCTTGCATGTACGTGTTCTACAAACTCCGAGATACATATAGACCTATATATGTATATAGATACATATTAAATAATAGCAATATTTTTTATTCAATACACGACAAATACAGTCTCCATACATCATCATGTAATAAGAAGTAGACGTATTCAATTTCCTCCTCCGAGGATTGTTCACTGCAAACACCACATACGAACAACATTATTGAACCATAAAATATATTTATAGTTTTCATTCATGGGAGAAGAAGGGGAAACTGGGTTCTTCTACAATGCCACATGCCCCTCGATCCGAGGCCACATTGCTTTTAAGCCTCATGTAACCTTTCTCTCCCCATTTGGTACCCCACGAATTTCTAATTATCCAATATAATGGAGTTTTTTCATTTACATCTTCGCCTTCTACTCCTCTGTATCCTACAATGACGACGGATTGCTTGTAAAGAAATCCACAGTCTCCATCATAAATACCCTGAATTCAATAGACAAGATCATCATACGACATATTGTTGATATGACATCGATCATTGTTAATGTGTCTAGCACAATGACAGCATTTCAACGGAAAAAAAGACTTAAGGTTAAAAAAAACAAATTATTCCAGTTACTTCTTTCTCCCGCTACCAAAAGAAAAAAATAAGAAAAAAATATTTTCCAAGAAGATAAACAACCATCAATTATATATGTTTCTGAGTAAATTTTGTTACCGATTTATAGAATTGGAAAAAGAGACTCCCCGCATCAATGACAACGCTACCGGGTTGGTATGCCACACTTGCCATCAGCCCAGACTCATCACCTGCGCGTAAGTCATAGCCTTCGATGGAAACTGCCTTCTTACTTTTCTGAGAAACATACAAAAAAAGGGTGTAGAACAAAAATTCTTCCGGGTTCTATCATGCACCACAGCACCAACATACTTAATGGAAAATTCTTCTTATTTACCTTCACAATTAATATCCAATGAATGAATTCATGCAATTAAAACAAAAATACATAAGAGTGAGTGTAGAAAGTTTGTCTAAAACAGGTAGGTAGATTTTATATTGATGTTTAATAATAAACTTTCAAGAACACTACTTAAAAATTACAGTTCAAAAAGCTGAACGAAGTGACTTTTGATTCGTGTGAAGAAATACATGGAGGAAATTAATATCTATTTTATACGATATTAAAAGTTAAATCGCAATTTCGGTCATATATATATACTAAATTATCAAGTTTCAGTCTTAGTGTATTATCTTCTTTTTTTGTTTTTGTGACACTAAGATGATGCTAAACTCTGGCAGAAAAAAAATACCTAATGTGATGTGGTGGGAAATTATACCACATCGGGTAAAATCATTGCCGAACAAGAAAGTGCCCGAACAGGAAAATACCCGAAGAGGTTGATACTTTTCTCGGTCCATGTGGTCAAATATCGGTACAAGACCCGGTCATATTGGTTAATCAACCCGTATTTTTCGGACATCATGGAGCGGTTAATGGCAATTAGTGGGGCAAATTATGGGGAGGTGGCCGAGAATGGGGCAAGTAGTTAGGATAAATGTGGAGGAATGAGTGGGGGTTAATGACTTAATTAGTGGGCTAATTTCTGGGATTAAAGGGAGAAAAGGGCGATGAAAGAGGAGGAGTTTTGGAGCATTCTTTCTATTCATTTCTTGTATAAATAAATGGTATATAAATCATGGTAGAGGGGGCTCGGCCATTGAGAAATAGGGGAGAAAATTCTTTTTTTTTATGTTTATATCTTGTATTAGAATACATTGTAAATCAATATTTATAGTGGAGATTTATACTGGACTAGGTCCCGTGGTTTTTCCCTTCGTTTTGGTGGGTTTTCCACGTAAAAAATCATGATGTCCTATTTTCTTTTCCGGAAGTCATTTTTAGCACAACCGTCCCTTTGCCTTCAACTTTTGAGACTGCTGAATTTCCCATGTAGCAGTTCTCATCATTCACCAGTTGATAGGTCTTAAACATCCATTTGTTGGCGCAAATGTGGCGAGTAGCCCCTGTGTCGACCCACCATTCCTTGGAGTTCCCTCCAACAAGATTCACCTCCGATACCACAGCACTCAGATGCATGTCATCCATGTCAGAGCTCAGATTGTCCTCAGCAATGTGGGCATGTGCAGGCCTCTTGCCTTTGCCTTTGTAAGGGACTATCTTTCTCTTACCGTCATTGTTTTGACGTTGAGTGCAGTTGTTTTGACGTTGAGTGCAGTCCTTGGCCTTATGGTTAGGCTTACCACACACATAACAGTCACCGGTGAACCTCATTGTCTGAGTATCTCCCTTGGGTTCAAAAGTACGTTTGCGCTTATTCCCATGGGAGTTGTCCCCAACTTCAACCACGTTGGCCTTGGAAATCATTCCAAATGATTTCTTGTCAACTTTTCGGTTGTCTTGCTCGATGCGCAGCCTCCTGATAAGATCCTCTAGACTCATCATCTTTCGCTTGTGCTTTAGGTAGCTCTTGAAGTCCTTCCAAGATGGCGGTAATTTTTCAATCATCATCGCCACTTGGAGAGCATCATTTAGCCCCATACCTTCGGCAGCAAGCTCATGATATATCAGCTTCAGCTCTTCGCATTGCTCAACAACGCTCTTGCCATCTACCATTCGATAGTCATGGAATCGCCCGGCTACAAATTTCTTTGCGCCTGCGTCGTCAACTTTGTACTTTATCTCTAACGATTCCCAAAGATTCTTAGCAGTCTCCTTGGGGGAATACATATTAAAAAGTGCATCGTCAAGAGAATTCAGTATGTAGTTACGACAAAGGTAGTCGGCACTCATCCAGGACTCAACTATCACAGCAGATTGAGGATCCTCTTTGTCCTCTACCGGTTTCTCCTCCTTCAGAAACCTGGTCAAGTTCAAGGTGGTAAGGAAGAACATCATCTTCTGTTGCCAACGTTTAAAGTTGGAACCCTTGAACTTTTCCGGTTTCTCAAATTGAGAAAATGGCATTGGACTTCTCAGAATTGGCATTGCGGCCTCAGTACCGCTAGCTTTGATCACCGGAATCTCATTATTCACAGCAGGTGGTTGGGTAAACTGGTCAGCCATTAGCTAAAACAGAACACAAATAGGAGAGCACAAATAATATCAAAGCAGTTTTTGAAACAGTAGGTTTAAACCTTTGAAAAAAGCATGAACAATCTTAAGTAAATATGAAAGCTGAGTTTTGAAAAAACAGAACAAAAAGGTTTAGAGTTTACGATTATTGTTGGTTCTGTTCTCTTAAAAACAATAGACAAAGCATAAGAAGATCACAAATACTATGATATTATAAAATTGTTGAAACAGTAAAAACTTACAACAAACAGTTTAAATAAACTGGACAGAAACTTTGTTGTTGGACGAGGCCACAGTAAACCGTGTGCCCGTAAACTCTAAATTGCCCGCCTACAACTTCTGGCCTCCTGGACAAGAGAGTTCCAAGGTACAACGTCCCAAACACCTCTGTATGGGTTGAAGCAGAAACCCAGACAGACTCACTCGAACACTGAACAGTGTGTAGTACTCTCAAGATAATATGATATGATATGAAATGCAATTTCGGGATGAGATAAAGAATGAGGCTGGAGCAGCTTATATAGCTGCAACAGCAGGCCTACCAAAGGCCACAACTTAAATGACAATGCATAGTGGGTTAGATGAAAAGTCTCAACACTTAACATCAGATTCATTTCGGATTTAAGTCTCACACTTAAATCTGACATCAATTCTGCAGGTAGGTGAAAAGTCTCAAACTTAATACTCAGCAGAATATGAAAAGTCAGACAGGTGAAAAGTCATTTCAGAAATCCGTGTAGTAAAAAGATAGGACTGCCTTCG
Organism: Haberlea rhodopensis; assembly: GCA_907163345.1. Classification (NCBI taxonomy): domain Eukaryota; kingdom Viridiplantae; phylum Streptophyta; class Magnoliopsida; order Lamiales; family Gesneriaceae; genus Haberlea; species Haberlea rhodopensis. Next base: position 366,657 of record CAJQUN010000494.1, read on the forward strand.
CGGCAGCGACACGCGCGACGCGGCGAGGCGAGGCGAGGCGAGGCGCGGCGAGACGTGACGTGCCGTGCCGTGCCGTGCCGAGCGGAGCGGAGCGGACGGACGGACGGCGCGCGAGGGGCACCCATCTTTACTACTTAACTACACTCTAATGATTTGTATCTCAATATAAACAAACCATAAGTGCCTCAATTACTCAATGTGGGATTTCTTTAGCCTAATTGCCTTTCATAATTAACTTACCATAATTTTGTTCTCATTAACAAAATTAATAATAATATTGGGCTTTTAATGTTTAAAACCCATTAATTCTAACAGAAACTGGGTTCTTCTACAATGCCACATGCCCCTCGATCCGAGGCCGCATTGCTTTTAAGCCTCATGTAACCTTTCTCTCCCCATTTGGTACCCCACGAATTTCTGATTATCCAATATAAAGGAGTTTTTTCATTTTCATCTACGCCTTCCACTCCTCTGTATCCTACAATGACGACGGATTGCTTGTAAAGAAATCCACAATCTCCATCATAAATACCCTGAATTCAATAGACAAGATCATCATACGACATATTGTTGATATGACATCGATCATTGCTAATATGTCTAGCATTTCAACGGAAAAAAAGACTTAAGGTTAAAAAAAACAAATTATTCCAGTTACTTCTTTCTCCCGCTACCAAAAGAAAAAAAATATTTTCCAAGAAGATAAACAACCATCAATTATATATGTTTCTGAGTAAATTTTGTTACCGATTTATAGAATTGGAAAAAGAGACTCCCCGCATCAATGACAACGCTGCCGGGTTGGTATGCCACACTTGCCATCAGCCCAGACTCATCACCTGCGCGTAAGTCATAGCCTTCGATGGAAACTGCCTTCTTACTTTTTATAGATAAATAACAAATAATTCAATGTTATACTCGTCAATTTCATATGTAATTAATATCAAATTGTATATGCTCCATGCCAATATCATTTGCAATTAGTATCAAAGTTGTATAAGTTTCATACCAATTTCATAAGTAATTAGTACCAAAATTGTAAATATTTCATACCAATCTCTTTTGCAATTAGTACCAAAATTGTATAGGTTTCCAATTTCATATGTAATTAGTATCATAAATGTAAATGCTTCATACTAATATCATTTGTATTTAGTGCCAAAGTTGTATATTTTTCATACCAATTTCATATGTAATTAGTATCATAATTGTAAATCTTTCATACCAAACTCTTTTGTAATTAGTACCAAAGTTGTATATGTTTCATACAGATTTCATATGTAATTAGTATGATAATTGTAATGTTTCATACCAATATCATTTGTGATTAGTATCAAAATTATATATGTTTCATACCAATTTCATATGTAATTAGTATCGTTAGATAATCAGATTCAATCAATTAAAATGACATTATCTTATTTGTGGTCCCATCGAGTTTGATAAAACAACGGGGTAAGTTTTGTAAGATTAATGGCATGCGAGCTATAAAATTTCCACTAGATATACCCATACGTTGAACTAAAAATTGATAAATGATTCATACGAATATAGAGAGTTAATGACAACTTAAAAAGTTCAAACTCTCCCACCGGTACATTTCCTTTGTTCTTTTATGATTCTTTTATAATAAGTTGTTTAAATAAAAATTTTAATTTTAATTTTTTTAATTTAAAAAATAAGGGTCGAACCGTAACCGTAACCGGTGGTTAACCGTAACCGTAACCTTAACCGGCGGTTCACGAACCGTAACCGGAACCGTCTACGAAGGTTAATGTTAAGGGTCGAGCTCTTTTGAACCGTCAACCGGCGGTTCACGAACCGTGGTCATGTCTAGGTAAAGGTGTAAACAAATCGAATAGAATCAAATATTATGAAAATTTTAAGCTCTACTTCGATTCGAATTTGAAAATTTTAATATTTTTTGGCTACATTAGTTTGAATCAGTTCGATCTCGGTTTGAAATATTAGCACATATTCGTGAGCTATTAGAACTATTACTCGACAAAAAAACTCGAAATATATTTGTGTAATACATAATTGTATTATATTAATAATGTAAAGCTTGTAGGCGACTGACAACTATCTAACAAAATAATTTAGGCTTGTGTTCGGTTAGAAAAAAGTTCGAACATGTTCAATTTCGACTAAATTTGAGTAGGAAATCATAATTTTGATTTTCAGACCCTGATACGGTGGGAGAATTCATTGTTCTAACTTCATCTTTAAGAAGATTAATTAAATTTATAGGATTGATAGCAGTAAGGCATAATAAAGAAATGTTAGAAATTCAATGCATATATGAAGTAAATTTATGCTTAATTAAAATTTAATTAAGAATCAACTAAGACTATATGGTGTTGTACTCTATTCTCTTTTCAATTTCTATTCAGAAAATTTGTCAAAATCGTATAGTACTGCAATTATATTACTTTATATTGTTCGTACCGTACACAACTTACTAATTGATTCTCATCACTCGCCTTATGAGAATGGAGTTAGGACATTGGTATGGCAATTATTGTTGTTGTTAGAGTAATTTAAATGAATTTATCATAAAAATTGCTCCGACAATAAATCAATTTAATTAAAATCGGTTCTCCCTGTAAAGCACTGGAAAAAATAGTAATCTTGGTATTTGGTTTAATTAATTAACTTTCAGTCTTACTTCAATACTCTAAAATTTTAGTCCTTTTATTCGTTAGAATGTTGACGTAGCATCATGCATGTAAGCAATAATTGGCACCTAACATTAATATCCAATGTCACGTCAGTAGTATGGCTAGAAGAAACTAAAATTATTGAAAACACAATTATTACACTGAAATTAAAAAATTATCTAATTAGCCAACCAGAAATAGAGTTGGTTTGTTTGATGATGCCCTTAAGGGTAGTGCCCTTAGGGGCATCATCACCATTCATTTGGAATCTTTTTTTAAAAAGGAAAAAAAAGATTCCATTTGGATGGTGGATGTTGCTCCTGAGGGCAGCGCCCTTAAGGGCAGCAACAAAGTTTCCAATAAAGGGTTTGTTTGATGATGCCCTTAAGGGTAGTGCCCTTAGATGCATCATCACCATTCATTTGGTAGTGCCCTTAGGCCTACCAAATGTAACATTTAAGACTGAGATTTTACGAGAGAATCTTGTAAGGATGAAGCCAAGCGCGGGATTATTCTTGCATGTACCGTGTTCTACGAACTCCAAGATACATATAGACCTATATATGTATATAGATACATATTAAATAATAGTAATATTTTTTATTCAATACACGACAAATACAGTCTCCATACATCATCATGTAATAAGAAGTAGACGTATTCAATTTCCTCCTCCGAGGATTGTTCACTGCAAACACCACATACGAACAACATTATTGAACCATAAAATATATTTATAGTTTTCATTCATGGGAGAAGAAGGGGAAACTGGGCTCTTCTACAATGCCACATGCCCCTCGATCCGAGGCCGCATTGCTTTTAAGCCTCATGTAACCTTTCTCTCCCCATTTGGTACCCCACGAATTTCTAATTATCCAATATAATGGAGTTTTTTCATTTACATCTTCGCCTTCCACTCCTCTGTATCCTACAATGACGACAGATTGCTTGTAAAGAAATCCACAATCTCCATCATAAATACCCTGAATTCAATAGACAAGATCATCATACGACATATTGTTGATATGACATCGATCATTGCTAATATGTCTAGCATTTCAACGGAAAAAAAGACTTAAGGTTAAAAAAAACAAATTATTCCAGTTACTTCTTTCTCCCGCTACCAAAAGAAAAAAATAAGAAAAAAATATTTTCCAAGAAGATAAACAACCATCAATTATATATGTTTCTGAGTAAATTTTGTTACCAATTTATAGAATTGGAAAAAGAGACTCCCCGCATCAATGACAACGCTACCGGGTTGGTATGCCACACTTGCCATCAGCCCAGACTCATCACCTGCGCGTAAGTCATAGCCTTCGATGGAAACTGCCTTCTTACTTTTCTGAGAAACATACAAAAAAAGGGTGTAGAACAAAAATTCTTCCGGGTTCTATCATGCACCAACATACTTAATGGAAAATTCTTCTTATCTACCTTCACAATTAATATCCAATGAAATGAATTCATGCAATTAAAACAAAAATACATAGAGTGAGTGTAGAAAGTTTGTCTAAAACAGGTAGGTAGATTTTATATTGATGTTTAATAATAAACTTTCAAGAACACTACTTAAAAATTACAGTTCAAAAAGCTGAACGAAGTGACTTTTGATTCGTGTGAAGAAATACATGGAGGAAATTAATAACTATTTTATACGATATTAAAAGTTAAATCACAATTTCGGTCATATATATATACTAAATTATCAAGTTTCAGTCTTAGTGTATTATCTTCTTTTTTGTTTTTGTGACACTAAGATGATGCTAAACTCTGGCAGAAAAAATACCTAAAATTACAAAATAGTGGATTAAAATTGTAAAATTTGAAAGACTCAATCTTCACATATATATTACCTTACAAAATCCAGGAAGAACTCCTCGGTAGGGATAATTTTTTTCCGTATCGATGCCATCATTATCCATCATAAACTCATAGCCTTTTATGGTGGAACCACCTAAGCAACCCAGATTGGTTCTATCACAATCGAGTAATTCTTGCACAGATAAAAGTGTCAAATTTCCGGTTTCAATCTGATTTGCGGATTCAACACCAGCAACCGCTGCGAAAGCCCAGCTACCGAAGCCTTCATTACAAAAAATAATTGGTTAAATGATTTCAAAAAAATCAATTTATTCATGTTATATCAGTTACTATATATCTGCTTTTCACATATTTTTACTTTAAAATATAATCATATGTAGTTGTGATTTGCAAAAACAGCGTTGGAATGGCCGAAATGGGAGTAACAACCGCCACGGTAAAGGTCATGCTAAAACAGATGCATAAATAATGTTGATTTCACGACCACTACAGAACAGAACGGAACGACGATTTCATGGCCACGAACAGGGATGAATAGCATTTTTAATTTTTTCAAAATCTTCAATTTTTTTTTAATTTTTTCATTAAAAATCTGTAGAAATTATCTGATTATTTTTATTTTTAAACCGTTGCTATGGAACTGTCAACAGCCTCTGCGACCAAGCGGCTGACCATGGTTGTATGTGAAGATTATCTCTACGTATACCGCAAAATAAGCCTTGATCTCTGACGGGACCAACGGCCCCTTTCTCCCTCCAGTCAATGGAATTGGGGATGTCCCCCAAACCCTTGAAAGCAGACTGACGTTCACGTAGTTTTCGGTTACCGAATCGGGTTCTTTGGTCCTTCTTCGGGCTCAAGTATCTGGCTCGAAACTCTCCATTTGTGATATCGGCAAATTGATTCAGGCCAACTTTATACGAACGCTGTACAGAGTTATGCTCGTCAATGAATTTTAGGTTCTTCTTGAAAATATTGAAGCGTCTTTCCTTGTCACCAAAGGAAGTGTACACTTTTCCATGCTCAACTAGCCAAGATTCAAACAATGTCATTACTTCATCCTCCGAGCGGCGGGAGAGGGTGATGTTATGGCTATTGTCGTAGGTGATTATGGACATGTCTGATGCATTGGAAATATTGAAAAAGAAGAAGAAAACAATGGAGAATGAAAGGGTGAGAGTGGAAGCCATTTTGAATTTATGATCTTTCTTTTGTGGGAATCAAATGAAGAATAAGAGGGTATAGGCTTCTTATAAAAGTTCGGACAATCTATATTGAGAAATAGATGACAACCACTAGACCAAAGTATTGTTGTCTCCATATGGATAAAGTTGTCGGTATCGCGTGGACCGACGATTTCTTTTTTGAGAGGTTGATATTTTATATGGATGAAGTTGTTATTTACAGGTTTTGGTATCATCATCTCGATGGTAACCAGAAGCTCTTATATTATTTTGAATTGTCAGTCCGAACTTGTAGAGAGAATGTATAATTTATTAGTTACTAGGGTCTCATGGACTAACAAATTGCTTTTATCAATAAAAAAACTCAAAACTTTTTGATTTTGAAACTTTGAAAAACATACAAATACTTTATAAAATTTAAAATTTTATATTCAAACTGCACGAGGTATGAATTTTTTACTATGATGAATTAAGATATTCTCCTTTAAGATTCGGGATCTCTTCAGTCTTCCCAAATGTAACATGTGCAAAAATACTCTATAAAAGTGTCCTGTCTCTAATAATTTAGGTGGTTGCGTTGCAACTACTTCATTTATTGTGGGACACACATGATATTTTTCTTGTCTATGGTTAGAATAACGACATCGATGCTCAGCCACTAGTAATGGCAACAGGTCGGGTATGGGATGTGTTTGGCCAATCCCAGGACCCGCCCCGTTACATATAAAACCCGTACCCGCCCCGTCACGCTTAGACCCGCGAACCCGGCGGGTTTACCCGCCTCGCCCCGGTTCCAGTTTTTTTTTTTATTTAAAAAAAAGAAGAAGATAGAAATCAATTTTGAAACACAAAAGTTGAGTTTTATGATTAAATTTCATGTTTTCTCTAATAAATTACAGTATTATAAGTATCATAGTATTTCTACAGTAACGGGCTTTAATGGGCTTATTAAGTTATTTCTCGATGGCATTTGCTACTGGGTTTATTATTACAGCGGGCTGGTAATGGACTTATTAAATTATTGAGGAAATTACACATAGGTACCATTTTTCAAAACATGTTTCAACTAAATCTAGCAAAATATTTGCTTTTCAACTAAATACATCTTGTGAGAATCTTCTTTCAACTAAGTCCATTTTTATAAAACCCTAATCTGATTAGTCATTTACTATTCCTAAAATACCCATAGTTGAATTATCTCTTCATCATCGTGAGAATTGGTGATGGTCGCGTGTTCTGGGAAAGCAGCAATGGTGGTTAGGCGGTATGGAGCAGTGGCGGTGTTGCGGTGGAGGCGGCGACGACTTCTTTTCGTTTTGCCAAATATCATTATTCTCCAACCACAGAAAACCGACATTTTGTTTCAATTTTGTTTTCTGTTTTTATGGTTGGATTTAATTAACATTGAACTTTTATTTCAATTTTGGTACACATTATGTGTTTGTTAAAATGTCTCTTTACGTAAACAATTTTTTTTAGCAAATTTGAAAAAGATAAACAACATATCATCTCATTCCAAAGGTTTTGATTTATTTTTTTTCCATTTTCATTTGTTTATGTACACCAAGTAAAAAAATAGATTCTAAAATTCCATTTTCATTTGTTTAAATACTGTTTTCATTTATAAACTTTCAGACATCATGTCACTACATTAGTGGAAGGATCTATAATAACATAAACGATGCGTATATCAAATTCCTGACAATATATTAGTGAGGTAGCACTATCTTATCTTCCCAAATCAAAGTTGAAGAACTAACAAGCTTAAACATGCAAGCAACACATACCGATGCATGTAAATTACATGCATCGCTAGTCTATCGGTGCATGTAATTTACATGCACCGATAGTCTACCGATGCATGTAAATTACATGCACCTGTAGACTCAGCATCTGTAATATTTAAAAAAACTTCAAAGTTAAGTCACGCATGTGTAATATTTTATCATTTGAAAATTAATATACTTTTGTTATGAGATTATTCAATAATTTATCATACATTATATACTCATTCATAATAAAAATTTAATTTCTAAAATAATATATTATATCTTTAATTTGTTATAAGATCAACAAGCAAGTAACACATAGCGAACACATAAGGTGCATGTAATTTACATGCACCGCTAGTCTACCGGTGCATGTAATTTACATGCACCGATAGTCTATTGGTGCATGTAAATTACATGCATCGATAGTCTATCGGTGCATGTAAATTACATGCACCGGTAGACTCAACAAATACATTGGCTCTCAAATTACATATCAAATAAGTATCATACAGTAAGTGTTAAAGACGTTCACAAATAACACTTAAAAATTAAGATACGTATGTGTAATATATTATTGTTTGAAAAATAATATACTTTTTGTTATGAGATTATTCAATAATTTATCGTATAGTATATACTCATCCATAATAAAATCTAATTTCTAAAATAATATGTTGTATCTTTAATTTGTTATAAGACCAATTGCAAAAATTATAGAATGAAAAATTAATTCACATTTTTATGATTTGATCATTGTTATTTAGTAATTAGATAAAAAATAATAGTATATTAGTACATCACCGCCTATCGGTGCATGTAATTTACATGCACCGATAGATTTTAGCAAGTCGGTGCATGTGAATTACATGCACCGCTGAGTCTATTGGTGCATGTAAATTACATGCACCGATAGACTTTTATTATATTTAAGCAAACAAATAGTCTTTTTATATATAATTTTGAATATGAAACATTTTTTCCTCATTAATTTTTTTTAAATTAATAGCAAACTGACATAGCATGCCCGTGATATGAAATAACAAACTGAATACGAAAGCAACATCTAATTCTAAAGGTGCATGTAACTTACATGCACCTTTAGACCTATCGGTGCATGTAAAATACATGCACCGATAGACTCATGAATTGTTGGTGCATGTAAATTACATGCACCACTTAGTCTATCGGTGCATGTAATTTACATGCACCGATAGACTCATGAGTTGTTGGTGCATGTAAATTACATGCACCAATGGTTTCAATTTCATTACATTCTCAAATTTTCATTCAAACAATTCATCGAACATCTCAAATACATTATAGTTTTGAGTTTTACATTAAAATTCTACAAACAATCATTACAATAAAATTGAAATTCATAATAAATATAAAATTTTCATTCAAACAATTGATCGAATCTCAAATACATTATACTTTTACGTTTTACATTAAAAATCTACAAACAGTCATTACAAAAAACTTTGAAATATAAAACAAAATCAATCGGTAAATAGACGATAAACAGAAGAATGAGATGATTTTGTCTTCTTGCACAACCTTTTTGTTTTCGTTTATTCGCGACCAGTGCGCGCAGCTCCGACGCCATGGGAGGAGCGACAATTTCCGACGATTAGCGTTGGTGGTTGGGACATGTGGCTGGTGTGAGGGTTGAAGATTAGGGTTTTGGATTGAAGGATGTGATTCAAGAAAGATAGAAGACTATTTTGGTCATTTTAACCAAAAGTGGACCTTGTTGAAAGAATTTTTTTTTGGGGTGACTGGGCTGAAAAATCTTTTACCAAATGGTACCGGCCCGAAATTTTCCCAAAATTATTTCTCGATGGTCTTTTTAGCTACATTAACGGTCGGCCTTCTTGGCTTATTTATTGCAGGTCATTTGATGTATTTGGTTCGGTCCTTTACCCGATTTTTCCTTCTTCTTTGCCCTGGATAAATTTCATTAACGTCCTTCCTCGTCAATCGAAGGGTCGGTCGTAGTTTGTCAAAGAGTCGGGCGAGGCTGAATTCGTGGGGTCACGTGAATAATTATTGCTCTGTGATTTCTCTTCTACGTACAATGAACCAACGGTGGTTGATGTGCATCTCCAGAATCCTCCACAGTGAATTACTTCTCTCTCGAGGTTAACAAATTGGAGGAATCTCAAGAGAATTCACTTTTAACCGCTCCTCTTCCTCGGTCGCTTGCAGAAGCTTCCACTTCGGTGCCACATAGAACTCTCGAAGGCAATTGGTTTAGCTTCAAAATTCACTTCAAAAACCCCATGCTTCGTCTCCACCGAGATTTGAGTTTTTCCTATTTTGCTACATCAAACCATGCAATTTAAGCACGTGAATGCTTGAAAATTTTTTGACTGCTGAGTTTTCCTTTTCTCAACTTCTGTCGATACTCTGCTTAATCCAGTAAGCGTAATTTCTAATTATAAGATTGTATATGTGCAGAGATACTTGATTTTTGTAATTTTTTCTCGCCAACACCAGAGGAGCAAGGGCACCGAAATGCTGCAGTAGAATCTGTTTTTGATTTTATAAAATATATCTGGCCTAATGCTAAGGTATGTCAGATATTCGTGAGTGCACGTATTTTGGGCTATGGTGGATTGTTTAGATGTGTGAAGATACGTCTTGCAGGCTGAAGTGTTTGGGTTATTTAAAACGGGGCTTTATCTTCCATCTAGTGATATCGATGTAAGCTTGAAACTGTTTATTAGCATTTTGAATGATTCGTGTTTAGCAATTATTTCTGATCTTCTATTGACAAATATTCTCTGTTAAACTTGCAAGTTAGAGGTACTATTGTCTGCAATTATGATATAACTAGCCAATGTACTTAGGCTGTGTTTGGTTGGGCTGATTAGGTATTGATTAGGCCATAATCTAAGTGTTTGGTTACATATTTTATTTTTCCGCCTTTTCCCGAAGGCCCGGTAAAAGCCACTATTAGCCACTGTAGGAGGTGGAAAAGAGATCCCTCTTCATTTGAAGGATCGTGGGTCCTGATTTCAATAGTGTCAGAGATAAGAAGAGAATTTTACCAATTTATCCTTCTCTTCCAACCCAACCCAAGAAACAGATCTCGAATGCCTCGTTTATGCTTCAAGACTCTGAGCTATCGATTCGGATTGCAGTACTTCCTTGGAATGGGAGATTTGAAGCACAGGGTTCAAAGGTTTGCAGTATTTCCTCGTTTATGCTTTGGGGAATCTGATTGATTTTCGAGTTTCGATATTTATTAGGAGAAGGAGCTTGCTGATGAACATTTTTGGGAGCTGTTTTTGCTTATTATTTCATTTCAGTTTCATCGTTTCCACAGCTGTAGTCTGCTTGCTTCTCTTTATTCGGAAGCAAGATCAGGATTTAGAAATTTTAATTTCTTGTGGGATCGTAAAGATTTGTTATGGTTGATTTATAGACATTTTTGGAGTTTGATTAAGTGGGCACCATCAAATTGAATATTGACGTTAACTTATAGTTATTTCACACTTTTATTTTCTGGGTTTTACACTGCGCTGCTTTAAGAATCATCACAGGAGACGGATTTCTGATCTTCTTTTCACGATTTTGAAGTTGATTTTGCTCAAGCGAATAGGTTTATATCCTCTAGGGTGGCCTATAAGAAGAGTTGCTGAGTTCGTGAAAAACAATGCATTTGAAGAAAAAACGCATGCTTAATCCAATTTCTGATGGTGGTGTTGATAATTGTAAATTAAAGAACCAAGATCAAAACTTTCAGGTCAGATATGGAGTTCAATTTTCCATTTTTTGGGAACTTGATTTCTGTTTTGCTGAGTATAATAATTATTGTTAGTTGCTTTGTGCTTCACGTGACAAGCAATGTTTACAAATTTTAGTTTTGCTATGGCGTATTGAGGAATTGAAGTTTAGCGAAGTTTAAATTTATGTTTCATGTATTTGTTTCTGAGACCTGTTGCATTTTTTAATCAAGAAATGATAAAGAAGTGTGGTTAGCTTTTCATGTTGGTTCGTGATAAAAGGGTATATCTTAGTCACCATCTTTGAAAATGGCAAATAGAATGTTTGCGCTTACTACTAGAATTTTCTTTCAACTATTCCAAAATATGAGAAAGTTTAGAACCATTCTCTACGATTTTTTACTACAGTCGAATGATGTTCATGAAGAATCAAATATATTCAGATTCTGATAAACGAGAAATTCAATTACATGACCATTGCATATTGCAAATTTGTATTTTAACTGGTAATTCGAGTAAGTTTTTGTATTTGAATATTTATTCATACGAATCTATAATGTTGGACACAATATTGGTGGCTCACCAAAATTTAGTTTCATACTCCAAGGGAGAAACATAAAATGACAATTGTTCAAGACACTATGTTGTTTTGCTTGTAGGAGGAAGAAGAAGATGTTGAGAATTATGTACTCAAGTCCTCTTGCATTCTAGAGCATACAACCAGGTTTATTAACTAAAAATTATTGCTTACACACAACATATTAGATCATTGTAGAGCATACAATCAGGTTTATTAAATCATAGGATTACACGGAAATATCAGATCTTGCATTAGGCGACACTTGGCTTAATACCGTTGGGATAAAAATGAGGATGTTACAACAATTTCCCTTGCCTTTTAATCTAATGAATCTGTATTTTGAATTTCTTTTTTTTATAAAATTGTACAATGCATCGTTTCATACTCATAGTTCATCTATAAACAGGTTGAATTGGATTCTTTTGGACCTTGTGGCTGGCAGCTAGAAAAGCCTTGGTCTGGGAAAGCAAACATGAGATGTGGGATGAGAATTTTATAGCTCTGTTCTTGATATGTTTTCTTTTCTTCATTTCATTCAACACTTTTTTATGTTTACCAATATACTCTATTTTCTTAATCTCAGGTCGTTGACCTTCAACATTTCATTCAACGTTTCAGTACTTATTATGGAAGTGATTAACAATGTTGGATTGTTGGTAGGTTAAATGGTATAGGTCTTCCCCTTTTATTGCATTTATTGATTTGAAGTCAAGTTCATAATTGGTATTTTTATGTTTTTTTGAGGTTAAGTGTGATTTGAACAACTAGCATTTGCATACTGATTCGTGGGTTCAGTCGAGAGCTGATTATTGGTTTAAAAATTGGATCTTTTGTATGACTCTGATGTATTCTGTTCTTGAATTTAAAAATTGGATCATTTCCATACAAGCTACTCTATCGTTTATGTGTGCATTCATACAAAAGTAATAATTAAAGACACTCAGATTGTATCAGATTTGAAATTGGTTATGGTGGAGTATGATTAGTTATTTGCAATTGGCTAGTTTATATTTCTTCTCGAGCTAAAATAATGGAATACTGGTTGTGTTGTTTGATTTGTTCATTTATCTTAGTATCTTTGCATTTTAGTCTGCTTTTGAAATATTGAGTTGAAATATTGAGTTATTACGTTACTACTGGATATGATTATATTGCAATAATAAAACATCCAATTTTACCTTAGTTTGTTGACTGTAAAACGGTTGGTGGTGTAAATGGGCTGAAAATGAGTTTAGAAATTAAGCCAGTTCTTTCACTTTTTCTATTCATAGCTGAATTAAGTCATAGTGTAACAGCAGAAAACAAGAAACAAACTTTACAAACATTGGTAACAGCTCCATGAAGGAATGCAGGGGGTGGTGTGATCGATGGCTCGGGCACAGAGCACATTCTTAGTACTGATACCGCTGGTGGGGGAAGAAAAGGTGAGTGGTGGCAAGGTGGGAATAAAGTTTCCGTTTCAACAGGCATCCTTTCACTCTTGCAGTGGCTGCTGCTACTGGTTTAGGTGCTGTCCCATTTTTTATTCGTGGAGCTTGATTCTGCTGGTTACATTATGAGCTTGTGTTTTGGTATAGAGTCCACATTGTGAACAAAGTGCAATAGATGGGTTAAATGCCATTGTTTTATTATTGTTTTTTGACAAGTATATGATGAAAGCTTTTGCTGCTTTGGCTTTGTAGTTATATAATTCTTCAACCTGCTGCATGTCAATCCTATTTTTACTGTGATATAATTCATTTGATCTTCGTAATATATTTGCAAGACCAATATAGTGCTAGAGTAGTCGAGTTTACTGAATGAACCTCACAATTTTTATACATATTATTTAATTTATTATAATATTTTATTATTAATTACATTAAATAAATAAATAAAGTTAGTATGATTAAGTAAAATTTAATTAAAATAAAATAATATAAATAAGTGAAAAACCTCTTCAAGGGTATTTTTGTCATTTTATAAATAAAATTAATCTATGCCACATATTATCAGCTATACCAAAAACAATATTACTTGTCATAATTTACTAATCACACGAACCAAACACAATACAGTTTATCAAGTAGTTTACTTATCAATCCATTATCCACTTTTTAATCTATCCATCATCTATCCTATCACAGCAACCAAGCGCAGCCTTATAAGATATTTTATCATGGGGTATTAACTGTTAACCACTAAATTCCTTGATTATTGTTTTGGAAGATTTCATTAAGAGAATATGTATAAATGGGTTATTGAGTGAACTTTGGCAAGTTGAATCTAAATCACGAATTTGGATATGCACTATTAAGTATTATCATTTTTTCGCCAAAGGACGCCGGGGGAAATTATGGTAGACTACAAACGAAAGCCAAATTTCTTATGGTTTTGGGTTGATCACCAATCATTGAGAAGTTCATAATAACTTTATACTGAGAGATATAAGAATACAAGCCAAAGGTATTGCTGATATTAGCTTTTGGCTCCCACCTTGTATTTCTTTACAGTATCCGTGGAATCTAAAGTTTTTGTCATTTATAAGGGTTTGTGTTTGTCCCTAATCTTAAATATACACCTCTCTTGGACTGGTATCTGAAACTAAGTTATATAGACGTTATGATTGCCCTTCAACATATTGATATTTGAAAAGAGAGAAATAAAGATACACACTAGAATGCATCAGGGTCTTCTGGAGTGTTCTTATATAAGGAATGAGTAAGGATTTATCGTCCTTAGTTCCCGGTTATAAAAAAAACTGTTAAAATTTTGATTTTGCCAATTAAAAATTATAGGTCTTCTTGGTTTGATTGTTATCAAACTGATTAAGTTCATGGGTGGACTCTAAATGGATTATGGTGGGATTAATGTTATGGTAAATTCATATTTATTTGATGGATTTTCTTTGCAATTCCATGACATCAGATATCCTGTGATGAGCAAATTTCTTTGTGGATAGCCTTTGGAGTATGCAATAAGCAATTAATATAAAATGTAAGCAATTTGACTTTGTTGTTTGGTACTTGGGCAGGTTTCAAAGGTAAGTAGTCCCCAGACTGGTTTGCAGTCTCTTTCGAGGGCTATATCTCAAAGAGGGGTTACTAAGAAGATACATGTATCATTTGTAGTTTGAATTTCACCATTGTTTGGTTCTTCACCTCTTATACAATTTTATCACTGTCTTCCTGTATCAGGTTTTTGCAAAGGCTTGACCGCTTGAGTACCCATAATTAAATTCCTGGAGAAAAAAAGTGGTGTAACATTTGATATAAGGTTAGGCCACTGATTTAGTTAGACTTGAGAGGACTATTGGATGGTGATGAGAAATTATAACATGTTGGCTTCCTTGGAGATAAAAGTGGAATTACATTTGATATAAGATTTGACTATTAGTTTTCTGGACTTCAAAGAAATCTTAGATGCATCAGTTTTTAAAGTACTTTTGAGGGTTTACCTTGATTCACAATCCAAAACTTTTTATATGTTTGAACATGTGAATCTGGGAAGTCTGCCTAATTGGGAAGAGAAGTAGTTGTTTAAAGAGAAATTACCAATATTTTAGTTAGTATTGGGTACAGATACTGTGCTTTGATAGATGAATAAGGATGGCTTTAATATTGTGTTGGGCACACTCACTATTATCTAATAATTTATACATGTATGTATTTGCTGTTTCATGGAGGATCACAACATAGCTACATTTCCATAAAAAAAAGTGATGCTTCCTTGATAGCTTAGGGAATAGATGGCATACCATACAGACTTGGTAACTTCAAGGTGAGAATAACGATGAAGTGTAGTATTAAAGTAGTCTTTAGTTGTAGTTGTGTGCTAGCCGTTACCTCGGCAGGCATCGGCTGCTATTCGGATAAGATTGCTCCCAAATATTGCTATGTAAAAGGTTTAGCAGAACCAAATTTACTAAGCCTGAGTGATATATTCTTTCGGGAAAGCATATTGAAATGACCCATTACGTTTTTTGTTAACTCTTGTGCATTATAGATTGTATAATGCACTGGTGGGAATAACTTTTATTTGGTTAAAAAATGTTTTCTTTTATGTGTTCTATATTTTAACTTGCAGGATTCGTGCTTCTTTCTGTTGTTGTTTGGAGTTTGACGGAACAACTCTACAGCAGGTAAGAAGACTCTAGTGTTCCAGTGCATCATTTGCAAATGCTGCTGTCTGGCTTGAGGTAATGAATTTTAGACTTTAAAAAAACCTGAAGCTAGAGAATTGCTAGCCAAACAATCTGATCACTGGCACCGCGCTTGCGCGGTGCAAGAAGAACTAGTATTTATAATAAGCATTGTAAAACTATCTTTAAACTACTAAATATTTATTAATTTGCTCTTATTTCCTTCAAAATGTCCAACTTCTTTAACATGAACACATGAATTTTGATATAAAATTAAATAATGATACTTTATTGTTCAATAAAGAAGTAAAATGTATAATCAATATCATATTTTTTTTAAAAAAAAATTAAAAATGTATTGCGGGGCGGGTTCGGCCAAACCCAGGACCCGCCCCGCCCTGGCCGAACCCGCCCAGCTTCCAAACCCGGTTGAAGCGGGTCCAGACCCGCCCTGGCTGGGCGGGGTTCAAGGCGGGTCCGTGTTTGGACCCGTCCCATTGCCATCCCTATCAGCCACGTCTCTGGTGTCTCGGACGTTCTGGACATTTTTAAGGCTTTTTAAGGAAAATTAATAAACACATCCCTCTAGTTTGTTTGCTCACCTGGTTCAGTCCCTCATTTTGTCAAATTCTAAGTTCCACAAACAACTCCATCTCATGCTTCACCTTTTTCACCAATGGCGGTTTCGTAACGCTCGAGGAGAAAACAAGGAGGATTGCAAGAATTTGTTGTGTTATCGATGGAGCAGTAAGCATTTGGCCGATAGTCATAGCGGCTGCGTGACATAGCTAAATGATACAATGGCAATGGTTGAGGAATTTGTTTCTTGTTTCTATATTTTATTTATAATCATATTTTTTTTATAAATAAATATTTTAGTATTAATTATCATAAAAAAATAAGTATTACAGAATAATCATTATTATTGAAATTATTATAAAGTTAGACAATCATATTTTAAAATCAAAGCTAAGACAATCATTGTTGTTTGTTTTTTATTTGTATTCTTAAACTAAATAAATATTTAATTGATAAAATAAATTTATAATATTTTTGCATATGCACAAATAAATGCAATACATAAAAAATATATAATTTTTTATTTAAAAAGATTTGAGCAACAAAAAAATAAAAAATAAATATACAAAGATTCAGCATATTCCGTTAGTTATAACGTTTCAACTAATAAATGGACTGTTTTGTGAAAACTTTTACAAGTGTATGGACTATTTCGGGGTCACATGAAAAGTCCAAAACAATAGGGATGAGATTAGGTATTATCCACATATTTTTCGATATGACTTCGTGAACCGTAACGATCAATTTAACGGTGGGATGAATGTTAGCATTAGATGCCCTACAAGTCAATGGGCCAATTGTTGGCCCGTTGGACCCTCATAAGCATAGCCCAAGATAATTGACCAAAACTCCTATAAATATAAGGTTCACTCTAGGGTTAAAATAAGATTTCAATTCAATACACTCATCATCATAGAAAAGCCGGCATCACACTAGCACCGGTGCCGGGCTTGTAGATCTGGTCAGGTTGATTGGACTCGAGAGACTACCGCTATCAGATTCACGTCGGTGAACGGTCATCTCTTTTCGTGCATTAATATTCGATATTTGCATGTTAATATATGAATCAGGCGCGATCGACCGTCCCCGGGTCAGATCTGTTTATTGTATTATTTTCGCTGCGTTTGGATCTGGCGCCGGGGTACGGAAACCCAACAGTGGTATCAGAGCCAGGTTGCGCTTTGATTTGTATATTCAATAATTAATTTTTATTAGATCGTTTCCAATCGATGCTAATCGTGTTCGAAATTTCAGAAATTACGGAGTCCGGAAAGATATAGAAAATGATTAAAATCGAGTTTTGAATGAAACTCACTGTTCATGATTTTCACGGTGGTCGGCGGCGCTCTCGGAGCGGCGGCGATTGGCGGCGTAGCTTTGAAGAAATCGTTCTTCATCGCGTGCGTACAGTCATCGCGCAATTCTGGAGCGATTTAGCTGCTGAACCTCGTGCAAATTTGAGAAAGTGTTCTCTGCCTCGTCTGGCTTTTTTCCAGGAGCAAGGTCGCGCGTCGGTGCAAGAGGCTGAGAATTTGTTCTCCGTCGTCCTGCTGGTGCGGCGTGAATCGCGGTGTAACGTGAGGCGGCGCTGTTACTGGAAACCCTAATTTCGAATTGGGATGAAGATGAACAGTAAATCGATTTATTTTTAAAAAAAAAAAAATTATTTTTATTAAATCCGAAAATTGGGTATTTTGGGTTGAAATTGATTTTCTAATTTTGGATCCAAATTGTTTGGAGTCCATAAATTATTTGGGTCATTTTAGATGTTTTATCCGGATATTATTTTTGAAATAAATCATAATACTTAATTTATTAAAAAATGTGATTTTTAATTTATTAAATGTAAAATGGAGATTTTACAATTAGTTGAAATTTAATTAATTGAAAATTGAATGAAAATGTTTCATTTAATTTGTTAATTTTATTTTTGGCTAATATTATGATTTGGGGTAAAATAGTGATTTTACCGAAGTAATTGAAAATTTAATTAACTGAAAATTAAATGAAAGTGTTTCATTTAATTGTTAATTTATTTTCGATTATCATTATGATTAAAAGGTAAAATAGTGATTTTACCAATTAATTGAAAAGTAATTAATTAGAAATTAAATAAAATGGTTTTATTTAGTTTGTTAATTTCATTTTCAATTAATGATGCGATTAGTGGGGAAACGATAGAATAAATTAATTATTGTGCTATAATTACATGTGATGTGATTAGTACAATTACATGTGATGTAATTGATTAGTTTAATGTTTAATTACATATGATGTGATTGCATGGTGGATGATTACGGGCCTTGACCAATGTGTTTAGGTGAATGCTTAGGTTTTTATTGTTTCATTATTATTGTGATTTTTGGTTATCAGGCCTGCGAGTCTGCTCTCTCTATTTTCTGATGTATCCCACCCCGGATTTGTATCCCTATTCTCTTGTTTGCACGATTTAAATGTATTATCTTTAGAATTAGTGGGAGATCGAGATTGAAGACGGAGCACCAAGAATCAAGACATGTATAATGGAAGCAAAAATGTAATAGGATTGCATTGCATACCTACATCACCTTAGACAGACTTGTGATCCACGTATGGCTCACGTGGATCAATTAGGAAAAGGTCGTAATCGTCCATATTTATTTTTATTATGCATATGATGTATGATAAATGTTTGTTTGTATGTTTTATTAGTACATATGATTGCATGAATAAAACATAGTTGCATGAATCCGGCAAACAAACAAACAAACAAGTACTTGATGAGATTTGAAAATTATTAAATCCCTCTTTTGAATATGATTCAAAAATTTTAATATCAAACTGTAAAGGGAGCTCAAAGGAGTTTGTTGTTTCCTGTCTTCCATCAACAGTTAAGCCATGAGACGCTACTTGTGTCAGGTGTCTTGTCTCACCCTCGTGGGGGGGCATCTGGCATGGGAAAACTGTGTGTTTAACTGCCACTTAATTAAGGATAGGGTTCTGTTAACCTTTAAGATTACTCACCCTCGTGGGGTCTTATTGGCGAACATTACCATCCGTGGGATGGGTTAGTTTGACGTGAGAAGGCATAATTGGCCTGCCTCCGTAGGGTTATGCCAATCACGAGACGAATAACTTGGGGGTTGCATATGATGCAATTGTGAGCTACCTTTAGTATCATGAGATCGGCTGGACCCTCGCCCGGGGCTATCATGAGCTAGTTGGACTCCAAGCCCACTAAGAAAATACGATTTTCCGTTCATTTGTCATGAGGGTGACGAATTCGAAAAATTTAGTGGGAGCATTCAATAACTAAAGTCCATAGTTTTTGAATTAATTAATAATCAAACGGTTTGCATGTATTTTCTGTTTATTCTCAGTATTGTGATTGCCGTGAATCCGATTGTATCAATTCTCGATATAAACAAAGTAACCGCACCAAATTATTCTGATTGACTATTAATTTTAAAATAGTGCTTGCTTCTAAAATATTGCTATATACCCTTGGTGGGAGCCTCCTGTTGAAGTGTCTCCCGGTTCGTCTCATGAAGAGATTGCCACACTTGAGAAGTGATGGGACGATGATCTCTAGACTATGTGCTATATTATAGCATCAATGTCACCAATGAGTTTCAACACTGATATGAGAAATTCGTTCACATTGCTGATATTTTCCAACACCTACAAATGTTGTTTGGTGAATGGACGCGATTACTGAGACTCGCGATTTCAAAAGAGTTATTTTCATTTCACATGCGAGATGGGGCTTCGGTCTATGAGCATGGTGTAAGAAAAATATCTCTTGTTGAGAAATTGGAAAATCTAAATGTGACAAATCTGCATTAACTGACTATATATTTAATCTTATAGTCAAAATGTTGGAAACTCATAAGTCCTTGATTCAAAAGGAGAAACATGTTCTTCTTGTCAAATCTTCTACCAATGGTAGGAAGAGATCAAGGATAAAGAAGAGGAAGGGAAATGATTCTCAACCTTAAAAGACGAAATAGGATATAGTAGCAGCTAAGAAAGGAGATGCATCTATGTTTTCACTGCTGGTCACTGGCGCAAAATTGTAAGGAATACCTATACTAGAAGCGTTCTAGAAATGGTATGTTATATATTAAAATTAAATGTTTCTATTGGTTCTACTTCTTTGGTATATGATGCCAGTTGTGCTCTCATTTTTGCAAAGAGTTGCATGTGATGAGAAGAAGTAGAGAGCCCTAGGAAGGTGAAACCTACCTGAGACTAAGCATTGTAGCAAGAGTTGTTGCAAAGGCTGTTTGAAACATTTATTTAATATAAAATCTTGAACTGGTTAGGAACTGGTTTGAGTAATTATTTATTTGTTCTAGATTTAATCATGAACATTGTTCCTATTTTGATAGAGAATGATATTCTTTTAAATATGCGAATGTGATTTGCAGTATTTTTAAGAATGCATGTTTTATTGAATCTGGTGAACTTATGAATAAATAGTATGATTATATTCAAAGAATATAAAAAGAATGATAACTTAAATCCAACATATATTTAGCATGTGCTGAATGTCCATTGAATTTGATTCATATGGACGTATGTGGAGCACTAAATGTTAGTGCAAGATGATGTTGAGTTATCTTAAAGAGAATGTGATTCTCTTTGAGTAACTCTCTAAAGTTACATATTTGTTGAATATAATTCATACCAATACGGTGACCAAAACTCCATATACGATATGGACTGAAAATTAATCCAAATTTTTATTTTGAGATTGTTCTGCTTATGTGAAGCAGCCAGTGGGAGATGAGTTGGATAGTTGATCCATCTTATGTTATTTTGTGGAAATTATATTATCAATTGCGGGCAAAGAGTTTGTTTCGTAAGTGCAATCTTTCTAGAGAAAATGTTCCTATTAGAAAGGATGACAACATAATATAACTTGAAAGGGTTCAAGAACCACAAACCACTAGAAAAGTGAAAACGGTGAAATTAATTGAGTCAATCATAACCTTTGATTTACACGCACGAAGGAGATTTGAAAATGTTTCAAGAACTCCTGATAAATTGAATTAACTCGTAGAAAGTAGTCAAAATGATTTTGACCATGGATGTGATCCTAGAACTTTCAAGGAGACGATGTTGGACATCGTTTTGGGATATTGGCGAGATGCCGTGAAATTTGAAATAGACTCCATGTACTCCAATAAGGTATGGGCCTTAGTAGATCCTCTTTGGGAATTGTTCCCATTGGCTGCATAGATTTACAAGTGAAAGCTTGGAGTGGATGAGAAGGTATCGACCTTCAAAGCTTAACTGATGTGAAGAGATTATTCTCATAGGCAAAGAGTTGTCTGTGAGAAACTTTTAATCAGTTGTGATGCTATAGTCTATTTGGATTTTTATTAGTTATATCTGCATATTATGAATATGAGATATGATAGTTGGATGTGAATAAAACATTTCTCAATGGTGACATTGAGGTAGAAATGTAGCAGCCAAAGGTGTTCACAACTTATGGGCGTTAGCAAAATGTTTGCATACTCCATAGGTCCATTTATAGGCCTAAGAAGACATCCCAAAGTTTAAACTTCCATTTTGATAACATCATCAAAGTGTTTGGTTTTGTTATAAATTCGGAAGTGGCATGTGTGTGCAAAAAGGTTAGTGGGAGCACGGTTACATTTGTGATGCTTTAAGTCGATTATATCATGCTCATTGTGAATGGTATTGGATTAATCAATTAAAGCGTGATTATCTACTAATTTCTCCATGTAAGATTGAGAGAAGCGTCATACGTGCTTAGCATACGGATCTATATGGATAGATCTAAAGGATGCTTGAGATCTCTTAATCTACGTACATAAACACTGTGCTAAAAGGGTTTAGCATAGAATAGTCGAAAAATGAGTTACTTCATAATATGTCATAGTATTCGTCTCTTGAGTCAATGGGTCTTAAGATTGACGAGAAGAGAGAAAAGATGACATTGGTACCTTATATTTCTACTTTTAATAGCATACTGTATGCTATGGTATGTATTTGGCCTGATCTATGTTCTTAGAGTAATGGGCAGACATCAAACAGATCCCGGTGAAGGTCACTGGAAAACTGTGAAAATAATCCTCAAGTTCTTATGAAGAACTTATGATATGTTCATGATTTTTGGATCTGTAAGTGGAGAAATAAATGTTGAAGGCTAAGCTGATGCTAGTTTTTAATTTGGATGTAGATGATACCATATCGATGTTCGGATTTGTATTTAAGCTCAGTGATTGTGATGTCTCTTGGAAACGTTCCAACCAAGACACCACATTGGATTCCACCACTGAAGTTGAATACATTGTAGCATAAGATGCAGCAAAGAGGCAGTTTGGATAAGAAATTTCATCCAAGAGTTGGGTGTAATTTCTAGTGCAGTTGACACAGTCTCTGTGTACTGTGAAAACATTTGAGCTATTATGAATAGCCAAGATCTCATCAGGATCCAAACATATATTGAGAAAATACTATCTAATGAGAGAGATGGTATACGCGACATTATTATCGAGAGAATCGCTTCAACAGAAAAATATAGTGAATCCACTGACAAAGCATTACAATGATTGGTGTCTGTTAGACATCTTGGGAAGATGGTCTTAAGACACATGAGTAGTTGGCTTTGGGAAAGTGAAAGATATTGTTGTCATATATGATTAAGTAAATCAATAGTTGATTGATTGTACTTATAACCTTACTATGACAAATCTTTGTTTGGATATTAATATATATGGCACTTCTTCATCTGTTTACCCATGCATCTTGATGTATTGATGAAGTCCTTGAAGTTGCTATAGTCCATAGAATGAGGTTACGCATATGATGGTGACCATGAAATACATTCTCGACTGCGATTTCTAAATGTTCCTAGTCGATGAGCCTTCGAGAATGGGATATCGATATATGCTCGTTAGAGACTGGTATTCATGATGTGTCTAATGTAGTGCGCCGCGTTTCATCGGCGTTGGCTTGGAGAAGTCAGCACACATGAATAGGTGCTCATTAGAAATGAGTTCACTGAACGACCCTACTCGGAATTCTATAAGTGGTTACCACTTGTCGAGTATAGAATTTCTAGTCATAGTCGTGCACCATTACTCCTCATGACCCGAGGCGTCATTGAGGTCTTGATAGATAGCTGTGTACTTTGATTTAATGACTGATCTCATGTGGGTCATAAAGTCATTATTTTGGGTATTCAGTGATGCTGTCAGAGGCCTATGATTGTCGTTGGGGATTCACCACTGGTCTTGATGAACCAGGATGTCCTATGTGTTTTTCTATATATGATTCGAGGAATCTCTGGCCAGAGTGGGTAGTGCTTGTGAAAAAAAGAGTTTTTCATATACGCACACAAGGAATCATATAACGTGAAACAAATACATAGTTATTGAAATCATAATGGGTCTCGATCAACCAATGCCCTTGATTCAATCGGGACATATTGAGTGAAAGGAATGTACTGCACGCTAACTATGGCTGACAGGTTCTCGTACGTTGCTAGTCATTTGTATCTAGGTCTTCGTGAAGCGCAGATGCTAGGCGCTACCCACGATCGGTAGGTTGTTGCTGAAATTGTATTTCAGTCATTGTCTATTAAATGAGTTTAATTGACAATGGGGCATTCAGGGTAAGCCCAAAAGAAGTTGTTTGACTTCTAAAATCACAAAGGTTGTGATCCTACTGCTATGATACACTTGAGCCTCGCTGGGTCACAATCAACCGGCCGCCGATCTATTGATGAGAATTGAGACTTAAATGTTAAGTGCTCAAATTGAGTGATTCAGAAGAGATGAATTTAATTTCTGAAAGCTCCTCACTTTAGTGGAGTTTCTATATTTGAAAATGTTTCATCTATAGAAAGTTCTAAAATTAAAACATTTGATATATTTATATTGCATAATTATGTACATTGGTAGTACGTCAAGTTATTCAATTTGATTGAATTACTTGAAATCGGGTAAAATTTTAAAAGTTGAGGGACTAAAGTGGGACGTCGATAAAGTAAGGGATTGAACCGAGTGAGGAACCAAACTATATGAATGTTTTGTTAATTATCATGGGTACAAATGAACTGAATCGATTCGAACATAACGAAAATTTTAAGACTCGAACTCAAGCTTGAGTTCGATTTAAAGTTTGGAAATTTTAATATGTTTTACTCGATTGGTTCGAACTAATGCTAGAGCTGGATCTCAGATCAAAATATTCGAACATGTTCACGAGTTCTTCAAATTATTACTTGAAAATAAAGGTTCCAAAGTCTCGAAATATTTTTATGTAATATATAATTGTATTAAATATAAAAGCCCAAGAACTATTAAACAAAATAATATGGACTTGAGTTTGGTTAGAATAAAATTTGAACATTTTCGAGATCGGCTTGAATTCAATAATTTCGAATACAAATATCTTTCAAGTCAGCCCGAAAAGCTCGTGAGCGTGTTTGATTTGTTCACACCCCTAATTTGGTTTATGATTAAATGGAGACAAACATATTTACATGTTTAAAAAACATAAAGTTCTAAAATAATATGTATTCTGAGAGCTCAATAACTGGAGACCAAATAGTAAATATATGTATTTCGATTTCTTATTTGTTTCTGATCTTGATATTATGGGATTATAATCGTCGAGTGGGAAATCATTATTATTATTTTCACCCTAATATTGTGGGAGAAATCTAAGAAATTCATTGGATGTATAAAATAAATTATGCTTAATTGTTATTTCTTTAAGAACCAGCGAGACAAATACGATGTTGTACTCTTTTTTGTTTTCTATTTCTTTTCTGAAAATTTGTCAAAATCGTCTTGTACTGCAATTATATTACTTTCTATTGTTTGTATCGGAGTCAAATTGTTGATTATGTTGGATTATGTGAACCCGGTTAATCTTTATTTTGATTTTAACCGAACTTGTTATTGTATTGATGATATATTTATCAAAGTGTACAGTAAGATTGTTGACTGCTATAGAAGACAAGCATAGTCGGGAGGATTCAATATTGCACGATTAGGCTAGCTGAAGTGATCAACAAAACTTATCAATCAAGTCAATGGAAACCATGCAAGCTGAGTATCAACAATACTGATCAAACCAGAAAGGTTGAGGATCAGAAGTATTAGAAAGGTTAAGGATCAGAAGTATTGATCAAACCGGGTAAGTATAATTATTTAGTTAATAAACTCACTATTGATTTCTAGATAAAGTTAAGCTATTTTAATTGCACTACTTGGTATAAATCTACTAATCAATTTTTGTGGGTTCGATATCCGTACTTCAATTTTACTATACTAAAACTTTGACACCGTACACTTGGGGTAGCAAATCAATCCACTGGAGTCACCTCGTGAATCTGCGGGGCAAAATACTACATACACGGGAGTCATCACGTGAATCTATGGACACCATGTCTAGATCTTGGTGTTAATGGATGACGCTGTGTTTATTTTATGAGATATGATTCCCATGCGTTCTGTTCTAGCTCTGGTGGGAGCAATTCTGCTAAGTTTATGTTTCAATATATGTATCAGTTTTTGGTTCCATTATGTTAAAAGATTTTGTTTCGAAAATTATCATGAAGATATATATTTTTATCACGTTCGATTGATCCCCGCTTCCTGAATGTTTCCCCAAGCACTCACCCCTTACCTCTTCTCTTAGATAAAAGTTAAATAGATATCGAAGAGGAAGAGTTTTGGATATGGTGATTTAGTTGCTGCTATTCAAGATTCTGTTGTCACTGATTTAGATTTATTTTAAGCTTCCGCAGACATATTTCGAATTCTAGAACAAGTATGTAACTAGTTTCTTTTGCAATTTCGAGTTATAAAGACATATTTATTTTATGGGAATAAAAGACAGGTTTTAGTTGAATTTTGTATTACAAGACTTATTTGTTTCGAATTCATATTTAGAAACCATGCCGATGCTAATGCTCCAATCTCGGAAGGTGACATATAATATATTATGATATTGGAAATTATTAGAAAATTTTTTTTAGAATAGAAATAGAAGATAGAACGGAGTACACATCATATTTGTCATTCGTAAGGAAATAACAAAAATCGTCTCATATTATATTTTCGGTAGTCCCAAATTTTTGGACATTTGTCCCAAACTTTTATTACTAAAAAGAGAGAGTCTCAAACCAAATATAGTGTCAAACTTGGGACCATTTTTGTTAAAATAATTTAGATATTTGTAAAAAATATTTACACTGGATTAATTTTTTTGGTACTATATTTCTTTTGTTTTAAAAATTTATGACTATTATTTCAAATATATCATATATGGGAACATTTTTAAAATATTTACATTTTATTTTATATATGTATTGAATTTTTAGATTTCTTAATTATATCTTATTGCAATCTGTCCTCTAATATCTTATCTTTCTAGAGACGATATCGAAACAATGAGTTATCTCATCGTATAAGGGTCTGAAAATCGAAGGGATGATTTCCCACTCATGGCAGACATGCGGTATAATCCCATAATATGAAGATATTTTGAGTTTTTTCGGACATTTATTTTTGCGTAGTAGTTTGTATAGCTCGCGAGCATATTTTTAATGTTTTGGATTGATATCGAACTTGAGTAATGATTCGAACCGGTCGAGCCAAATTATTAACAAAATTTTAATGGAACTTGAGTTTAAATTCGAACCTTAACAATACGGATAATATTAAAAAAGCTTTCAAATGTTCAAAACCTCCGAGACACCAGAGATGTGGCTGAGGATCGGTGTCCTTATTCTAACCATATACAAGAAAATATAATGCAATGTCCCACAATAAATGAATTTGGTGCAACCCCCTAATTTATTAGAGATGGAAACTTGTATGAGAATTTTTGCACATGTTAGTTACACAAGGGAAGAGATCCCAAATTTTAAAGTAGAATATATTAATTCATTATAGAATAAAATTTATATGACGTATAGTATATTGAAAGTTCGATTATTTGAATATAAAAAATTTAGAATTTTAATAAGTATTGGTATTGGTATTTGTATATTTTTAATTTTAATAGATATTGGTATTTTTTATTTTTTTCAAGTTTCAAAATTAAAATGTTTATATATAAATTTTAGTTTCTTTAATTTAAAAGATAGAAACATTATTTTTGGAATTAATAAAGTAATTGGAATCATGCTGAGCTGAACGAGTCTCTGGCCAAATACTGCACCAATAAGATTAAGGTATTCACAACTTATTTTAAAACTTTTAACTTCGAAAATAAAGCTAAACCATCAATATCAGAATACATATCATGCTTAAGAAAATTTGCAAGATCAATACATTTTCTTTTTTTCAAATCACAATCAATATAAAAAAATTCAATTTATCAAGACAAAATAAAAAAACCAAAGATTCTATTCAGCATCTTTACTGGTTATTTATACTGAACATTGTTTTATTATAAAATACAGTTTTAAGAACAATTATTTTGTTTTGATAAGACAGACTTTATTAATCATGAGCACAATGAATGCTCACCTAATTACAGACATACAATCAACATGCTAAAAAAAAAAGAGAAAATATATTCAAAATCGAAACTCTACACCTAAATCGGTTGCAAAAAGTCTAAAATAATTTCCTAACTTACATGTTTACACATAAGACACATTAAATAATTTTAATAAAGATCGCAAAAGCCCCCAGGGGCATAGCCGAGTTGGTAAGATCTGTGGTGACGCAAGATAACCCCTCGACGCCAGGTTCGATTCCCGTGTGGAGCGCATTCTCTGCTGAAATATTGTGGGGGTGTGCTATGAGGTCGTGGCATGTAGGTCCTCTCCCATAGATGTCTGTCAGCTCAGGCACATCCCTCGATTTATCTGGTGGCGACGTTGAGGGGCCGGTTCCATCACCAAGGACTAGTCAGACAAAAACCTAAATACCTTGTAAATAAAAAAAAAAAAAAAAGATCACAAACTATAAAGATTAATTGATATTTTTTTTAAAAGACTATCCATAAACATCACATCCACGTTATTATCTATGTCCTGATTCTACCACACAGTCGATCGAGTAATTTGTTCAAAGTATTTTTGCACGTGCTACATCAGGGGAGACATATTTTTGCACGTGCCCGTGGTGAAATGCCATTGTTGAATGGATTATTTTTTTATGTAACGGGTGGACCTATATACCATTACACATTCAAATTTATACATACATATGAATCTATTCACATTATAATTCTCTTTACTTTATCATCCATCAAGTCTTTCTACTGAATGAAAAAAAAAAAGTATTTGTAATTCATTTGAAAACCCCTTTCATCCCTTATAAATAAGCCATCTCCTCCAAAGAAAGATCATCAGTTCAAAACAATGGCTTCCACTCTTACCCCTTCATTCGCCAATACTTTTTTCTTCTTTTTCATTATTTCCTATGCATCAGACATGTCCATAATCACCTACGACAATAGCCATAACATCACCTTCTCCCGCCGCTCGGAGGATGAAGTGATGACATTGTTTGAATCCTGGCTAGTTGAACATTGAAAAGTGTACAATGCCATTGGTGACAAGGAAAGAAGCTTCGAGATTTTCAAGAGTAACCTAAAATTCATCGACGAACATAACTCTATAGAGCGTTCGTATAAGGTTGGCCTGAATCAGTTTGCCGATATCACAAATGAAGAGTTTCGAACCAAACACTTGATCCCCAAGAAGGACAGAAAAACCCGATTTGATAACCGAAAACTACGTGAACGCCCCTGCTTCTTAGAACGATGGATTATTGTGATGAATAATGAATATCTTATTCTGTGTATACAAGGCCATATATATGGCTTACAAGTGTATCTCTTAAAATATGAAGAGATTTCGATAAATCTCTTTAAATGGGAAAGCAATCATTCCTAATTTATACAAATCTATATAAATCTATTCAGCATGATTTGAGGAGGAATTCTCGATGGAGATTTTCTTAACACGTCCCCGCAAAATCAATGTGCCATCAGCCACATAGATTTTAGACCTTAAAAGGGAGAAACGAGTCCGATGTAGTGGCTTGGTGAGAAGATCGGCTAATTGATCGTCAGTCCGGATAAAGGAGACATGTAGAAGGCCCTTGGTAAGGAATCACAGACGAAGTGGACGTCGAGTGAGATGTGTTTCATACGGGTGTGCATGACATGATGTATGGCAAGACGCGTGGCACTAATGTTGTCACACCAAATACAAGGTGGTGTATGTGTAAGTAACCCCATGAGCATACAACGCAGCGGAATAAAATATTTTAGGATTACTAACACCGGATCTATACATAGGGATTCATATCGGATTAGAGAATACATAAGAGTCTCACCCTTGTAGCGTGTTTGAAGCAGATTCCACGGAGCAGCACGTCCAACGAACTCCGAGTCACAAACGAAAGTTTTCACCTTCGTCTCTACGGTATCCACACGATCAAATCGAAAGGGATGTTCAAGAACAAGTTGCTAGACTTATTCTTGAACCAATACCAAAACCACGGTTCAAAACCGATCAATAGCCACCAATCTCCAACCCTTTTCTCACGGCGGCGGCAGCAAGGAAAGAGGCGGCCGAGAGCCCCTTTTGGAGGATGGCTAGGGTTTATGTCTTGATATCAAAGAATGATATGAAAGTTATGATTAACCATTAATCAAAATTCTTATTTATATTATAAGGCTTTTAATTAAGGTTCAAGACTTTCTTAAAGTCTTATGGGCCCAAACCCATGATTTAATTAAAACCTTTTAATCACTTAATTAAGACTCTTCTTAATTAATTAATTCATCCAATGAATTTAATTTCCCTTATCGATTTAATCTTTTGTGCGACCCGATAGGATCTCGTAATGTTGGCAGTGACATAAAATCTCATTTTATGTCGCAAGCATTGAGCGGTATCTAGCAACACATCGATGCTACCCAAATTACGAGAATGTCAATGACTCGACATAACCTTTAGAACTTGTGATAATATTAATCATGTAACTTAATCCCTTTGTCCTTTGTGTTTAGATTGAACACGAGTCATGGAATAGTCATACTCGTATATCCAATCTTTATTTCTTGATCCCCAAGTAGAACTAGAATAAACGAATAAGCTCGATATCTCATATCGACTCATTCGAGCATGGCCATGCATTTTAGTTCTCACTTGATCAAGGGCCAAACACATCTCCTGTTATATAGGAGGGACAAATCCTATCTCGATCAGTCAACATCCCTCTACATAATTCGTAGTGTATCCAATAGTCGCCTTTATAGTATACCCTGTTACGGGTAACGTTTGACGATATCAAGATACATAACTCCTTATGTTGGGATCTCTGATGATCACAAGTCGTAAGGATTACATACATTATTATCACTATGAGAATTGCATATGACGATCATATAACTATCCATGTTGCATTCTCATGGTGGGTCTGTTCAGTACATCGTTCTCTAACATGTACCCATATGTTGATTTGATATCTCATATCAATGAACAATTCATCGATCAACACATACTAGTCTCTACGTATTATCATTATCCCTTTCATGATAATACTTGACTAGGAACATCTTTAAGAATAATACAATATTATTCTAAGGACATTAAGATATATATTAATTCACAATGCACAGTTAAAAGAATAATATATAATAATGAATTGCCATTCATAAAATCATATTACAGAATATGTCACAAACAATCATCTAATGACTTGTCTTAGGGCATATCCCAACAAATCTCCCACTTGCACTAAGACCAATCAGACATACACTTAATGCCTAGAGATCTAGTATGACGATCATGCTACTGCTGTGACAGTGGCTACGTCAATGGGTCAGATACATTATCATCTGTTGGTACTTTGCATATCTTAGGCAAAACACATATCCTTATTGCGATCGAAAATCATCTTTGTTGGTTTGGAAGCTTGCATCAGTGTAACCCATTACATTGAGCTCTTCCTCACCTCCATAAATCAAGAATGTATCCTTAGTTCTTCTCAAGTACTTCAGGATATTCTTGACAGCAATCCAGTGACCTTCACCTGGATCAACATGATATCTGCTCGCATTGCTCAAAGCATACGATACATCGGGACGAGTACATATCATGGCATACATGCTAGATCCAATAGCTGACGCGTATGTAATCTTACTCATGCGTTGTCTCTCATCTGGTGTTGAAGGACACTGTTCCTTCGAGAGATAAATACCATGTGTCATAGGCACGAATCCTTTCTTGGATTCTTGCATGCTAAACCTTTTAAGCACCTTGTCTATGTACGTACTTTGACTTAGACCAAGAAGCCTTCTCGATCTATCTCTATAGATCTTGATTCCTAACACATAGGTAGCTTCTCCTAAGTCTTTCATCGAAAAGCAGTTCCCTAGCCAAATCTTTACAGATTGCAAGGCAGGGATATCATTTCCAATAAGAAGTATGTCATCTACATACAACACTAGGAAAATGATTACGCTCCCACTGACCTTCTTGTAGACACAGGGTTCATCTTCATTTTTGATAAAACCAAACTCTTTGATTGCATCATCAAAACGAAGATTCCAACTCCGAGAAGCTTGCTTCAATCCATAAATGGATCGTTGTAGCTTGCATATCTTTCCAGCATCCTTTGGATCGACAAAACCCTCGGGCTGTGTCATGTACACATCCTCGAGCAGATTTCCATTAAGGAAAGCTGTTTTGACATCCATCTGCCAGATTTCATAATCATGAAATGCAGCTATTGCAAGTAAGATCCTTATGGATTTAACCATGGCCACTGGTGAAAAGGTTTCATCATAGTCAATACCATGAATTTGTTTGAATCCTTTTGCAACCAGCCGACCTTTATAGGTTTGTACGTTACCATCCATATCGGTCTTTTTCTTGAAAATCCATTTGCACCCTATGGGTCGTACCCCTTCAGGTGGATCAACAAAAGTCCATACTTGGTTTGCATACATGGATTCCATCTCAGATTTCATGGCCTCTTGCCATTTCTCAGAATCATTGCCCATAATAGCTTGTTGATAAGATGACGGCTCATCATCATCAATAAGTAGTAAGTCACCTTGTTGAGTCACAAGAAATCCATATCTCTGTGGCTCCCGGTGTTCTCTTACAGACCTACGCTGGGCTTGTGTCTCTTGAGCAGGTACTTCTTCCACAACAGCTTGTGGTGCCTGCTCTGTTTCCATCTCAATCTCAGGTTCAGTGTTTTCTTGTGGTTGAACTTCACTAAGTTCTATTTTTCTCCCACTGGTTTTTCTAGAAATAAATTCTCTTTCAAGAAATACACCAGTCCGAGCAACAACTACTTTGTTCTCGGTGGGATAATAGAAATAGTATCCTTTTGTTTCCTTAGGATACCCCACAAATAAACACTTATCAGATTTGGGTCCAAGTTTGTTAGTGGCGTGACGTCTAACGAAAGCCTCACAACCCCAAATCTTCATAAAAGACATACTAGGACGCTTCCCAGTCCATATCTCATATGGTGTCTTTTCCACTGATTTAGATGGAACACGGTTCAATAAGAAAATTGCTGTTTCTAGAGCGTGTCCCCAAAACGATATCGGAAGATCTGCATGACTCATCATTGATCTAACCATGTCTAACAAGGTTCGATTTCTCCTCTCGGATACACCATTCCATTGTGGAGTATACGGAGGAGTGAGTTGTGGGACTATCCCACACTCCTTTAGATAGTCATGAAACTCTTGGCTTAAGTATTCTCCTCCTCGATCTGATCGAAGGATTTTGATACTTTTGCCAAGTTGGTTTTGTACTTCATTCTTGAAATCTTTGAACTTTTCAAAGGTTTCATGCTTATGTTTCATTAGGTACACATACCAATATCTACTGAGGTCATCAGTAAATGTAACGAAGTATTGAAAACCACCTCTAGCTTGCGTACTTATTGGTCCACATACATCACTATGTATTAGTCCCAATAAAACATTTGCCCTTTCAACATGTCCCTTGAAAGGGGCTTTTGTCATCTTGCCCATTAAACAAGATTCGCATGTTTCATATGATTCAAAATCAAATGAATCTAATACTCCATCCTTATGAAGTTTAGATATGCGGTTCTCGTTTATGTGGCCCAAGCGACAGTGCCAGAGATAAGTCGGATTACAATCATTATTTTTAATCCTTTTAGTATTTATGTTATAGATAGGCATATCAAGATTCAATCCATAAAGACCATTCACCATTTGTGCACTAGCATAAAACATATCATTTAAATAAATAGAACAACAATTGTCCTTTATTATAAATGAAAAACCATACTTGTCCAAACAAGAAATAGATATTATGTTTTTAGTAATAGAAGGCACAAAGTAACAATCTTTCAAAATCAGTGATAAACCAGAAGGTAAAGCTAAATGATAATCTCCTATAGCTAATGCAGCAACTCTTGCTCCATTTCCAACTCGGAGATCAACTTCACCTTTCGCCAATGTTCTACTCCTTTTGAGATCCTGCACATTTACACAAATGTGAGATCCACATCCAGTATCTAATACCCATGATGAAGAAGTAGATAATTGACTTCTATAACAAAAATACCTGAAGCGGAAGTCACACTTCCTTTCTTTAGATCCTCCAGATATACTTTGCAGTTTCTTTTCCAATGGCCGGTCTCACCGCAATGGAAACAGTTCCCTTCTTTGCTATCCCTCCCTTTGGTTTCAGTGCATGAGACTTTGGCTTAGATTTGGCAAAGACCTTCTTTGCTTTCTTGTTGCCTTTAGCTTTGGCCCTTCCTTTGCCCTTATTCACAATAAGGACATTTGTGGCCTTAGTCTTCTTAGTATTTGCTTCATATGTTCTCAACATACCAAGCAACTGTGGTAGAGTCTTTTCCATGTCAGTCATATTGTAATTTACTACAAATTGACTGAAGCTTTCAGGCAACGATTGCAAGATCACATCGGTGGCCAACTCTTGGTCCAATGGAAAACCTAGCTTGTCCAGATTCTCAATGTACCCAATCATCTTGAGCACATGAGTTCCAACTAAGCTTCCTTCTACCATCCTGCACTGGAATAACGCTTTAGAGACGTCATACCTCTCTTGTCTAGCTTGCTGTTGGTACAACTGCTTTAAGTGTTCGATCATATCGAACGCCTCCATTTCCTCATGTTGCTTCTGAAGCTCAGAGTTCATGGTGGCAAGCATGAGGCACCCAACATCAAGTGCGTCACTCTGATGCTTCTTGTAAGCATCTTTTTCGGTTCTTGTAGCTGTTAGGGGAGGTTCCTCAGCGGGTAAGGGTTCCTCTAGGACATATTGTTTCTTTTCTTGTTTGAGGACTATCCTCAAGTTCCTATGCCAGTCTAGGAAATTCGTCCCATTTAATTTGTCCTTCTCAAGGACCGATCGCAGTGATAAAGTGCTAGTAACGTTGTTAGTTGCCATGGATATCTACAATATAAATATGCAAAATAAGTTTATGATTTAATCATTTAACATGGTCTTATATTAAATGATACTCCCACTATTTTGTTTGAAAAATATCAACCCTCGAAATCTTTAGTGGGCCAAGATCCATATTTCACTTAATCTTGAGTTAGCTTTGGCTAATCGCCCAAGACTCGGTTATTTAGGTAGACAACACTTTGTCAATTATATCACATATAATTCTTGGATAGTTGGACGAACAACGCTTTGTTCAATTCATCAAATGAATTAAAATCCAACCCATGCCTCTAGGTTCCCAATCCTATTGAGATAACCTAGTTAAGTCGTACCCAATTAAAGTATAACGGATATCACTTTTATCCTTTCGCGCCTTACTAAGATTGCCACGGTGCTTTGCTTTGGCAAACCCACACATGTACAATCGAAGTTATTGACGAGTACTTTTATTTTGGAAGGCATCTAAAACTTAATATTTTAGAGGGATTTATTGATCTCATGATTAATTTGATAATTTAAAATATGTCCACTACATATAGTTGTATACATATCTACATATATGTGTAATACTATTATCAAACTAAAACATAAGATAAATCATGCATCAACATACATAATTAAACGTGACATGGTTATAGCCCCTACTATAGATTTTCTCAAGCCAATGAGAAAATCCTATGAGTCAACCTAAGCTAACTTCACAAGCACCTTCCTTGGCTCCAATTTGTGAATGGCCTCCTCATCCCGGCACGATGCTCCATCTTCATTGATCACCATCAATAAAATAAACTACACTATTTACAAGATATAGAATTCCTCGATTCACATTCGAGGGGAACATAGGGGAGGGATTACATATAGAATGAAACAGAGAAAAGGCACGACACGCAGGTCGTATTATAAATTACAAACATCCACAAATCCTATCTAATAGGTCAAAGGGCTATAACCACGCACCATGCTCAAACAACACATAAAGCATGCATTAACATTTAATTAATTAAATTCTAAACATTTTAAATTTAATTCTAATTAAAACTGTAAAATAATTTTTGAAAAATATCGTACGCTCGGGACATCACATGCCACGAACTAAAGCGACTAAGACTCGAACCACCATGGTTCGAACCATGAAGCACACGGCTGGACCAATAGTGGGCCTAGGGTTCGAAACCCTAGCCCATGGCCGAGCCATGCTCGAACGGTGGCGGCGAGCCCATGCACGGCTGCTAGGGTTCGAAACCCTAGCCGTCATGAGTTAGCCGTCACGAGCCAATGGGTTCAAAAACCCTAATTTTGCGGCGGCTCGGCTCATGCTCGAGCCAGGGTCCGAACCCTAGCCCTTAAGCGGCGGCTGCTTGGCCATGCACGAGCCAATGGGTTCGAAACCCTAGCAACATGCGGCGGCCATGAGCCATGATGACTAGGGTTCGAAACCCTAGCCTTTTGCAAGCGGCGGCCGAGCCATGGTGACTAGGGTTCGAAAC